>JAKSZP010008866.1:0-16861 GCA_022478985.1 Massospora cicadina
AATTATATATATCAGAATATTTTTGTCAAGTTTATTTGAGATTTGTATAGAGTCTAAGAGTAGAAGTTAAAATAAACATGCAATATAATAATTTTATAAATAAATTATTTCCTAAACCACCACAACTGAATGCTACCTAATTCAATCTAAATCAAAATAAGATTTAATCTACCAGCTACTTGCCTGCTGTCATATAAAATTTTAGTTAGGCTAAACCAAACATAACATAAATAATATAAACATATCAGTTATTATTCTTTTAAAAGTTAAATGACAAAACACAATGATAGTATCATATTATAACAGTAGAAAAAATGTTAAGAAAATTTCTAGCAACCTTCAGACTAAGGTATATATCATATACCTAAGTTTTTTACCATAAGGTAAAACTTGAAATCATTTTTTCAAATTTCACATAACTTTTTATGAGATTCCATTATTTTTACAGGTTTTGCAGCATTTTTTACTATAATTTGCAATTTTAAATTTCATAAAAGGTTACTTAATATATTTTAATATAAAAGATATGCTACAAAAATATTTAGAATTGAGAAAGGAAAATTTGTCATGTAAAAGTAATTTGAAAACCATAAAAATAATGTGAAAACTGTAAAGCGTTATGTAAAAGTTGTAAAAAATTCTGTAAAAACTGTAAAAAATGCTGTGAAATACTATACTTTATTAAAAAATAAGGGCACACTCCCTCATATCTTACTCTGAGATTCTTTTGGTGCAAAACATATTTAAAAGCATACCAAAACATATGGGTACCAGTACAGGAATTGTTACCATAACAAAAAAAACTATATCTTCTTGTTAAGTGAATGGGTTGAATTAGATATATTAAAACAGTGAACAACAGCAACCATGTCTGATAGAAATAGATCTAAATTATTTGAGTTAATTTGAAATGAGTCAGTGTTTAGATGAAAGTGATTTAAAGAATCATCTTATAAATAAAATTATTGTATATACAAGTGTTGAGATCTTTGCCCATATTCCCAGCTGGCTAGATTACCAGGGATTGCTAGGGGATAATTTCCCTAATGCAAGGTGAATTGGATATCAGTTGGCCCTAATTTTTAGTAACTATGTTTGGGGAATTTTAGGTTATTTGCCTGGTCAGATCTGTCAGGGATCAATCTGTATAATATGCTTAAGATATTGCTGGGCAGTTGCTAACAATTTAGGGGCATCTGATAGTTGATTAACTATCAAGTGTACCAATTGAGATCAGTTGGGTTTCATCACTGACCAATTAGGAATTTAAGGAGTAAGTTGCAAGGCAAGTGATGCTGCCTGCAACTAGAAAATCAATCAGTTGTTTTGCTACCTGCCTTAATGAGTAAAAAGTCCCATTACCTAATCAGGCAACTAGCCAAATATGGTTGGTTTGCTTAGATCAAGAGGAAAACGTTAGACCCGTTTTCTGACTCTTTCCATTTTAGATCTCAAGGATGTCCAATGATGGAATACTAGCCAGGATGAGGAAGACTATCACTGCTGAGATGAGGATGGGTAATTCAACAGCAACAGCTGCCATTTTGTTGAGGAGGTGCCAACTGAGGGTTGGGCGCCAAATTTCCTAATATAAATTCCCTAAAGAATTCACTAATAGGATATTGAAAAATACCAGATCGCTTTTACTAGAGTATTAGCTTAGTAAAATTTATCAGAATCCATTTATTCTATTCTTTCTCAGGGATATTATTGCGGTGTGTGATAATTGGGGGACTCTTTAAGATAAAGAGTAAGAATCTGAGTGGGGACCCAGAAAAGAAGATGAATCAAATTGGTGATTGTTGCTGACTGTGTTTCAAACCAGAGAAACTCTAAACAGGGATCTGAGAGTAGATTTGGTTAGGCAGTATGAGGTACTGAATCCATATTCCAGACATCATAAAATATTTTAAGAGGAAATACTGGTTGAACGTTGAGCAAAAATCTAATACTTCAATTCACCTATGAATAATAGTTGCCATACTATTATCAACGATTATATTGATTACTATCATACAATGCAGAGAATTGCACAAAACCTGAACCTGTGCAAGTAATATATTTATAGGGGTTATTGCTGAGAATAATCAGAAGACCTATAAATCTTTACAAAGTGGTGCTCTCTACAGGGTGTAGTTGAGCAGAAGAAATTAGAATGTGATGTCATATGAAGATGTTTCTAATTCTGGCAATAAGTTACTAAGGAAAGTAATATTAACGAAGACAGAATGTGAAGTGGATCATGTTCAATTGCATTCACCCAGATCAGAAGTGGAGCTCCTAGTTAAGCGAATTGAGGATACTCAAGTTTTGGGAAAAGGACTTGCAGCCTAGATATGGAACTGCCTAATGCTGCAAGAAAACCTGTTCCATCTGACATTTACCTGAGATGAAGAGGATTAGCAGGGCCAACTTGGGTTGAAATTGGGTCTACTTGAAATAGTCCTGAGGAATAGCAGGATCAACTCAGGTTGAATTTTGGTCCACTTTTTGTACCTAAGGAGTGAGTGTTTAGATGAAACACTAGATGAGGCATTGGTTGAAATAGTAAGCAATTAATTAAGAGTATTGGATTGCTACACCAATGAAGATATGAAGTCAAAACAGGAAACGATTTATCCAAGATAGTGGAGAGAATTGTTTGACTCAATAACATTTAATTAATGATCAGAAATTGCTGGAGAAAAATTCATCAATTCCAAGATGAAGTTTGATGAAGCTAACGAGGCCAGATCAATCTGTGTGATTAAGGGATCGTTTCCAGATTTACCAGTGAATTTATTTCCAACGTTTTAGATGGCCACGAAGGCCAAAAATCGTTTTTAATTAAAACAATCTATACTATCAAACGTAACTGTTGACTAATGGGATACAAAGATTCAAGCATCAGTTGCCAAAATATGAGATGAATTTTGACCAGTTGAATGAATAACCAGTCGGGATTAAAGGCCTAATGAATGAAAATATTCAAGAGTATTGCCAAAGTTGGCAAGTGTATCCTATATGTGAAGAAACAGTACTTCTGGTCATATAGTGAAGAAGGTCAATACTAAAAAATTGGAAGTATTGGACCTAAGAGAAAATAAGTGTAATGTTCCCAGAGGACCTCTGAACCATTAAATGGTTATGTCCTGAGATTTTGGTCAGGTCCTAAAAGAGGACCACAGAATTAAATAACTGGTTAATCTTAAGAGGATAATATTCTGAACCATGATAACAGGTAGGTCAGAGTATACCTAGGAACCAGTTTGGATGAAGGTAAAAAGAAGGACCTCCAAACCTTATTGTAGGTTAAAGGTCCCATTGAAAAAGAAAAATACAAAAAATATATAAAATATTAAAAATTGATTTTATTGGTTCATGATTTTCAGACCTAGAAAGTGACAAAAAATCCCAATGGCTGAACTGAGGAAATTCCACGATTTTGGGACCCTCAATGAGATGGGATTACCAGCTGGGGTAACTGAGAGAATCAACCTATTAGTTGATTGAGAGCAACTTGCTGATCTGATGGAAGGACAGAAAGAGGAGGTGCTTGAATTGTTTGAAAAATATTGGGAAGTATTTGCCCAGGACAACCATGAATTGGAATGCACAAGAGATGTTATCTACAAGGTCAATAATGGGGAAAGGTTGCCAATCAGGATGAGGCTGATTCAACGGTTGAAGGCGGCCAAAGCAGTAGTGTAAGAAGAAATCAGCAAACTAGTAAAGTATGGGCTTCTAGTTCCGTTGGTGAGTCCATGGGCGAGTCCAATTCTTATCGTAAAGAAAAAGGATGGCTCTAATTCGGTGGTGATCAATTATTGGAAGCTGAACAAGATTAAGAAGAAGGATTCATATCCCTACCAAGAATTGATGATGCAGTAGATCAATTGGGAGAAGGGAAGTATTTCTCCACAGAGGATCTGATATTGGGATATTGGAAATCAATTTGCCAAGAGAAGACCAAGAAAAATGCGCAATTATTACTGCGCAAAGCTATATCACCTATGAGGATGCCCCAGGGTCTGTGAAATGTGCCTGAGACATTTCAAAGGGCCATGGACACTATACTAAATGACTTGAAGTTGTAATGCAACCTGGTGTACTTGGATGATATCAATTTGTTCTTTAGGACGTTTACTGACCATTTGTACCACTTGAAGGAAGTGTTCAAGAGACTGTCCATGGCCAACCTGAGGATTAAGCCAAGGAAGTGTCACTTCTTCAAGAAAGATTGGAATATCTGGGATTCTTGATAAACTCTAGTTGACTGCAGCTGAAAGCACAGAAGATTGAAGCCATAGAACAAATGGCTGTGCCAAAGAGTGTCCAAGATATCCAAGTGTTCCTTGGAATAGTCAGATACTATAGAAGATTTATTCAGGATTTTGCCAGAATCGCTGAGCTCTTATTCAATCTGTTAAAGGATATGAAGAAAGGATTCATATGGAATGAAGAAGCACAGAAACACTTTGAAGAGTTACGCCAGTACTTGATAGATTCTCTGATTTTGAAATATCTGAATTTCAATTGAGAATTTATTATAAAAACTGATGTTTGTTAATGGTGATTGGCGCTGTATTGAGCCAAATAGATGAACTTGGGGACAAACATCCAGTGACATATGTGAGCCGGACACTCTCAGATGCTGAGAGGAACTACACCATAACTGAGCATGAATGCCTTGTTGTCATTTATGCCTGTAAACAGTTTTGGGTGTACATCCATGAAATGCACTTCAAAGTGGTGATGGTCCACTCCTCATTGCATTGGCTTCAGAATTTGAGAGAACAAGAAGGATGACTGGTCTGATGGGCAATGAAGTTACAGGCTTATAATTATGAGATTGTCCATCAAGAAGGGGCTTCTAATCAGAAATGCAGATGGCTTATTGCAGTTACCAATGGTTCAGATGGTATACCAGCAAGTGGATGAGTTATTCCAGAGAATATTTGACGGAGAAATTGAGAATGAGCCCCAAGAAATCCAAGGTGCGCTTCAAAAAGTGATGGAAAACACTGAGACCATGGATGGACAAGTTTTTAAGATGATTAATGGGAAGCAGTTACTATTCCCAAAGCCATCAGAAAGAGCAGCTATTAGTCAAGCTGCTCATAAGGTTGTAAGGTATGGAGGCCTGAGAAAAACGACTGACCATATTTTCTAGTACTACTACTGGGAGTCAATCAACTATAATGTTGACAACTATCTAACTTGCTGTGTGAAGTGCCAGTTGCATAAGCCACATAAGAATATGACTGGATACTGACTGGTCACCCTGGATTTTCTTGGCATACATTGTCCATTGATGTGATAGGACTGCTGACAATGAGCACAGGGGGAGTCAAGTACATAATAGTTGCAATTGATCTTATGAGATGGGTCAAGGTGAATCCCTGGCAAAAGTAGATGCTACCAGTACTACAAAGTTCATCCTAGATCAATTAGTATACCAACAAGGATGCCCGCAGGTCCTACTGAGCGACAATGGGACAAATTTCATGTCTTATGTGATCCCACGGTTAAATGAGAAAATGAGGATCTGAGGAGTCATGTCTTTACCCTACCAACTGGAGACAAACGGACTGGTGGAATGAATTACTGGGACGCTGGCCATGATGCTGAGGAAGCTGGTCGCAGGGAGAACTTCTGTGTGGGGAATGTACCTGAGTTGGGTAACATTCACCTAAAATATTAGCCATCATACTGCAATGGAGAAAAACACCATTTGGTTGCTATATGGGAGGAAGGCCGCATTGCCGCTGATTTTATATTTAGTGGTGGAACCAACATTGGGATGAGTGCCGAGCAGTACCTGAACAGATTGACAAATATCCTGATCAAAATGAAATCACAAGCATTCAATACAACTTTGAAGAAAAGGATACAAGTGAAAAAGATGGCCAATAAGAAATGACCAGCCTTATCATAATACCAAATAGGCAAAAGAGTTACCTATTGCAATTGTCGGGATTTTTGCCCATATTCCCAGCCTTCTAGATTACCTGGTGTCACTAGGGGAAAATTCCCTAAAGTAAAGTGAATCAGAAATTGGTTGGCCCAAATTTTTGAGGAACTATATTTGGGGGATTTTGAGATATTCACCTGGTCATATCTATCGGGGATCAATCCAGATGAATACCCAATATCTCATTGGGTGGAGCGGATGATGAATAGGGGCATCTGGTAGTGATTAACTATCAGGTGTACCGATTGGTATTGGTCAGATTTCATCACTGACTGATTGTGAATAAGTAGTGAGTTTGAGGTGAGTGATGCCGCCTGCAACTAGTGAATCAATTGGTTGGTGAAGTGACCTGCCATAATGGGTAAAAAGTCCCATTACCTAAGCAGGTCACTTACCAAATAATGGTTGGTTTGTTTGGATTGAGAGGAAAATGTTAGGGACATGTTTTCTGACTCTTTCCTTTTTGAGGTCTCGAGGATGTCCAATGATGGAATCCTAGCCAGGATGGGGAAGACCATCGCTGCTAAAATGAGGAAGGGTGATTCAATGGCAACAGCTGCCGTTTCATCAAAAAGGTGTCAACTGAGGTTTAGATGGCCAAATCCCCGATAAATTCCCTAGGATTCACTATGATAAAAAAAGAAGCAAGTAATACTACAAAAAATATTATTATTAGTTTTATTGTAGATTCAGTTATAGTTAGACTATCAGCATCTAGCGTGAAGTTCTATCTCAAGGATATTATTGCAGAAGGCAATATTTGGTAGACTCTCAGAGAGAAGAGTAGAGATCTGACTGGGGATCTAGAGACAAAGGGAACCACGACTAAGGGATTGCTGCCAACTGTGTGTTGGGCCAAAGGAGACTATCATCAGAGGATCTTGATGAAGATTGAGTGGACAGTAATAAAGGGAACAGATCTTTACAAATATGACTTGAAGTATTTAATTGGAAGTACTGGCCAAAGCGTTGGGCCTGATAATAATTCTAACTCAACTATGGATAATAGTTTCCATACTATTATTGAGTAATATATTCTTTACAACGTGAGGTGCATGAGGAAATTAAACCTGTGCAGTAAAAAGGTTACCAGGGTTATAAACTAATAATAACCAAAACTAGTAAATTTTTACAAGTTGGTGCTCACTACAGGGGGTAGTTGAGTAGAAGAATCTATCAATTATGTTGTACAAAGAAGATTTTCTAATTTTGGAAATAAGTTACTAAAGGAAGTAACGAAGATAGAACGTGAAGAGGATCAAGTTAATGGCATTCACCCAGCTCAGCAGTTGAGCTCTGAGTGAAGCAAAATGAATATACTCAAGTTCAGGGAAAAGGACTTGCAGCCTAGAGATGGAACTATCTATTGCTGCAAGGAAACCAGTTCCACCAGACATCTACTTGAGATGAAGAGTCAGCAGGGCCAACTTGTGTTGGAATTGGGCCCGCTGATAATAGTCCCAAAAAGCAGGATCAACTCAGGTTGAAATTGGATCCGCTTTATATAGTCCTGAGGAGAGAGTGTTTAGATGAGGCATTGGACAAATTAAGAAGCAATCAATCCGGAGAATTGGATTGCCATAATAATGAAAAGATGAAGTCAAAATAGGAAATGATTGATCCAAGATAATAAGGGAAATCATTTGATTTAATAGCACTCAATCACTGGTCAGAAGCTGCTGGAGACGAGTTCATTAATTCCGGAGATTTTGGATGAAGCTAATGAGGCTAGAACGACTTGTGTAATTAAGGATTGCCATGAAGGCTGAAAATCGTTTTCAGGAGAAAAACGAGCAGGACAATCAGATGAAACTGTTGGCTGATGATATACTAAGATCCAAGAAGCATCAGTTTGCAGAATAAGAGATGAAATTAGGGCCTGATGGACGAATTTCCAGTCAGGATTAAAGGCCTAATTCAAGAGAGCTGCCTGAAGTCGGCAAGTATGGCCTATACATGATAAGACAGCGCTGCTGGTCATATAAGGAGAAAGGTTAATACTAATTGGTAGTATTGAGCCTAAGAGAAAATAATTGCAATGTTCCCAGCGGACCTCTGAACCATTAAATGGTTATGTCCTGAGATTTTGGTCAAGTCCCAGAAGGGGACACTGAACCAAATGGTTGGTTAAATCTTAAGAGGATAAGATTTTGAACCATGATAACTGGTAGGTTTTTTTTTAGTACTAGATGGTCCCATGATAACTGGTAGGTTTAAGTACCCAGGACCCAGTTAAGATGAAGGGAAAGAAAGGGCCTCTGAGCCTTTTTCTAGGTTGCAAGTCCCATTGCAAAAGAAAAATACAAAAAATATAAAATATTAAAATATTGATTTTATGGTCTATGAGTTTAGACCTAAGAAGTGACAAGAAATCCTGATGGCTGAATGGAGGAAATTCCACCCTTGATGAGATGAAATTATCAGGTGGGGTAGCCAAAAAGTATCAACTATTGGTTGATTAAGAGCAACTCGCTGATCTGTCAGAAGGCCATCAAGAGGAGATGCTCAAATTATTGAAAAGTATTGAGAAAATTAGCCCAAAAATGACCAGGAAATTGGGATACACATGAAGTGAATTGCAAGGTCAATAATGGGGAAATCTGCCAATCATGCCGAATTGAGATGATTCTACAATTTAGGGTCTCTTGATGAAATGAGATTAACAGCTGGGGCAGCCAAAAGCATCAACCTATTGGTTGATAGGGAGCAGCTCGCAGATCTTCCAGAAGGGCAGAAGGAGGAGGTGCTCAAATTATTCATATGGAATGAAGAGGCTCAGGACTCCTTCAATGAGTTACGCCAGTATCTGATAAATTCGCTGATTCTGAAATATCCGAATTTCAATTGGGAGTTTATCCTTTAAACTGATGCTTCATTGACAGCAATTGGCGCCATACTGAGCCAAGTAGATGAACTTGAGGATGAACATCCGGTGGCATATGTGAGCCAGACACTCTCAGCCACTGAGAGGAATTACACCATGACTGAGCGTGAATGCCTTGCAGTCATTTATGCTTGTAAGCAGTTTTGAGTGTATGTCCACAGAACGCACTTTAAGGTGGTGATGGACCACTCTTCGCTGCATTATCTGCACAATTTATGGGAACCTGAAGGACAACTGGCCCAATGGGCACTTAAGCTTCAGGCTTACGATTATGAGATAGTCCATCAAGTGGGGGCTTCTCACCAGAATGTGGATGGCTTATCACGGTTACCAATGGTCCAGTTGGTATATCCACAGGCGGATGAGCTATTACAGAGAATGGTCAAAGGAAGAATTGAGGACGAGCCTCGAGAAATCTAAGGTGTGCTTCAAAAAGAAATGGAAAACACCAAGATCATGGATGGACAAGTATTCAAGATGATAAATGGGAAAGAATTATTATTTCTAAAACCATTGGAAAGAGAAGCAATAGTTCAAGCAGCTCATAAGGTTATCGGGCATGGAGGCCTGAGAAAAACAACCAACCATATTTGCCAGTATTATTACTGGGAATCAATTAACTACTATGTCGCGGATCATCTGGCTTGTTGCGTGGAATGCCAACTGCATAAACCACATAAGAATACAACTGGATACCAACTGGTCTGACCTGGATTTACATGGCACACGGTGTCCATCAACATGATAGGACCACTGGCGATGAGCACAGGAGGAGTCAAATACATCATAGTAGCTATCAACCATCTGACGAGATGGGTTGAAATGAAAGCCCTAATCAGAGTTGACGCTACCAGTACTACAAGATTCATTCTGGATCTAGTAGTATACAGGCATGGATGTCCACAAGTCCTACTGAGCAACAATGGGACCAACCTTATGTCTCATGTGATCCCAAGGCTAAACAAAATAATGAGGATTCAGGGAGTCATGTCAGTACCATACCAGCTGGAGACAAACGGACTGGTAGAACAGGTCAATGGGACGCTGGCTGCAATGCTGAGGAAGCTAGTCGCAGGAAGAACTTCCACGTGGGGAACATACCTGAGTTTGGTGACATTCGCCCTTAACACTAGTCATCATACAGCAATGGGAAAGACACCGTTTGAATAACTATATGGGAAGAAGGCTGCGTTGCCACCAATATTATATTCAGAAGTAGAACCTACATTGGGGATGAGTACTGAACAATACCTGAACTGACTGATAAGTATCCTGATCGATATGCAATTGCAAGCATTTGATGCAACCTAGAAGAAAAGGATACAAGCAAAATCAACGGATGTTAAGAACCAACTGGCATTAGAATATAGAATAGGAGAAAGAGTCGCCTATTGTGATATACATGGTTTCAGATGAAGAAACAAATTGGATGCGTTATGGTCAGGTCCATTCGAAGTAATCGCCAAGATGGCAACCAATGTTTATTCCATCAAGAATCTCTTGGATGGAAGAGTAGTAAATTGAGTCCATGCTAAGTATCTAAAGCGTTGGATCAAAGAAAAAAATAAAAAAAGAGTTCCTGAAGGACTGATGAACCATTAAGTTGGTCATGTCCTGATGATTAGTCAAGTCAAGTCCTAGATGGTTAAAAAAAGGACCTCTGAACCAATCTAGATGGTTAAGTACAAAAAAGGACCTCTGAACCATAGAAAACTGGTAGGTTTAAGTGCCCAGGATCCAGTTTGGGGGAAAAGATGGACCTCTGAACCAAAACAAGGTCAAGTCCCATAAAAAAAAAAGAGAGAATAAAAATAAAAAAATTAATAAATTATATTGGAAAAAAAGTTTTTAAATGCATAGAAAAAAAGCTGATATATTTTTATAATTTTTATTTTTATTTTTATTGGTTGTCCTCAGTATGGGGATGATTCCGCCTATGTTGCCTCTTGGGGGAGGGAGGATGGATTGTGGTAGGAAGAAATAGCCTGTCAAAATTGATATGCGATCAGACACTTGCAAGGGCAAGACCTACACAAAACCACGTTTGTTGAGCGGACGCCAAGCCCTGAGAAAACGCGACTAGGGGAAGGGAAATTGATATGTTAGAAGAAGCCAATCATGAAACCCCGGAGTGGGGAGGAAAACAGCAATAAAGGAAGAGGCAATCGGCGAATAACCCTGAGTAATCCTGATAAGGCACCGGCGCCAGAAGATTTGTCTTGAGTGCCTGCCAACAGGCCTCATCAAGAACACTGGACATGTGAGCTGGCAGCAAAGAAGGAATACTTGATGGGGGTTGTCAAATCATGCCCCCAATTAATGCCATCAATGGAAGATAGCGATGAGAAGCTCCAGAGAAGAGGTAGTTGTGTAAAGAGCAGATTGCATCTTGTAAATGATGACTATGGGCTTTGCAGAAGCTGAAGCTGAATGACCAATGGAAGCCAGGTGAGGCTGGAAGCTTCGTCGACCAACTTTAAAGAACTTGGCCAGCAAAGTGGAGAGCATAAGTGGCAGTATCTTGATCCAGAATATTGTCCAGATCAGAGGGATTCAGCGCTAATGTCAACGCCTCAGTGACTTGCGCCCAAAGTTCAGCGTAGGGGAGCTCAAAATGTATGCTGTTCCCGATTGAAAGCTCAGAAACCAGCACAGTGGGTTTGTAGAATTGACCAAGTCAGAAGAGGAACTCAGGGAGCAAGTCTGACCTGGCCAAGAACAAACAATCCAAATTGACTGGCATGACCTCTGGAGCATCGATGATGATGTTCAGAGCATCAGCAAAAGGAGCCAAATCCAGGAGGGTTTTAAAGTCCAACTCTGGGATTGACTGCAAGGGAAGAGTCGGCTGAGAGTTGTTTGAAATGATGGCATGCCTGGTTTTGGAGGGATTGGTTACTGTTTCTGGTAATTTGATGGAAGGACTAGCCGCTTGCACTAGACTAGGCGTATGAGTCCTGGAGGGACCATAGAAGAGGTTCCATCGAGCATCCCAACTCATTTGCTGGAAGAGGCGGAGGTCCAAATCTGACAAGCTGTTAAGAAGCTGTTGGTAGCGGGATTCTGAGTTCAACATATGAGCAGGACTAGAGGGGGATGTCAGACTTATATAGAAGTTGACATTATGCACTCTATAATCCATTAGGCTCCAATTTTGGGAAATTAATTTCAAAAATTAATGAAATAAGCTTTCTGAGAGAAGAATTAAGAATGACTTACAGCCAAGAGGTTATGAGTGAAATAATGAGGGCAAATAGAAATAAGTATTCTTAATCAAGCCACGAAATAAACATTGATGGCAAGAGTCTCCTGTCTAGGATGAGGAGAGAATCAGGAATTTAAGGACGCCTGACCAAGAATCCTGAATATGACAGTGGGTCATATACCCTGACGGGGGGAAAACTGGATCCTGGAAATAATATTGTCATGAGTAAATCAATTAGCCTGGCATGACAAGAGGTTGTGGGGACCGCGCTCTGAGTAGGCGGTAGTGAGGAGGAAGAGGAGGAATGCTGTGTGCCAAAGGTCATCCCAAGCAGCGTTGAGTATTGACAAGTGTACTCCACTTGAACCAATGAAGTATTTGACCAGGTGTTTGAAGTGGTGTTCCCATGCCCCAGTCCTTTTCTCGCTGGAAATCTAGGCAAGAGGGGGATGTGTTGGGATTTTTGCCCATATTCCCAGCCTGCTAGATTACCTGGTGTCGCTAGGGGAAAATTCCCTAAAGCGAAGTGAATCAGAAATTGGTTGGCCCAAATTTTGGAGGAACTATGTTTGGGGGATTTTGGGATATTCGCCTGGTCATATCCATTGGGGATCGATCCAGATGAATACCTAATATCTCATCAGGTGGAGTGGCTGATGAAATAGGGGCATCTGATAGTGATTAACTATCAGGTGTACCAATTGGGATTGGTCAGATTTCATCACCAACTGATTGGGAATGAGTAGTGAGTTGCAAGGCGAGTGATGCCGCCTGCAACTAGTGAATCAATTGGTTGGTGAAGTGACCTGCCATAATGGGTAAAAAGTCCCATTACCTAAGCAGGTCGCTAACCAATTATGGTTGGTTCGCTTGGATCAAGAGGAAAATGTTAGGGACACATTTCTGACTCTTTCCTTTTGAGGTCTCAAGGATGTCCAATGATGGAATCCTAGCCAGGATGGGGAAGACCATCGCTGCTGAAATGAGGAAGGGTGATTCAATGGCAACAGCTGCCGTTTCATCAAAAAGGTGTCAACTGAGGGTTAGATGGCCAAATCCCCTATAAATTCCCTAGGATTCACTATGATAAAAAAAAAGCAAGTATTACTATAAAAAATATTATTATTAGTTTTATTGTAGATTCAGTTATAGTTAGACTATCAGCATCCAGTGTGAAGTTCTATCTCAAGGATATTATTGCAGAAGGCAATATTTGGTAGACTCTCAGAGAGAAGAGTAGAGATCTGACTGGGAATCTAGAGACAAAGGGAACCACGACTAAGGGATTGCTTCCAACTGTGTGTTGGGCCAAAGGAGACTATCATCAAAGGATCTTGACAAAGATTGAGTGGACGGTAATAAAGAAAACAAATCTTTACAAATATGACTTGAAGTGATTAATCGGAAGTACTGGCCAAAGCATTGGGCCTGATAATAGTTCTAACTCAACTATGGACTAAGTCTCCATACTATTATTGGATAATATATTCTTTACAACATGAGGTGCACGAGGAAATTGAACCTGTGCAGTAAAAAGGTTACTAGGGTTATAAACTGATAATAACCCAAACTAGTAAATTTTTACAGCAATACACATGGTTTTGGTGGAAAAAATAAATTAAATGCGTTGTGGTTGGGTCTGTTTGAGATTATTGCCTAGATGGCTACGGACGCCTACTCCATCAAGAACCTCTTGGATGGAAGGGTAGTTATGAGTCCATGCTAACTATTTAAAGTAATGTATCGAGAAAAATAATAATAAGAAAGAGTCTCCAAAGGACTGCTGAATCATTAAGTTGAGTTATATCCTGATGATTTAGGTCAAGTCTGAAAAAAGGACCTCTGAACTGATCTAAGTAAGACCTCTAATCAATAGAAAACTGGTAGGTCTAAGTATACCTAGGATCCAGTTTGTGGGAATAAAATAAAAAGATGGACCACTGAACCAAAACAAGGTCAAGTCCCAGGGAAAAATATGAAGAAAAAAATCAAAGATTGATAGAATATTGGGGAAAAAGATTATATAAACTGCATAAAAACTAATTTTATAGTTTTTATTTTTTATTGATTATCCTCGATTCATGGATGATTATGCCTATGTAGCCTCTTGGGGAGGGAGGATGGATTGCAGTAGGAGTGAATAACCCATTGAAATCTATTTGAGATTGGACGCAAGCAAAGGATAGACCTACACAAAACCAAGTTTGTTGAGTGGACGCAGATCCCTGTGAGAAAGTGACTAGGGGAAGGGAAATTGAGATGTTGGAAGAAGCCAAACGCAATGCCCTGGAGTGGGGAGGGAAGCAACAGTAAAAGAAGAGGCAGTCAGCACATAACCCTGAGTAATCCCAATATGGTGCCAGAGCCAGACATTTGTCTTGAGTGCTTGTCGACAGGCTTTTTCAAGAATATTGGACATATGGGCTGGCAACAAACAAGGGATACTAGACGGGGGTTGCCAAATCATGCCCCCTATCAAAGCCATCAGTGGAAGATACCAATGGGATGTGCCAGAAATGAGATAGTCATGCAAGGTGCAAAGGGCATCCTGCAAGCAATGACTATGAGCTTCACAGAAACTGAAGCAGAAAGAGCGATGGAAAGTAAGGAGAGACTGGAAGCTTTGTGGACCAACTGTGAAGAACTTGGCTGGTAAAGTGAAGAGCATAGGCTGCGATATCCTGATCTAGGATGTTTCAAGATTGGAAGAATTCAGAGCTATGGACAAAGCCTCGGTGACTTGGGCCCTTAATTCTGCATAGGGAGTTCAAAATGTACGCTGTTGCTAATGGCGAGTTTGGTGGCCAAGACAGCTGGCTTATAATATTGACTGAGTTGGAAGAGGAACTCTGGAAGCAAGTTTAATCTTGTTAGGAATGAATAATTAAGAGCAAAAGGCATTGATTCAGGAGGTTCAACAATGATGTTAGGAGTATCTGCAAAAGAAGCTGAATCAAGGAGAGTCTCAAAATATAACTCTGGAATCAATGACAGAGAAAGGATTGGCCACAAGTGCATTTGAGACAATTGCTAACCTGGTTTCAGCAGGGTTGGTTACGAATTCCAATAATTCCATGGAAGTTCTAGCCACTGGTACTTGACTAGGAGTATGAGTCCTGGAAGGATCATAGAAAAGGTTCCGTTTTGCAGACTGACTCATTCACTGGAAGAGCCATAGATCTTGATCAGATAAACTATTGAGCAGCTGTTTGTACCACAATTCAGAATTTGACATATGAGATGGATGAGTGGGGGATGTCAGACTTATATGATAGTTAACATTATGCAATCTGAAATCAATTAAGCTCCAATTTCGGAGAAATTAATCTCAAAATTAATGGGATAAGCTCTCCAGAGAAGAATTAAGAATGATATGAGCCAAGAGGTTATGAGAAGAAAATAACAAGGGTGAACATAACTGAGCATTCTTTATCTGGGCTGTGAATTGAACATCGATGGCAAGAATCTCCTGTTGAGGATGAGGAGAAAATCAGGAAATTGAGGATGATGGACCACAAATCTTGAATATGAAAGTAGGTCATATGACCTGATGGGGGGAACTGGATACTGAGATTAAGATCATCATGAGTAAATCAATCATCCTGGCATGACAGAAGGTCATGGGAACTTTACTCTGAGTAGGTGGTAGCAAGGAGGAAGAGGAAGAGAGCCACATGCCAAAGGTGTTCCCAAGCAGCATTGAATACTGATGATTGTACTCTGCTTGAGCAAATGAAGTATTCAACCAAGTGTCCAAAGTGGTGTTCTCCTGAATCAATCCTTTTCTCGCTTGAAATCTAGGCAATAGGGGGATGTGTTGGGATCTTTGCCCATATTCCAGCCGGCTAGATTACCTGGTGTCACTAGGGGAAAATTCCCTAATGCGAGGTGAATTGGAGATCAGTTGACCCTTATTTTGGGTAACTATGTTTGGGGGGTTTTGGGTATTAACCTGGTGAGATCCGTTGGGGTTGATCCAGATGAATGCTTAAGATCTTTTTGGGCAGAGTTGCCAACGAAATAGGGGCATCTGATAGTTGGTTAACTACCAGGTGTATTGATTGGGATCATTCGGGTTTCATCACTGACCAATTAGGAATTTAAGGACTAAGTTGCAAGGCAAGTGATGCTGCCTGCAACTAGTGAATTTATCAGTTGGTTTGTGACCTGCCTTAATGAGTAATAAGTCCCATTACCTAAGCAGGTCGCTTGCCAAACATGGTTGGTTTGCTTGGATTGAGAGGAAAATGTTAGGGACATGTTTTCTGACTCTTTCCATTTTAGGTCTCAAGGATGTCCAATGATGGAATCCTAGCCAGGATGGGGAAGACCATCGCTGCTGAAATGAGGAAGGTTGATTCAATAGCAACGGCTGCTGTTCTTTAAAGAGGTGCTGATTGAGGGTTGGGCATCAAATTCCCTACTATGAATCCCCAAAGAATTCACTCATAAAATATCAAAAAATACCAGATCACTTTTACTAGATTATTAGCTTAGTAACTTTATCAGAATCCATTTATCCTATTCTTTCTCAGGGATATTATTACTGTGCGCAATAATTGGGAGACTTTTTAAGATAAAGAGTAAGTATCTGAGCGGGGATCCAGAGAAAAAGCTGAATCAAATTGGGGATTGCTGCCAACTGTGTATCAAACCAGAAAAAGCATAAACAGGGATCTAAGAGTAGATCAAGTTAGGCGGTATGAGTGAATGAATCCCTATTCAAGACATCATAAGTATTTTGAGAGGAAATACTGGCCAAGTGATGGACTAAAACCTAATACTTCAATTCAACTATGAATAATAGTTGCCATACTAT
>JAKSZP010008867.1:0-16828 GCA_022478985.1 Massospora cicadina
CACTTAAATGAGCAAAAATATTAAAATGACGATGATTTGATGCCTGCTGCTCAGCATGGGGCAGTGATGCACCGCCTGCTGGTGTTTTGACCACCGCTGAAGTGTGCCCTGTAACAATTGAGTTCATCTTGATTGTTATATTCTGACTCAGATTCAGTTTTTTCAATCTGAGTCAAATTTTTTCAAAAAATGTTTTTGGCTCAGTTGTTTTGGGCGCTGGGTTGTGCCTTGCTCGAGTTGTAGATTAGGCTTGTGTGAGCCTAATCAATGACTTGGGTGAGGCCCCTGAGGGGCGGCCTTTATAAAGCGCCAGCTGATTCTGAAGTTCATTTCATAATAATTTACCCTAGTCTTCCCTTTCTGAGGAGCATTGTCAGTTGCTCCCCAGATGAGCTCTGGTCGGTGGGCCCTTTTTATCTCTAGAACAAAATAAAGGTTGTTTCAGGGTTATCATACCTTGCTTACCTGTTGGTCTTTTTTGGCATCCATTTTGAGGAGCTTTTGCTTGGTTGGGTCAGACCAACCACTATTCAACCCTTGCATAACCAACTTGTAGTAGGCAATGTTTGGCACTGTCAGTTTTCCAAACCTCTCCCTACTCAGTTAGGCTACTTTGGTTGCATGTTGGTGCACTAAAGAATTATTTATTTTATGGCAGTCGGAAACTGGGGATTTTCTGATTGTGACATTATTCCAAAGTTAAATGTGCGCTGCACGCCTCCAATTACCAGTTCAGTGACCTCAGTGGTCACTTGGTCCCAGTTTTCGAGGAACCAGCACCTGTGGGAGCTGGTGACTGATGGCTAACCCTGGATCCAAAGTGACTGTCAGTTGAAAATCCCATTGGGCCTCCTGCTCACCAGGGATTTGATTGTCACTGAGGGGACCTGTCCCAGAAGGGCTCCCTCACCCACAGATGGTCCACCCAGAAAGGGGATGGCCATCCAGCTGCATAGTACCATGAACCCCTCTCACGCTTCTGTTTGAGAAAGCACCTTACTGGTTGGGATGGGAAGGCCATCGCCAACAGGAGCCTGGGAGAGGGTGTGCAACACAGCCAAGTGCTGTGCATGCATCCTCAGATTGAAGCTGTCTAGCTGCGTTGGACCGCACACCCCTCTCATGCTTCTTTTGGCAAAAGCGCCTTCCCAGTCAGGATGGGAAGACCATCACCAATGGGAGCCTGAGAGGGGGGTGTAACGCATCCATGTGCTGGGCGTGCATCCTCATGCTGGGTGGGCTGATTCCAGTAGCCCAGTCCTGATTCACCCTTGCTATTTGCACTTTCCCTTGAGGGGACCAGAGTTTATCTGGGCTAATTTTCCTGGGGCTCATGGTAACTTTCCCCAGTAAGCCCTCATTGTGGTGGCTTCTACTTTAGGTTCCTCTTTGGGGAGGGGCCCTTCTCTAGCAGAGGGTAATGTAATGATAAAGTTTGTCTTGATTGTTACATTCTGAATCAGCTTTGGATTTTCTTGATCTGAGTTGAATCGTTTTAAAAATGATTTGGGCTTGGTTGTTTTGGGCGCTGGGTTGTGCCTCTCCCAAGTTGTAGATTAGGCTCGTGTGATCCTAATCAATGACTCAGGTGAGGCCCCTGAGGGGCGGCCTTTATAAAGCGCCAGCTGATTCTGAAGTTCATTTCATAATAATTTACCCTAGTTTTCCCTTCCTGAGGAGCATTGTCAGTTGCTCCCCAGATGAGCTCTGGTCAGTGGGCCCTTTTTATCTCTAGAATAAAAATAAAGGTTGTTTTGGGGTTAGCATACCTCACTTAACTGTTGGTAATTTTTGGTATCCATTTTGAGGAGCTTTTGTGTGGTTGGGTCAGACCAACCACTATTCAACCCTTGCATAACCAACTTGTAGTAGGCAATGTTTGGCACTGTCAGTGCCCCAAACCTCTCCCTACTCAGTTAGGCTACTTTCGTTGCTTGTTGGTGCACCAAAGAATTTATTATTTATGGCTGTCAGAGACTGGTGATTTTTTAACAAGACATGCTCGGGCTGGCTCTGCTAGCTCTCCCAACGCTACCAGGCGTTATGTCCCCCCTCAGGACTTGGCCCACCACCTCGTTAGCTCCAAATTGGTGCTCCAAAGCCCTTTGGTGCTCCTACAGAGCAATTTGCATTTCAGCCTCTGGGTCAAATATGGGAATCTTTACCAATATGCAAGCACGGCCATCATCAAGATGGCCATAGTGGTGTATAAACTCGCTGCCTTTATCAATTTTCACCTCTTCAAGGGGTATTTCAATTTCAGCTTCCATTCTGAAGCCAATGCAATGGCAGCATCTAAGCTGCTATTGATATTTAAAAATATCATCCTTTCTACCATTTGTACCCAGCTCCCAGAAGAGCTTTTTGGTGGTCTAGTTCATCAGGTTCCCCTCCCACCTTTCCCCCAAACGCCTCTGCCATGAGCTCATGGGGGGTTTGTCATTTATGGTGCAGACACTGTGCTGCAAAGCTTGGTTTCAAATGGAGCAGATCATTTGGCAGGTCTGCACGCCTTTGAAATGATTTTGCCCATTCCATTGTGACACCCAACTTGAATTCCCTCTTGCATGGTGATCAGATAAGCCCCTGATCACCCATTTTGGATGTGCATCGAGAATGGCCATGCCATTTGCCCCTTATGCTTCAAGCTTGATCACTCAAAGCTCAAGTGTCATATGGTTTCCATCTCCACCACTTCCGCTGCTCCCCCTTCCAGCATCAGCTTGGCTGCTGCCATGCCCAAATTTTTCCAAGTGGGGCTTGATCCTTCCACCCCCAACCTCATCAAATTCTGGCATGGTGTAAGTCCTGGGAAATGTCCCCTGGCAGTTGATCGGGCCATTTTTCCATTTTCAAGTAAGAAGGTACTAAAGAGGATGGCTGTACCCATTGTTACTCAGGGCGATTTTGCTCACGTGTTAGACAAGCGCTGAGTAACAGCCCTCCCACTTTGGATACCACTCCTGATACCCACACTCTCCTCAGTATAATTGCTATGAGTAATCAGTGAAATCTGTGCTGAGATTGCTAAAATGAGATTGATCATAACCAATTTGAGCGGCAATCAGCCCAATGCTCAGATTTTAAATGGTTGAAAAGGTATGAAGACTGAGCTATCGGCCAGAATGCCTGACAGTTGCAATTTGGTTAACATGACAATCAAAAAAATCACCCCTCTCCCAAATCCGTCAGGCATCACCCCTGATGGGCAGGTAATAGCACTGGACACCATCGACAAGGTTTTGAAGCTTTCTGTCAACAAATTGGGTGTTGCGCCTGATACAATACTTATGACCAAATAAATGGCCCAGTGACTGAGCACGGGTGGGTTGGGCGTCCCAAACCATTCCCAACCAAATGGGCCCACCCCTATGTGGGGTGGCCTTGGGGGATTCCCACCGCTTGTCAGGCTAAATGCCATCGCGCCAACCATTGGAGACATAATAGAGTCTTGGTTTGGATGTTAGAGGTTGAACTGGCAGCAACTCGGCCCACTGCCAAATTTTGTGATGTCAGTTCCCAAGGAACAAACCTGCCCATTCCCAAATAATTTGCTGGTTAGGCTGAATTTGTGGGACCCAATCCTGGCTTGGTTTCCCCAAATTGACTACTATTTAATCAGTCATATCACACTGAGAAAATTGTTGGTCAATTTTTCTTTCCTAAATTCCTATTAAAAAATCCTTTCCCAAAAATTAGTTTTTAATATGTTAAAAATTAAGACGCCTTATCCACCAACATTCTCATACCCCTTGGGGTTAACAGCCATATGCATCTGGTACTTTATTTTGTGCCTATATGAAATTCTGGCTCACTGGTAGATATTGGTAGAACTCCTTTCTGGTTCCATATCTATCATATCAGCAGCAGTGCCCCAGGCATTCTTATTTGCTGTTTGGATTCTCTGGCATCTGGGCGGGCAGGCCAGTCTAATTCTTATTTTGCTGTTCACCTGACATAATTGACCAACCACTATTCTTAGCCATTTCCGCCTTTCTCACGTGTGTAGGTGCAGCAATGGTTCCTTCTTTCCAACTGAGCCAGGTTGTAAAGAAGATTATCTCTGACTGCATTAGACCAGCCTCACTCAAACCTTCAAAACCATACCCCATAGTTGCCGCGTCTATTTGCCCATTGGTTTCCCTGGATCCCATCACCATCTCTTTGGTATTGCTGGATTCATCCACAACTACCAATAAGGAGAACTACGCTTACTTCTTAGTACCCATGAAGATTAACGTTGGTTCTCATCACGTCTCCTTTGAGGCCATGGTGGACACTGGAGCCACAGGAAATATGAGTATTGAATTGGTGCAACAATTAAAGCTGGAAATGGATGCAGGCTCCTCAGTGATGATGGTTTCATCTGCTTATCAGCCCTCATATGTTGTTTGCCAACCAGTACCTTTTTCAATCCACCAGTTCAGCTTCTGCAATCACTTTTTGGCTATTCTGGACTTGGTGTTTCCGGTGATCTTAGGCGTGGGGTGGTGGCGTCAACAACATGTGAAGGTTCATTTTGAGTCTAATACATTATCATTTACCAATGATCATTTGGAGGGAGAATTTCCTATGATCAATACCCTTAAGAAGGTACAAGGAACTAGCTCTATCACTACCCTAGTTGTTTCTGCAGGCGTTCTGGCCAATTTTCCTATAAACTTAATGTGATATCGGAGAATCTTCAATATGGAAAAGGTGGATCGCCTGTATAAACACACCAGGTACAATTGTGGTTTTGAACGACCGTGGAGTTGGTGAACATCAACTGTCCGTTGTATCCCCATACAGCGGAGAAAGAAGTTGCACTCAATACCTGGTTGGACAATATGTTGAAAAAAGGATGGCTGTTCAAGGAGACCTCGCCTGTCACCTCCCCCCATTGTCTTCGCCAAAAAGCGGATGGTTTTCTCCATCCCTGCGTGGATTATGGCCATTTGAATAAAATAACAGTTATTGATCCCTACCCATTGCCCCTGGAGCAGACAATCAGTCAGGCAATCGCCAAATCCTGTGTGTTCTCTAAGCTGGATCTGGTGAACGCCTTCAACCAAATCTGGGTAATGGAAGGGCAAGAATGGTTAACAGTAATCTGGACAAAGCGCGGTATTTTCCAATTTTGTGCAATGCCTTTCAGGCTGAAGAATGCTCCCACTACATATCAACGGATGTTCAATAATGTACTGGGTGACCTCCAGTTCACCTGTGCTGTTGCATACATTGATGATATTCTGGTTCACTCCCTGACTCCCAAACAACATGCAATTGCCTTGGAAGCGGTGGTGGTCACCTTGTATAATTCAGGGTTGTTCCTCAAACCGTCCAAGTGTGAGTTTTATAAGGAGAAGGTTACTTTCCTCAGTAATCTGGTTCTTAAAGATGGTGTTGCAATCCCTCCCAATAAGTTGTATGCTATCCGGGAGTGGCCAACCCTGACTACCCAGAAACAACTACAGAGTTTCTTAGAAACCATCATTTTCTTAAAAAAGTTCTCCCCCACACTCTCTCAGCTCGCTGCCCCACTCCACCCACTCACAGGGAAAAACGTACCTTTTCATTGGATGGACAAATGCCAACAGGCGTTTGAATCAATCAAAGAGGTGTTTGTATCCCCTCCCATTTTAAAACACACCAATCCCACCAAGCCATATATTGTTGCATGTGATGCGTCATCAGTAGCTGTTGGAGCAGTGTTGCTCCAGGAGCATGATGGCTTGGAACACCTGATCGCCTACTTTTCCCAAACGTTTACCTCTATGGAGCAGTCTTGGGCTATTTACAACAAGGAGTTGGCAGCTGTTGCATGGGCCCTAACTCATTGGAGGTACCTGTTACAGGGTGCCTAACATGAATTAACGGTTTGCATGGATCACCAGGCCTTTTTATACTTTAGTAAACCCCAAAAATTGGCACACCGACAAGCCTGAACCTATTGGGACCTGTGCAGCTTTAACTTTAAATATGAATTTGTAAAAAGGTGCACTAAGTACTTCCCAATTTTCTCATCCACAGCCCCACCCACAGTTCCGCGGATCTGGAGGAAGTGGATCTCGTTACTGTGATTCCTACCACCCAAATCTTGTCAATTGTTTCCTCTGTCATTTCTTCCATCGCTCTGGCCCCTGACGCTCTGTTAGTTGCTCAGGTCTTAGCCAGTCAAATGGCCTGCACTGAGGGTGTGGAGTTGGTCGAGCAGTTATCCCACAAGAAGCCTAAACACTCCCTATACTCACTAAAGGAGGGTCTTATATATTTTAGGTCTTACGTTTGGGCTCCCCCTCCTTCTGAACTGAGGTTTTTTGCACACATCAAGATCTTCCACAGTTGGTCACCCAGGTTCTAATAAATGCATCAATTTGATCAAATGGACCTATAATTGGGCAGGTTTTACAAAAGAAGTCCCAGCCTGGATCGCCAATTGTGTTGCTTGCACCAGGGCCAAATTGGATTGTTCCAGAAAAAATGGCCTCCTGCACCCCTTACAACAGGTGGAGGGCCCATGGACATCGGTATCCATGAACTTTATAGTTGAACTCCCCTGTTTAAATGGGTTCACAGCGGTGATGGTAGTGGTGGATTGCTTCACAAAATTTTCCCTTTTTATACCTTGCACTTTCACAATTATGTCCAAAGAAACTGCCCGCCTTTTCATACGCCATGTGTTTTTGATGTTTGGTCTCCCCCAGGAGATCATCAGTGACCGTGGCTCTCAGTTCACTGTGAAGTTTTGGAGTGAACTCCTATCAATCCTGAAAATATCCCCCTATCACTCCATGGCATATCATCCTTAATCTGACAGCCAGACCAAGCAGGTCAATCAAGTTCTTGAGCAGTACTTGCGTTACTATGCTGCAGCCATGCAGGATACTTGGGCTGATGACCTCCCTCTCACCCAATTTGCGTACAATAATGGAACCCACGCGTCCATGGGGTTTTCCCCTATGAAGCAATGTTGGGTTATAATCCTTCATTTTTGGTCGAACTATGCTTGCAGCCAGAGGTTCAAGCTGCCACGGACCACGCTGCTCATATTAGATTGACTCAAGCCTTAGTGCAGGAACACCTCACCAAAGCTATAGACAACTACAAGCAGTTTGCAGATTGAAAACGCCTTCCAGGTCATGAGTTTATGAAGGGTTCTTATGTTATGCTTGACACCCATCATTTAAAAATCCAGGCCCCTTTCCACAAATTTGCCAGTAAACGCTTGGGTCCCCATCTGGTGGAGGAGGTATTGGGTAATGGGGCGTTCTGGTTGAAGCTTCCCGTGCATTGGAAGCAGCATCCCATTTTCCATGTCTCCCAGCTGTCACCCTTCAAGGGTGCAATACCCACAGAACTGGAACTGATCATCGTCAAAAATGAAGAGGAGGTTGAGGTAGAAGCTATCCTGGCATCCCAGAAATCCTGACGTTCTGTACAATACCTTATGGGTTGGAAAGGGTATCCAGCTTACAAAAACAGTTGGGTCAAGGCGCGTGATTGCGCGAATTGCATGGACCTGGTCAATGCGTTCCACATCTCCCACCCCAAAGCTCCCCACTCTCCCCAAAAAGGCGCATCTCTTATGGCAATTAATTTACTCAAGGTGCACAAGAATGTGGCTCTCATGCAGTTCCCCAGTGGTGGGCTCCTTCCCTTGGGAAAAGGAAAGGGTAATGTAAGTCCTGGGGAATATCTCCTGGTGGTTGATTGGGTCATTTTTCCATTTCCAAGTAAGAAGATACCAAAGAGGAAGGCTGTACCCCTCATTACTCAGGGCGATCTCACTCACATGGTAGATGAGCGCTGGGTAACAGCCCTCCCACTTCAAATACCACTCCCAATACTCACACTCTCCTCAGCAGAATTGCTACAAAGAATCAGTTAAATCTGTGCTGAGATCACCAAAATGAAATTGATTGTAACCAATTTGAGCAGCAATCAGCCCAATGCTCAGATTTTAAATGGTTGAAAAGGTATGAAGACTGAGCTATCAGCTGGAATGCCTGACAGTTGCAATTCAGTTAACATGATGATTGAAAAAATCTCCCCTCTCCCAAATCCGTCAGGCATCACCCCTGATGGGCAGGTAATAGCACCAGACACCATTGATGAGGTTTTGAAGCTTCCTGTTAATAAATCAGGTGTTGCGCCTGATGCAATGCTACTGACTGAACAAATGGCCCAGTGACTGAGCATGGGTGGGTTGGGCATCCTAAACCTGTTCCCAACCAAATGGGCCCACCCCTATGTGGGGTGGCCTTGGGGGATTCTCACCACTTGTCAGGCTAAACGCCATCACGCCAACCATCAGAAATGTAGTAGAGCCTTTGTTCAGATGTTTGAGGTTGAACTGACAGTGACTCAGCCTACTACTGAATTTTGTGATGTCAGTTCCCAAGGAACAAACCTGCCCATTCCCAAATAATTTGCTGGTTAGGCTGAATTTGTGGGACCTGATCCTGGCTTGGTTTCCCCAAATTGACTACTATTTAATCAGTCACATTGCACTGAGAAAATTGTTGGTCAATTTTTCTTTCCTAAATTCCTATTAAAAAATCCTTTCCCAAAAATTAGTTTTAATATGTTAAAAATTAAGCTGCCTTATCCGCTGACATTCTTGTACCCCTCAGGTTAATGGCCATGTGCATCTGGTACTTTATTTTGTGCATATATGAAATTCTGGATCACTGGCAGATATTGGTGGAACTTCTTTCTGGTTCCATATTTGTCATATCAGCAGCAGTGCCCCGGGTATTCTGGTTTGCTGTTCAGATGCTCTGGCATCTGGGCTGGCAGGCCAGTCTAATTCTTACTTGCTGTTTACCTGACACATGGCTTCTAAAGCTGCAGCCAATCAAAATTTTAATAACTATAAAAATTTGGTCAAAATATGCCTATCTGAGCCAATGGCTGAAACAGTTTCAGCTGAGCTATCATGGTTGACAGCTTGCAGCCAATCAGGTATGACAAACTTACCAACTCCAGTGGCTGGGCCAGCATTAGCTGAGTTGAATCCTTTCAAGTGTCTCAATTGGATTGACAAAAACAACTAGTTGTAAAACGTTAAACTTGATTATGCATTGGAGGTGTTTTTTGTTGATCCTCCCAAATCATGCCCCCACCATTTTTGTCCTAAAAATGGCTATCCCATTTATAAAAATATAAATCAGAAGGCAGTCAAAGCCACTGCAGCTCTTGCCAACACCCTACTCTACTAGAAACCCCATGGGGCAATGGAACCCCTGGTTGAGGGTATTTATATCCCCAATATCTCTTATGATTTTGAGGAAGATGCAAAATATGAAATTGAGGAGCTCACTTTTGGTGCAAGCTGCACTTGCATTGACATGACAAAAACTTCTTTTTTAACCCTTCTTATCCTGAAACTGGCCACTGCATCAAGTCTTTCACTTTTGTGCTGGCTCTTATCACTTTTGCTGAGCACCAACTTGCTTAATATGTTGAGGCAATGGGCACCGCTGGTCTCATAAACAAAGAAAACCCACAACTATACCTCCTTATTCCCCATTTTGCTGATGCTCCCACCCTATTGTTGTCTGCCATGGTCTACCAGCTAAAGCATGTGCTGGACAAAAGCTTCCCCTAAGCTTCCTCGCCTTCTGGTATGGCTTCCTAGGCTTTTAGCTGAGGTGCCATATTAGGATTTTTTTATTTCTAGTAATCCCTTTGTTTGGCCCATTTGCAAATAAAGATGTGTGGCGGCTTCCCCTTTTGGGTTGGGCACCACTAGTTATAAAAAACAAATAAGGCCATAGACCTTACATTCATAAGAAGGAATCTAACTGAACACTAGTGTCCCAAAGCTATCAGAGTATGAAGGGTGGACCTTGATTAACTAATGGTTAAACTATATAGGATGGTAACTTTCTTGAGTTAATGTATTTAAAATTATAAATTTGTATGATAATTGCTACAATTATTAATAAATAACTTAAGTTTATAATTATAAGTAAAAATCTGTTTATTGATAAACACATTAAAGCTAATATGTATCCTTAAGTATACTATCCTAAAATTTATGTTAAAATAATATAAAATATAAAAATCAGGCCTGTAGTATGATATATGATATTTAGTACCTTTTAAACTAGCTACAACCTGTACATTAAGCACATAACAGGAACATGAGCTGATTTAGTTTGGCCAAAATATAGCAAGAAAACCTGATGTATCATTAGTGATAGGAACTAACTGCCACCATCTGGATGTACTAAGGCCTAATTCCTGCTCAAGACTAATATTCTATCTCCATATAATGTTTGAGGTTGAAACATCCTAAAAAGTATATTAATTTATTATTGGGAGAACTTTGAATATAAATATAAGGTTGTCTGAGATTAGCTATCAGAGCCATGTGATGATTTTTCTTAGAGCTCCAAGAGTCAAAGTCTCAGTCAAATGCTGGTATTATACTCCTCAGAGAATATCTGAGACTTGGAGTAATGAAGCTTACATACAAAACATTACAGCCTCCAAAAACTGTTTATGCTACTATAGCTTAGGCCGTTGACTCCATACTCATGGTAGATACCACAAATATAGTATTCCCAAATATCTGGCTAATGTTTAATTCAAAATGCCTATAACTTTTCTTACATTATAATTAGCTAATTCCTGGATTGATAGTTCCATCACAAACTGGTTGATAATAAACTTTATGTTTAAAATTTTGAGGGTTGATAAAAGGGTTACTTTTAAACTTGTAAAATTCAAAATTATTGATGCTTTCTTGTATGGCAAATTAAACTTTAAAGCTTTGGAGGTCATCTGGGTATAATGAGTAGGGTTTTGCTTATTTAGTGTGAGGTTAATCTCTTGTGGTGAAGGTACACTGGGTATATTTTTGATACTGTATTAATTAGGTAATGTTCAACCTGTGTAGTGGTTTCTATATATGCAGCAGTTATCAAGTTAAGCTTTATAAGGTTTGAGGTAGATTAGCTACTCAGGAGTGTGAAACCAAGTGCTAGGGTTCTGGGATTTGAATTAATATGACTATTGTTTTGATATTGTTAATTCAGTTTAAGGGAATATGAACTTTTTATAGTCAACTATAAAACTTTTATTCTTACCTTTTTATGCACCAAGTCAGTACCTTTAGGAGTGGGGTTTCCTGTAATGTTGCTTTTAGGTTTATCATCTCAGTAGTTCTATGTTTCTAGAATAATACTATAGTTAATGGGGTATTTTTAGTTTAAAAGGAGAAATGATGCTTTACTAATAGTATGAAATTAACTTGTTATATGATATGTTTAATTTTGAAAATTGGCATGGCAGAAATTGAAAAATAGAAGTATATTAGCAGCACTTCAAATAATAATCTAAAATAGTGCTTACATCTTTTTTATCTTGTCTATAATTCATGGTGGCTTCCCCTTAAGTTAGCCTCTTATAACTAAACCAGTTCTAGTTATTATAACCTAATCGTGAAAACATTATCAAATCATATACTTGTACTCATTTAATTATTGAAGATACATTCTATCAACATTTAAAGACATTGCCCTGCCATATAAAAAGCCCAATCTAGATTCAGTTAAAGTTAACTGAGTATCCCATTTAGGATGCATTGGGTGAATCCTTGACAAAATTTAGTCACAATCAAGTTTTCATGCTAGCTATGCCTAATGTGACTAAGAATATCTTGGCTTTATATGCTACAACCATCAGATCCTAATATAAATAAGAGGTTGTTATGTATGTGGATATATGGGATAATATGTATTTCCATATCTCCTACTAAGATAATTTCAACCAAACCTGGCACAAATATTATGTGCAATGGGAGAACCACTGCATTAAGTTTTTTCTTAATATTAATATAATTAAAGGCATATATAATATATAAAAAATATATGAATTTTTTGGGAATTAATATATCATTGCAACTAAGTGGCATGGTGGATATTTGATTTGATAGATTCAATCACTTCCTATACTTATTGATGGCTATCTACTACATTATCTATATATATAAATACATGTTAGTAAATATATCTGAGATTTATAGACTCCAACACTGTTTGACCAATCACCATGAAAGTTGGCACATATAAGCATTTTTTCATGGAGAAGGTTTATAAATTTTAAAAACTAGCTGTACCTGGCCATGCATTGCTGTGGCTCAGTTTGGTTAAATGAAAAAGATAAGAGAAAGCATATATTTCTAACCATCTAGTACTAAAAAAAGCATATATTTTCTTGGGTTGGGACCATCTAGTACTAAAAAAAAGCATATATTTCTAATAGCAGAGTTACCCAGCGTTTCTTGGGTTTATTTATGAGCTCACATTAACAGCCTAAAGGCTGTTCCAGCATATGCCTGAGCCACTCAGACTAACAGCTCCGCTGTTGCCCTCATGGCTGTGAGCTGGTTATCCTAATCTACCTAATAAGCTATAATAATCTACTTAAAACTCTAATATTGATTTTTATTTAATTTCGAGTGAGCAATTTGGGGAAAATTCTATAATATTCACCAATTCTCACCCATTTGCCCAAATAGATTGAACCTATCAGACTCAATTAATTTCAGGTGAGCAATCATTGAGTTATTGGATAATATTCACCAATTCTCACCCACTCGCTTAAATAGATTGAATTTATCAGACTCAAAGGTTCAGATGTCATTCAGACAGTCAGTGAATGTGTTTTAAGTATATAAGTTTTATATAGCTAATATAAGTTTTAAAATGTAATTTTTTACTGAAAACATTAATTTTAAGATATTTGCTTATTTTTCATCATTAGAGGGAAAAACAATCTTCAAACTGGCATATCAAACGTCAATTTGATACTGTATTAAGGGAGATATTTCCTACCGACAAAAACACCTTTGAGAAATAATATATATAGATTATATCTTAGTAAAATAAAAAAGTTATATACATGAAGTGAGAATTTATATATTTTCTATGATATTCGCTATATTGTTACAGCTGAGCAGTTTGGTATTCGTTTGATTCGATATTTTAAATGGTTTTGTTAAATAGTTAGTGGTCATTTGGCTAATTAGCAAGTTAATCCAAATTAAAACTGAATCAAAACCCAATTGATTTTATAAATAACTAGCCGATTTACCCGTGCTTTGCTAAGGTGGCTATAAAATTTCAGATTTTCAATTTATTAATTTAGATTTTATATCATAGATAAACAAAACCACTCAGTCAAATCTAATTGCTCAATCGAATCAGCCAAAAACCACTCAGATAAACCTCACTGAATTTATCAAAACAACCAATAACTAATCACCCCTCAAAGCTAAACTGTACTATCAGTTCGAACAAAAGCCATCAACCACTCGGCCAAACAAAAAACCCTATCGAATCAATCAAACAACACCAAACTGCTACCCGAAACATCTCTATATTTAAAATCATTATGTGTTTGTGGCATGTCTTCCAAACTACTAAATCAACTTCTACATAACTTGCCAAAAGTATTTTATTAATTAGGTGAACCAAATTAGGCGGGTTTTTAAAATATATAAACCTAACATCCAAATACCCGTGCTTCGCTACGGTATTTAGTTTATCAGATGATAAGCTCACATTGTAGCCTATAGGCTGTGCCAGCACTACTCTCGAGCCACTCGGACTAACAGCTTCACTGTTGCCCTCGTGGCTGGTGAGCTGATTATCCTAACTACTTAATCTACTTAAACTCTAATACTGATTTTTTTGAGTTTCAGGTGAGCAATTTGGTAAATTATTCAATATTTGTCAATTCTCACCCACCTGCCCAAATAGATTGAACCCATCAGGCTCGATAATTTCAGATTCAATCTTTGCCAATTCTCACCCACTCACCCAGATAGATAAACTTATCAGACTCAATTAGCTTCAGGTGAGCAATTTGGTGAATTACTCAATGATATTTGTCAATTCTCACCCACTCACCCAAATAGATTGACCCTATCAGACTCGAAGGTTTCAGATGTCAGTCAGTCAGCCAGCCAGCCAGTCAATCAGTGAATGTGTTTTATTTAGATTCCGCTAGCATAATCGGCTCATCTTTTGACTCTAACTTAATTTTATAAAGGTCAGTTGTTCGAATTCTGGCACAATCACTTATTTAAAAACTTTTTATCATTTAAAAAGTATTCGAGGTGGATCGACCTTGGGACAAATATACCACACCGAGAATTTTTCTAGCCAGTGCAGGTTTCGAACTCAAACCCTGCACTAGGGTGGAAGCAGTTTTACCTGCCAGGCTAACCACCCCCACTTTTTATCATTTAAACTATTTATATAGTAAGTTATAAATACCATAGCGAAGCATGGTTATCTTGATATTATTTTTGTATAGTTTTAAAAAACCTGCCCAATTTGGTTCCCTTAATTAATAAAATACTTTTTAGCAAGTTAAGTTGAAGTTGATTTAGTAGTTTGGAAGACATGTCACAAACACATAATGATTTTAAATATAGAGAGATATTTGGGGTAGGAGTTTAGTGTTATCTGATTGATTCGATAGGTTTATTTTATTTGGCCGAGTGGCTGATGGTTTTTGGTCGATTCAATGGGATACAGTTTAGTTTTGGGGGTGATTAGTTATTAGTTAATTAGATAAGTTCGGTTAATTTTGGCTGTGTAAGGGTAGCTTTTGGTTGATTCGATTGAGCAATTAGATTTGGCCAAGTGGTTATTGCTTAACTATATATAAAATCTAAATTAATAAATTTGAATACATGAAATTCTATTGACACCGTAGCGAAGCACGGGTAATGGATGCTAGTAAATGCTAAAAATAATCGATTAAAACATCTGGTTTTCAACGAGGCCAATGAAATTTGCCCTCTAAGCCTTATGCTGTAACAGGATAGGTTATGGATCCTTAATGAACTCGAGTAACGCTGGGTAAATCGGCTAGTTCTAAATAAAGGGATATAATTGGTATATTAAGCGACGACCATTATGAGATTTATGAATTTGATTTAAGCCATCAAATCAAAATCTCATTTTATAAGTTTCATGGAGGTAATTGGAATAAGGTGATTTGATTTGTCAGCTTTGTATAAAAATAATCCGTTGGATCCTTTTTTTTGTGAACTCCATACTTTATCCGTTGGATCCTTTGAATCAGCTTAAATCTTCATTTTGTGCCAAAAGTAAATTTACAATGCCTTATGGTTTTACGAGTGGCTCAAAATGTAATCTGGACGAGGATTATCGACAGGTGAGGGGTTACGGATGATCGCTCACGTGGATATTAGGTGGGGCCATGGCCTTGGATCGACTCACCCATGGTTTGGCTATTGGCATAATGTTATGGCCAGGTAACTGACATCTGACCCAGTCGTTGGCATATCAGGTTAGGTGGAAAACTTTGACTTGGATCTATTGATAAGTTAAGTTTTGATTAAGATTCACCGATTGTGCTTCATCGATGAAGCCATAAAGCTTATTCAATTAACGGAGGGGAGGAAGATTTCTTCAATTGACGAGGCATGGATTAAAAATCTAGCATTGACGGGATGGATAAATTCGGTAGAGGTTAAATGAAGCTGTAGGGGATGAGAGGGTTGATGAGCTATTCAGAACTTTACTATGAGTTGGGAGAAACCGAGGGCCTAGAGAAGTTGGCGAAGCGCATGTATCAATACAATCTGCTCGACAGCCGAATTTCACAATACTTTGAGATTGGCATGATATCGCACTTTGAGAAGATGTTTGCTACCTTCCTCTCCGGTTTAGTTGGGGGAAAGGAGTATGACCGCAAGGCGATGATTTACTCCCACCGTCGAGTCAACATCCAAGACCACCAATTCAATGCCTTTGTTGAAAATATGACTGTAGCCATGCGCCATGAGCTTATCCCGCAAGCTGTCATTGATAAATTATTGGTATTAATTGAGTCCACCCGAGACGATATCTGTGGCCGTACTGATTTAAAGTGCGAGCAGAGGTGCCCGCATTTCTCTCGCTCAGCTCAGCCTTCCGAAAAGTTTCCCACAAAAAACTCGAAACCCTTAAAGGAGACTACCTCCCCCTGTGCCAATGTAATATCCAATAAATCTTATAGATGTCCTTTTATTAATTAACCTTAATGTTCACTTTGCACTTCCCAACCAGACCACACCCTATTGGCACAGTATGTTATTTCTTATCCTTGCCGATACTATTAAAGTAGACCGCTTGATTGAAACTAATCTGCTTGTGGCTTAATCAATCTTGATTTCTCTCAAAGTTATATAATTGAACTTAATTTTTCTTGAGAAACAATAAACCTCAATGTTAACCTTAAACACAGTATCATGCTTTGTAGACTTAAGGATGGTTAGCCTGGCAGGGTAATTCCTGCTTCCACTCTAGCGCAGGTTTTGTTCAACACAGGTTCGAAACCTGTACTGGCTGGGATGACATAATTCCCTCCAACCCTTTTTATTATTATTTAATTAATGATATGGAGTTTAAAAAATAAAAAGATGCTTTGTGAACTTGCTTTAAGTTTCAAGTGACCATATTAATTGAATTCTTTAATTTACTCATGCAACATTTTAAACCAAAGTGTTACTGTCAAATTGAAACTGGTCAAGCTAATCTTTATTTGTATTGGATTAAATTATTAAACTTAATCAAGCCCTTATTAAATAATATAACCTAGCAGAATTTAAGCTCATCAACATATATTGCTAGTGATTAAAATCCTAATAGCATTTGACTGCCTTAAGTAATTCAATTTATAACAAAATTCTATAAATGCTGGGATATTAATATCAAAGTTTTGGTTGATACTTGATACCAAAGTTCCTGGGCAAAGTTTTAAAAAACCAAGTTTAGAGTAGGATTAACTAGATCTATATTGATACTTTAAGTTGATG
>JAKSZP010008868.1:0-16750 GCA_022478985.1 Massospora cicadina
ATGGCATATTCTCCAAATCTGATACTGACTATGGCCACATGAAGTGTTGGTGCCACTCCATTGATGTTGGTGATGCCCATCCCATTCAGTTAAAACCTTATCGCAAATCAAAAGTGGAAGAACAGCAAATGATAACAGAGCTTCAGCAGTTATTAGACGCGGGGTTGCTAGTTCCTTCACACATACTGGTCTTCCCCTCTCTTGCTAATAAAAAAGAAGAATGGAGGACATCAAATTTTCATGGATTACTGCAGGTTAAATAACCTCACAAAAAGAAATAACTATCCTCTCCCTCACATTGACGATGCCTTGGCCCAACTCTTGGGCTCGAATTTCTTTTCTGCCATGGACTTAGCTATTGGCTATTGGCAAATGGATCTCTCTCCTGAGAATCAGGAGAAATGTGCTCTCATTTGTAGTAAGGCTCTCTTCCAACCAACCCGATTACTTCAAGGGTTGTGCAGCGCACCTGCAACTTTCCAGCGTGCAATGGATCATATCATGCAAGACTTGAAGTTAAGTTGTGTCATCGTCTACCTCAATGACATCAAAGTATTTTCAAAGACTTTCAACAAAAATATTGGACACTTGAAGGAGCTGTTTCAATGGCTACGCACGTCTAATATTAAGTTGAAACCTTCAAATTATAACTTCTTTCAAAAAAATTTTGATTTCCTTTGACACTCCATTTCTCAGAAAGGAATTCATTTAATCCAAATAAGGTTGAAGCGATCTGAAAGATGCCTCCTCATAAAAATTTAGGGGATATTCACGTATTTCTAGGGATGATGGGATATTGCCATCAGTTCATCCCTAAGTTTGCCCAACTCAGCGAACCACTTGTTTGCCTATTGATCAAGAACACTCCTTTTCAGTAAGGTGCGGAACAGAAAGCTGCTTTTGAGACGCTGAAGCAACTGCTGCAACAACGCCCTATCCTACGGCGCCCAGACTATAATGAACCCTTCATCTTATTCACTGATGCGTCAGACTATGCCGTTGGGGCCATCTTAGCCTAATTAGATGAAAATGGTGTAGATCATCCTGTATCCTATTTTAGTAAGATGCTGTCCAAGACTGAACATAACTATAGTGTGACGTAGAAAGAGTGCCTTGCTGTTTTGTTAGCTGTAAAGCACTACCGCCCTTTCCTATATGGAACTACCTTCACTGTGGTTACTGACCATGCATCTCTAAAATGGCTACAGAATATTAAAACCCTACTGACCGGTTACCTCGCTGGGCTCTATGGTTCCAGCCTTATGACATGAATATTGAACACCGTGCTAGAACCCATCACATGAATGTTAATGGGTTGACTCGGCTACCAGTCCACACTTAGATAACAGTGAGGCGGAGAGGCTACATGATCTCTTAATGACCCCCAATGACTTTAAAGATGAGGATGAGCCTGTACAGATAATGTTAGCCTGACACTCCCATAACACCAAAGTGGAGAACGGAAAGTTGTATAAGCAGGTGGGAACAAAATGGCTGCCTTACCTTTGGCCGTTGAAGCGTGTAACAGCTATCCTAGAAGCCCATTCCACTCTAGGTCATGGAGGGGCCAAGAAAACTTATGAGTGGATTAAGGATCTATTTTATTGGGATGGAATTATGGAATCTATCATTTATGTCTTGGAAGCTGTTTTATGTATAAGAAGCAATCCAGTTTCAAGACTCAATACCAGTATTAACCCAAAACCCCCAGCAACCTTTCCACACCATTAGTTTGGATGCAGTAGGTCCCCTCCATCAGACTACTAGTGGCAACCAATTTATCCTGGTAGCCATTGACCATTTCACTAAGTGAGTGGAAGCCGTAGCTCTTCCTGCTCAAACGGCCAAGGCCACAACCACCTTCTTACATCAAAATATTTTCTCTCAACATGGCTGTCCTCAAGTGTTACTCTGTGATAATGGAAAAACTTCACCTCCAGAGTAGTAAAAATACTGGCCACCTCTATGGGTCCCAACAAATTTTTTCCACTCCATACAATTCATCAACTAGCGGTACTGTGGAGAGAGCCAATGGAACCTTGGTATCCATCTTACGCAAAATGGCCTCTTCTGATCCACTTCACTAGTCCAATTCTTACTATATGTCCTTGTGGTGTATCAGATCAGTTATCATCAAATCTTAAAAATGCCCCCCTTCTGTGCCTTGTATGGGCGGGAACCAGAAATACCTGCTCTTTTAGTTAAAGATGTATTCTCCTCTAGAGTTGAGAAACCTGAAAGAGTCATGCACAGATTAGCTCAGCGCATCATCCAACTCCAAGCTGAGCTATGAATAATCTAGCCAAAACGGTGACTAAAGAAGGGAAGTCTGCAAATGAGCTCTGAACCCCCCTGCCTACATTCCAAGTGTCTTATATGGTCTTATACTACCATAACTGCATCACCCCTAGAAGCGGTAAGCTTGGATCAATATGGGAGGGTCCCTTCACCATCACTTACAAAAGGGAAAAGAGTACTCTATTGAATCTTTAGCTACAGGTATTACTATCAATCGTGTATATGGCTTTTCCTCCAGCCTTATTCTCCTCCCAACATTCGTGAGGGGGGTGATGTCAGACTGTTGCCTTTTTTATTTAACTGAGGCAAGCTGACCAGGGGATGGTCATTACCAATATGTGTGTAGAAGTGGGAGGGAAGAGAAGCGATGTCTAGATAGATTTGGGCACCCAGAGGTACACAGGCTACCCATGTTGCCAGCTGGGACTGCCAGGTATGGGGGTTAGGTGCTCTACTCCAAGGGGGTTGCCCCCGCTATGGAGCAGGTGTGAAGGAAGGGGTCCATGTAAAGGAACCAGAGTGGGAACCATAACTTTATGAGTCTCCTTTGCCTTGGCTTCATATACCCATAGAGCCAGGCTTTGAAATGCTCAGTAAGTGGACGTGGAACCTATTGACAACCCCATGGATGGTAGGGACCGTGCCCTTGAACGCATCCAAGGCAATGGTGTGGATTTTCCACATTGCAAAGGGTATCAATAGGGAGCACAGGGTGGATGGGATTGGGGATGAAAGTCAGATCGCGAGGAGGCTCTTTGAGATGGAGAAATCCTGATCGTCTTGGATCTTGCTCAGGCGCGTGACTTCTCACCATATGGCTCTGGATAGGGGGAAGGTTTCTAAGCGGTGGTATAGGGAGCCCTCTCCTCCACATACTGCGCGGGTTGCGTGGAGGGAGTGGGTGCAGTCCGCCATTCTATAGGTCCTTCTTAGGCAGCGCCAGGCGTTGGCCCTTATCCTCGGCTGGAGGAGTGGATTATTCATCATCCTCCATATTGCCATTTGTGTAGCTAGGTCATAGGGAATGTCCAAAGCATCTAGGTAGTCAATTCTGGCGATGGTTGGGGTCTTGGTAAGTATGCCTTGGTGGGGGTGGTTTTCTGGCTTTCATAACATGAAGTGGGATCTGGGTCATCCCCTTCCCTGCACTGTACCAGTGGTAGTGATGGTCCATCCCATGTGGCAGATGGTTTGGAGGAGGCGCTTAAAGTGATGGGTGTTCCGTGCAAGCCCATTGCATTGGGGCAGTTAGCGAGGTACGTTAGTAAGCTGGAAGGGTGGTGTGGGTTAGTATTTTGATTGCCTGTGCAAAGTTGGCCCTCACTGCCCTGGACCAGTGTTGTTGCAGGGGGGTCCGGGGCTAGCACTTCCTCCATCCAGGTGCCCAGGATGCGGTTGGCATGGGTCTCAAAATCTATCAGGCTCATGCCTCTGCTGGAGCATGGACCATATAGCATTTTAACCCAGACGGGTGGGTGGGATCCAGGCCACAGCCAACCCTGGATGAGTGCACAGATTGATGTTAAAAAAAGTGGGTGAGAAGGGGATCGCATGTGTGAGGAATCACAGCATCTGGAGGATGAGCAAGTTGGCAACTGCCACTTGCCCCATTAGCCTGGGGGATCTACCCTTGAGTGAGGCGATTCTGTTGGATATCTGTTACAGCAGTTTATTTTCAATCATCTCATTTGCATACCCCCCTGTTTCCAGCCAAATCCCAAGGTGGCGGACAGGGGTGGTGGTGAGGTTGATGCAAAGGGTAGGACGAGTGAGTTCTTGCTTCTTGGGCTGTGTGTAGTGGGGTTGTGGTCCAGTTGGTGATGTATTTGCCAAGGAGGATTGTTTTGGTTTTCCATTTATTAAGTGATGCATAAATCACCATGAAGTATTCCTCTAGGGTGCGTTCCAGCTGTTGGGCGTCGCTGTTGTCAGCTAAACCTGTTACACAGTCATCTGCAAAGGCTAGTATCTTGACTGAGGGGCTGGCCTTGCGCAGTTATGCCCCTGAGGCGTGAGTTGGCAACGCGGAGGAGTGGGTCAAAGCTGAAGTTGTATAGTAGTGGGCTGAGGGGGTCCCCTTGCTTGAGCCCTCTGCATGGGGTGATCCTGTCAGTCAGGAAGCTGGGGCCACATACAGCCATTGATGCAGATTCCGTGAGGAGCATCGCCCAGTTGATGAACCTGGGTGGGAGGTTGAAGGCATGTAAGCACTCTTTTAAGTATGGCCAGCTAATGTGGTCATATGCCTTCTCCTGGTTGAGGAATACCAGGGCTCCCATCGCTTTATATTGGCATACATTGGCAATGGAGTGTATGTTAGACCAGATGGAGCGCCCTGGTGTAAAAACAAATTGGTTGGGTGATAGGGCCTTAGAGGCTAGTTTGGCCAGTCTGTTAGCTAGAATTTTTGTAAGTAGTTTATTGTCAGTATTTGAGAGTGCTATTGGGCGCCAGTTGGCCAGGTCCAGTCTGTCGCCCTTTTTAAATAGGGTAATGACATAAGAGTCCTGGCCTCCAGGCAGGAGACGGGTCTCCAGAAAGCACTGGCTCATAGACGCTAGGAGGAGGGGGGCAATTTGTTTAAAGTATGTTTTGTAAAATTCATAGGGTATCCCATCAGGGCCTGGGCATTTCCTACGCAGTGCACCGCGAACTGTATTCCAGAGCTCCTCCTGCATTATCAGGTTTAGGAGACTAAAGTCCATCAGTGCACTGTGTATTCCAGCGGAGTGTAAATTTTTTTTTATTTTTATGGGGTCAGGTGGGGTGTCACAGTAAAGTTCGGTGTAATAGAGGTGAATTTCCGCCTTGACATCCATTGGGTAAGTTGCCACAGTTCCATCAGCTTTGCAGACCTGTGCGCACTGGGGCAGATTGCCTTGGGAGTGGTATTGGTGGAAGAAAAACGCCAAACAGGTTTTGCCTTCTTTTATGTGCTTACCTTTCCATGATACTTTGATTCTGTGCTGGTGTTCGTGGATAAGGGCGTTTAGGTGGGCGGAAATTTCTTCCCACTTGCGGCCCCAGTTAGGGCTGTATCCAGACTTTGGGGTATTGAGTTCTAGGTGATCGAGTTCCGCCAGGGTGCGTCTGATTGTGACAGTATCTGTAGTGTATTTGCGCAATGTGAGGTGGCGAGTCTTGTTTATTAATATGGATTTGAATTTTCCCAAGTTTTGATGGGATCCAATGCAAACGGGGTTGTGAATTTTGGGTTTGAAGCTTTGGTTAACCCAGTTGGAAATTTTGGCAAGTTTTATATTTTCTGGATATAGCTTCCTCCAAGGCAACGTCCATGTTTGCGTCCTGGTTGGTGTGAGCTGCACTAAAACTAGATGGTGGTCAGAAAAATTAATTTTTAGTATTGAAGTTAGTAATAAGTGAGTGGCAGGATTTTGGTGTGAGGATGTGGTTGATGCATCTCATCAATATGAGCGTTCCCTCATGTATGCTGGGGTGGGTCATGTGGGGGAGGAGTGGAGACCCAGGGGGGAGGGTGTCATACAGGCTAAGGGATGCCTTCATTGCATGGAACTCAATGTGTCCTGATGTATATCCCCTGGGTTGGGCCATTGGTCCATAGTGGGGTCATCCCAACAGTTAAAGTCGCCCATCAGGATGGTATCCAATGGGAGGTTGAGCGTCGGGATGGATTTAAGGAATTGTTTCTTCTTGGACACAGTGCATGGTGCATAGATACAGGCTATCAATAGTGTGGTTTCTTGTTTTACAATCCTTGCGATTAGGATGCAGCCATCTAAGTGTGATGAGGATTTGACAATTTTTAATTTTTTGTTTTTATTACAGAAAACCACCCCACAGTGGGACGTCCATATCAATTGGGACGGTGAGACCCTGGCTGCCCAGTATCCCTCTTCCCCCTGTAGACAGTGGGTCTCTTGGATGGCCAAGATATCTACCAGGGGTTTGCACAGGAAGTCCATCTTTTTGGCTCAGGACACTTGAGCCCTGGCTTCTGCGATGTTTAGTGTCCCTATTGACACTGAGGTGCCCGTGGCGCCTCAGGAGTGGTTGGGTGGGCCTTCCGGCCCTAGTCCCCCGCTCATTGCCTAGGACTTGCTCCATGTGATTGGGCCAGTCCACTCTGAGGCGTTTTCTGGCTCTTTACCTTGTGATGATTTTGTGAGGGTAGTGTTAGATTTGGACATTGTATTGAGCTTTTCTGCACGTGATTTTGGTTGATTCAAATTGGTGCGCTGATTGGTTTCTGATGTTTCAGGGTTTGATTTTGAAGCTCTGGGCCCTGTTGGCTAATCCATAGTGGATTCATAATGACCTGGTAAGTTTATTTGATTGGGTCACGTGGTGATTCTGTCAGCTTGTTGAAGAAATTTTCTACCTGGGTTGTCCAATCCAACTGTTTGGCTCAGATCACATCCTCCATAGTTGCTCCAGCTTGGAAGTTGTGTTCTGATTTGCTGGTTCAACCAATTTTCTCTCTGTTCATCTATATTTGGTTTGGGTCAATGGAGGATGTTGCAAGAGATGTGGCCTTGTCCGTTGCCCACTTGCGGGCCTTCTGCACCTGTTTGCGTAATTTGGGTGATATTGGGTCTATGAGGACGTAGTGTCTATCCTCTCCTCTGAGGAAAGCGTGGTTGGTGTCGACCATTCTTCCGAAGGTCTCCTCATCTTTGTCCATGGCATTGTCACAAAAGTCCAGGGCCATGATGCCCTCCTTCATGGGGCACGCATGCTCCTTGTGCCCCAGTGCGGTGCAATGGTTGCAAATGGGTGGTTCACGTTCCAGTGTGACATGAAAAGGTTTTAACGCTCCCCCATCTGGGAGATGAAACACCACAGTGCGTGGGATTTTGGTCAAGTTCAAGGCCATGTCAGGGACTGGGTTAATTACGCAATTGCTTTTCTTGTGTACAGGTTTTGCATCAGGTGGAAACACTGTAAATCTAGTTGTTTTATTTTTCCATAGCTCTGAAGGCCAAATCGGAGTTCTTCCTTGATTAACTTACAGGAGAGGTTGGTAAGAAGCGCATTGAATGAGATGAACAAAGTATTTGCTTTGTTCCATCTGGTATGTGCGGCGCGCACAATTCTTTTGCCCTTGGGGAGGAAAATTTTGACACAAACTTTTGCTGCAGCATCTGTGTCTTCTTCAGTTTTAAAACCAATATTGATCCAGCTGCAGTGGATGGTGTGGGTGGTAATATATACCGCATGGGTAAAGAGGGAGGCCTGTGCCTCACCTACTTTTTCCCACAGAGTTGGGGAATCTACCCCTAAGAAAAGTCAGAGCCCATGTTCCACTTTTGATATGGTCTGTACATACTGTATTTCCATGTATTGGTTTTGTTTTGTGGTAAACTCCACAAACCAGGGCAGTGTTTGGGTTTGAGGTTTTTTGGCAACGTTGGCTCCCGGTCCCCCTCCAGGGCGTTTTTTGCCCTTGGGTGCACCGTTTTGGCCATTGCCCAATATGACTTTTGCCAAGTTTTGTTGGGTTTTATTGAACTCACTCATCTCACCTGTGTAATACCAAAATGGTCTTCTCAAATCAAATCTGGGTAACTGATGTTATCATTATGGGAAAAAAAGCTCGTCAGACATTTGCCCTCACAGCTGAAAAGTAAAAATGTCTTAGGTTGAATTCAGCTGAAGAGGGGAAATGTCAGCCATTTGCAATTTTCCAATGATTTTAAGAGCTCATTTAATAATAAAAAGGATGAAATCGAGAATATTGGCCAAAATACCTTGGCTAATTCTTGTTGGAACCCTGTTAATCAGGTAACACCAGTTTAAAACCTGTATAAACACTAGCTGTAAAATCAGCCAGTCAGATTACTCTGACCTCACCATGGACCTTAGGAAATCATCAGAAAGCACTCCCCTGACCCCAACAAAGTCCTCCAACGCACCTGTGTGGGGACCACCCCCCTTTTATAGGCTTTTCAGGGGTCCCCCAAGATGCAAGGAATTTCTCAGACGGTGATTGGCTTAATTTTATAAACACGTTACCTCATGGGTACGTTTTGGCCAATAAAAATTCATCTTCTTTTGTTCCGCTGCCCTGAAGCAAGTTCCCAAGTTATGATACCTTATTCCTTCATAGTTCCTAACATGGACTAGGTTAAGCTATTCCAAACATATCCTCAAATTCCCCTCAACCCTTGAATTATTTTAAATATTAAGTAGTCAGATGTTGAGGGTCATCATTTTTCACCTTTATCACGCTTTATAATAAAATCACAAAAATCCAATTTTATTAGCGCTTTATTTTTATCTTTATTTATTAAAAACTTTTTTGGAAACCAGCTGGCATGAAGCACCAGCGAGCAAAAGTCGCTGGTTTCTCAGAACACTATTAAAGTATAGTCATAGTTAAAAACACTACCCACCTAGATCAATGAATCAAAGAGCATCTCACTTCAGTCAAATCAGCATATTACTATATCATCCAGAGATAAAGTGTTTGTCCTGACTGGACTGACAGTTCATATCTTGGAAGTACTTTATGGTGAAGTATATCAACCATGGTCTAAATCTCAATTTGAGTTGAACATTGCCCCTGTTATCATCATTAATGACCATGGAGAAATTACATCTTGTGTGCAAACCTGAAAAGTTGGCACATCCCCATCACGCAACATCAAATAATCTTTTTTCTGCATCTGTTCCCTACCACAGAAATTAACTCATTCCATAAGTTTGGACTTTTTTTAATTAGGGCTTCCCAATAAGGACCTAATCATCATTAATATTGTTATAATGGCCTATCTAAGCAACCTGACCAACTTTGAGAAAGGCCAAGCTCAGAAGTTATTTTCTAAAAATTATAAAATATTTGAACAAGATTATATTGACTTGGGGATGTGCTAAGAGTGTCATCCACAATATTAATACCAAAGATCATAACCCAATTTGATTACACCTAATTAGACACTCAAAATCATTAAAAGAAGATGTATTTAAGGAGAATAAGGAACTCCTCAATAGCAGAATATTAGTTCCTATAAAAAGTCCCTTGATGGCACCGATTTTAATAGTAAAATAAAAATGATGAAAGCTATTGAGTAGTCATTGATTACTGGAAGTTGAACAACATCACAAAGAAGGACTCGTACCCTCTGCTATGAATTGGCAATGCCTTAGACATGTTAGGGTGAGAAAAAACTTTTTGGTAATGGACCTTATCAGTGGGTATTGGCAAATATATCTGCTCAAAGGGGAGCATGAGAAATGTGCAATAATAACCCAAGAGGGCCTATTCCAGCCAACGAGAATTCTTTAAGGGCTTTGCAATGCCCTGGCTACCTTCCAAAGGGCTAAGGGCACAATTCTAGAAGATTTGAAGTTGTCATGTATACTAGTGTACCTTGATGATATCAAAATTTCCAGCAACACTTTTGACGACCACCTGGAACAAATAAAGGTGGTTTTCAGAAGGCTAGCAGCTGTAAACCTAATTAAGCCCAAAAAGTGCCAGCTCTTCAAAGATCAGCCAAAATACCTCATATTTGTAATCAACAAAGTAGGTCTTTGGCCCCAACCCTCTAAGTTGGATGTCATCCTTAAAACGAAGTGACCTAAATCAGAGTGCAATATTCAAGCATTCCTAGGCATGATCATGTACTATTGCCAATTTATTGATGACTTTGCACAACTTGGAGAGCCACTTTTCTATCTATTTGATGATAAGGTCCCATTCAACTGGACTCCAGATTGCCAAAATGCATCTAATCAACTCTAATTAGCACTATTGGTCGCGCCTGCTCTTCAATATCCATACTTTGATTGCAAATTTATTATCCAGGCTGATGCATCCCTAATGGCAGTGAGGGCCATATTATCTCAGATTGTTGAAGACAGTGAAGAGCATCCAGTTCCTTCACTAGTTGGACCTTAATTGTTCATGAGATAAATTACATGGTGATGGAATTAGAATGCTTAGCTGTCATATATGCTTGTAAGCAATTTTAGGTCTACCTGCATGGCACTCATTTTAAAGTTTTTACTGATCATGCATCCCTAAGATAGCTGAACAACTTAAGAGAGCCTAAGGGCCAGTTAGCCCGCTGGACGTTGAAGCTTCAATCTAATGACTACACTATTGAGCATTGCGCTGTGGTAAAACATCAAAATGATGATTGCCTTTCATGATTGCCCACAATTGCAACACTTAGTCTGGCTGCCATTGAGTTGTTTAAGAAGGCGATCAGTAGAGAGTACCAAGGTAGGCCTAAATCCATCCAAAAATTATTATCAGATTTACAACAAAATATTCCTATCAAAAATGGGACACTTTACAGGATCATTGAGGGTAAGAAGTATATTTTTCCTAATAACCATCAGCCTAAACAGACATTTTGGCTTTCTATAAGACCATATGGAATGGTAGATTTAAAAAAACAAAGGAGCATCTGAAGAAATTCTACTATTGGGAATTAATTCATTTCAATATCCAAGAAACGCTAGAATGCTGTGCAGAGTTTCAAGGTGAAAAACTGTTCCAAAAAAGCATATCTTATCAGCTTGTTCAGCCCAAGTTTGCCTAGCACACCATATCTATCAACTTTATTGGCCCTCTTCCAACAAGCAATTTGAAGGCCAAATGCATAATTATAGCTATTGACCACTTGACTAAATGGTCCAAGGCCAAGGCTATTTGGGAAGCAGGAGTGGTCACTACAGCCAAGTTCATCCTTGAAAACATCCTCTACAAGCATGAATGTCCCCAGATTACTCTTACCAATAATGGACAAATTTTACCGACAATGTTCTTTCCAAGATCAACCATTTAATGGTAGTATAAGAAATGATCTCTACTTCATATCATCCCAAAACTAATGTTACAGTTGAGCATAAAAATGGGATGTTGGTGAACATTATCAGAAAATTAACTTTGGCCAAAACATCTGAATTTAGTACTTATTCAAGTTCAGCAGTATTTTCCTATAATATTTCCTACCATTTGGCTACCAGGATGTCTCCTTTTCAGTTATTATATGGAAGACATCCAGTAATACCATTGCTAACATATTTAGTCCTAGGAGACTCTGGTGAGAACAGTTATCCACAATACATTAAGAAGCTTTTGGATACCCTAATCAAAATACAAGCTTAAGTTTTTGACAACAGTTTTGCCATGAAAAAGGCCCAGCATGAAAAGGATTTGTAAAATGCTACAAATTGGCTGAATATCTAGCAAAGGATGAAGTTCTATTTTGAAATACCCATGGATTTGGAAGATTTTAAAAGTTAGACTGCATCTGGGTTAGGCCATTTGAAATAATTGAGAAGACATCCCAGTTCATATACACCATCAAGGATAATAGGACTGGTCATATATATAACTGAGTTCATGCAAAATTTCTAAGAAGGTTAAATAACCTGGCTGATTAAAAAAAAGTATATATACAATAAGAGCATTGCAAAATGGGAAAAATTAAGAAAGAAAAAATATATATATAAATTAGAAAAAAAAATAAATATAAATAAAAGAAAAAGATATACCTAATTAATACTATAGTTTACACTTGAGGAGGGGAGGGTATATGACTCCAAATCCATTGTCAATTAGGGCCATAGTTAAGGCTATGACCCTGGACTACTTTTATTGACAATTTGGGCCAAAATTAAAAAAATAGTGATCAATAAAGGATAATCAGACACCTTATGGCCTTATGTTTGAGTCAAGTGGGGTGAATGTCAGATCCTTGTGGTTGACCTGGAAAACTCCTCTGACAACCAACAAATCAGGCTTATTATCCTCTTAAAACTTGGGCTGATTACCCTAATTCTCAACTAAAGCTGATTACTATTAATATGATTTGGACCAAATATCTTGATGTCAATTTAACCCAATTATCCCCTTGACAGCTCAGGCCAGATATCCTTACATAATTCAGGCCGCTTATAATGCAACAAACTCAGTATTTGGTCCTGATTAATTGGTAGCAATATCAAAAGTTATCTTTAGAAAATCATCCAGGGATCAATTCTGAAAATCTGTATTTATAAAAATGAATGTATGTTTGTTCCTTTGTTTGTCCTGTATTCATTCCTATACCATTCATCCAGTTGTGATGAAACTTTGTTAAGTTGTTGTGAGCATGGCCATGAAGGTTTATGAATTTTAAAAATTACTATTTTCATAAGAAATAAAAAAGTTTTATATGTAACAAGTGAAAATTTTATATGTTTTTGATTGTAATCAGTATAATGTTACAGCCAAGCAGTTAGATATTTGGTTAATTCAATATTTTAGATGGTTTTGTTAAGTGGTTAGCGATCCTTTGGCTCTTTAGAAGTTAATCTAAACCAAAACTTTACTTCAAAAATGCAATTTTTATAATTATTCCTCTAGCATAATTGGCTCGAATTTTTCTTCTCTCTCACATACATCACTTTTTACATCAAAAAGTGAACTGAACAAGATTGAGAGAGCAACCAACTGCCAGTGCTCACTACAATTATAAAGCAGTAAACAACAGCCACCCACCCAATTATAGTGAAGTCAATCCACCCATCTGTGCACAGCACATAGAAATGGACGACTTGCCTACGCTGATATTAAACCAACAATAATAGTACAAAGGACACTATGATGGACATACCATCTAATGAACTTCCTGCTGGCCCAAGCTCCCACACAACTAGAAATGGGGAAGGGCAATACAACTCATGTAAGTCAAGTAACAATCTTATGACACAAACAACAATGAATTGTGCAAATGCATCGATGGGTCATAGGGCCCTTGTGACTAGCGCAGATAATGGGGTTGACTCCCTAGGATTGGTGACCACCGACAACCAGATGACAAGAGAAACCTTCTGGGAGTGAGGCCCAACGCCGAGAACAGTGGTGTTGGGAATATTCCCCACTGAACCTTAACCAGTAGAGGGAATTGGGGCCTCGCAGGGTGAGAAAATTTTTATGGAAAAAAACCTGGACAAAGTATTGGTAGGATCCAAAACTGACTCAGATTTGATTGATGAAAATCAGCAGCTCAAACCAACAGAGCAAAGCTATAAAAAGTTTTCTACCAACATAGAGAAACTTACCAAATCTGCTCAGGGTATTTGAGTGAAGAAGAAGTTGGGCTCCTATTCTGAAAAGGCCCAATTGGGGGGTGAACAGTCCCCGACCAAAATTGATTCAGTGACATGAGAAAAAAATTGGGTGTGATCCCCAATACACCATTGGGTGAAATCCCTGACGAATTTGTGTCAACAGGGAGCCCTAGCTCAACCATGAATCGACAGCTGATCCTGAATAGCCAATTGCTGAACCAATATGATCCATCAGGGACTAACCCCAATGGGAGTGAAACTATATCAGGGACTAAATCCGAGGGATTGGACACCTGATAAAATTTGGTGAAAAAACTAAAAGTACTACTGGAAGGGGATGAAACTCTGACAGCAGTCAAGTCGGTGGCCAGGGCCTCAGAAAAATACACCCTGATCCAGTCAGACATGTTGGCGCGCTGAGGCGTGTCCACCCACAAGGTCAAACAATGGGAGGCCCTCCAGTTCCCATACTCTATGGCGACTCAGTGGGTCTCCAAAGGTATCAGAACAGCTACCATGGCTATGTGGCAAGACCACAAGTTTTCCGCCAGAGTGGCAAAACTCTGGATCAACACCCAAATCCTGATCAACATGGCAGTACTATTCAAGATGTCATGAGTTAGGACTGAAGATGCCCTGGAATGGATGAAAATCCCCGTGGAGAACAAGGTGATCAAGACTGCAATATGCAAAGATTTAAAACCGGTGGATGCAAAGGCCTGGATGGAGGCCAGCATCAACCTTTTAAATGCAATGGAGTACAACAAGGCAGGCATTACAGCATGATACGCCCAAGCCATCAGGAGCTCGGTCATCAACCCAACAGATTTAGCTGAGTATGCAAAACAATTCCCAAACACCTCTACTGACCTCAAATGGGCCCAACACTCCATTCCAGTGGACACAGCACTGGAATGATATAACACTACTTTCTCCCCAGAGGAGGCACTACCATGGACCACAGCTGGGTTCAGGCCACTGAGGCCTTGTACTGGTTGTACACCCAAATTCCACCAGCCACTGCATCAGACCTGATGAAAGCGGGCTGGACAAAGGAAAAAGTGGTGGAATGGGGACCCTTCCAGGATTGGTCACCAGAAGAGGCCATCAACTGGTCCACTAACGGATTCACACTGATGGAGATGAAATACTGGTTCTGAGCGGGAGCCAGTATGGATCTAGTACACGAATGGGCAGAGCTGGGGGTGACTAAAATTATTCACAAAACTTTTAGAGGCTGACCATTCCAAATTGAAAAGTGGAAAATCCGGAATGATGCCACAACAATCGCCAAAGCTGCAGACTGGGATGCAGTGGGGTTCACCCCTGAATCAGCCCAACCATGGATGGAACATGAGATTTCACCACAGGTGGCAATGGCGATGAAAGGGGTCATGACCCTCAGACTTGGGCTGAGAATGGCTCAAAGCGGAGATTCACATCAAAAACTATCTGGGATTGAAAGCAATCCTTCCCAGAACTGATGCTAGTGGCCCTATATGCTGCTGAAGGTTTCACCCCCTCTGAAGCATTCCAATAGAGTGAAGCGGGTGTTCTGGCAGCCCTGGCATGAGTATTTACAGATGGGGGCTGAAATAGTGTAACAGTAAGGGACTGGTTCCAGCATAGCTCAATTATGCTGGAGATCCTTCAAAAATACCTCCACCCAACATGCAGCCCAGAATCCACCCTCAAATGGTACATACTGGGTTCTCACCATTGGATGCCCTAGAGTGGCAGAGCCTTGAGATTGGAGCATAAATGGCTAAAAGTATCAGCTGCTGAGGTATTAGCATCCACCAGATTGAAGCATTCCTCAACTGGGGGTTCAGCCTTGACAAATTGGTAAGTTGGATTTTGAAGGGAAAAACCACCGCCAAAGTACCCAAACCAAGTATTAAGTTTTTAGCTGATGGTGCAAGCTAAAATAACTTAACAGTGAAATTGAGGATATAAACTCACTTTTCAAATGGAACTCCTGCTCATAATTGGGAAGTAAATTCTCCAATAATCCTCAATAATAGCCAAGTAACTCTGGTATACTCACCGTTCTTAAGTCTAATGGCACTTACAAATACAAGACCTTCTGTCTTTATACAAAATCAGGAAATTATTCCTCTATTATTGGGACTACTTCTCCAGCAGGCAACTATGTACTTCTCTTAGGGAAGAATAAACACACACAACTATCTAATATAGATGTAATGGCAACAGATACAAATATCTAACAGATGACAGATGGATAATAATTAATAAACTAAGCGACAGTAGTTATTAATGATCAATAAACTAGTAAATGATGATTAATTAATTTAGTTGATATTTTATTAATTGGCCAGGTGCCGGTATTATATAACTCTCAGGCATCTCCTGGCCAAACTCATCTAATAGATGAGTTCATTCATATTATGCCAATCCTCTGCTGGTCATGGCAATAATTATGAAAGATCCCCAAGTCAATTTGGCCCATGGATTGACTAAAAATAACAATCGTTTCAGCCTTATTGGAGGCAATTTTACTCTCATAATTGGGACAACTTTGGGTTTTGAACTCAACATCAAAATCTTCGTAATTAGAGCTAAATCATAACTTGACGACTAACAATAAATGGGGAATAAAAAATATATGATTATAAAAGATGATGCACCCCAATTTGGGATATCGGCAGGCCTCTCAATAGCACTAATTATGCCCATAATCGGGATGACTTTGGGTTTTGAACTCAACATCAAAATCTTCCCAATTAGAGCTACATCATAGCTCGACATCTAATAATAAATGGGGAATAAAAAATATATGATCATAAAAGATGGCGCACCCCAATTTGGGATGTTGGCAGGCCTTTCATTAGCACTAAGTACACCCATAATTGGGATGCCTATGTTTAAGTGCTTGAATATCAATTTCATTAAATTGAACCCAACTTCCGCCTTAGTGCATTAAGATTAATGTACTAATTTAGGAGGTGCAATTTAGTTAATGCTGTGGGACCACTTTGCACCTAAGTGTACCCATAATCAGCCATAATATAATATCATAGCTATTATTAGCTACAATAATCGAGTACCTCAAATGCAATTAGAGTGGTTATGAGGTGAATCTGATTTATCAAATTATGCAGATAAATTGGGAGAATCAAAGGATCTATCAATGGAAGTAATCTATCAGCATTGATGGTTTTCTCAAAGGGTTTATTTTTGAGTCAACCATCAAAATCTAATACCAAGTGCAAAAAAACAAATCCTACAGCGCTGTGGCAGCGCATACTGAAGACAACACCTGGAATGGGGCAGGGAGCCACATTGAGTATATCTGTCAGTTGATCAGTGGGGGCTTTACAGACTGCCAGGCACCAAAATTTTACCTAAAGTATGCTATCCAAATCCACCTGCAGCTAGTGGA
>JAKSZP010008869.1:0-16701 GCA_022478985.1 Massospora cicadina
CCACATCCAGGCCATATGCACTAATAAACGGTTCAGAGATAGTGACCAAGTTTTTTGTTAAAAACACGTTTTTAAATGCGAATGACTCTATCCCTGGAACTGCGATGGAATGGCTTATGTTATCCAAGGCCAACGTCCCCAGGCCCATCTGTGAAATTCTGCCAGCATCATCTGAATGTGCTGGCAAGGGAAAATTCATTTATTGGAATGGAAAATGATTAATTTAGCGGAAAGTTGGGGAATCATGACTTTTAGACATTGAATCGTCTGAATCCACTAGGTACAAACCTGAAGGGTAGAAACTTTCCAGTTAGAGGCAACCCTAATAATGCCGAGTTGCTCCAATCTTCATGAAAAAGAGGAAACAGAGGTGTGGCAAATGACAGCTGAAGCCCACAGCTGGTGCCCACTGTTTCCACTATAGAAAAATCCCACACAGAAAAAGTTCATGCACATAGAGAAAAACAGTTGGTCAACTAATATAAGGAGACTGTCTATAACTCTCATGTTCCCAGCGTGGCAGTGCGCAGTGCACCAGGCCAACGCTAGGAACTAGCCGTTAGTGCCAACGTGATTAGAGCCCAGCAGAGGGTGCTGGAGCAATATCCACTTAGGCATAAAATTGCGAATTTTATAATAAAAACCCCAGTAAAGGTGACGCGGTGCACATATAGAAAGGGGCTAAGCGACACAGGTTGGAGGGAATCTGGGTGAACAAATGGTGCATGAGGGGAGAGCTGCAAGGTACTTGCAATGGCAAGGGTAATGGAGCGCAAGATCTCCTCGAAGAGGTCAATGCACAGGAGCGTTCAGAATATCATAAAATTTAAATAGCGTAAACAGGAAAAAGGTTTATTTGGGAAGTCGACCAACAAGGAATGTTGGTCAGGAAAAACATATTTAAGATTGGATGAAGGATTTGAGGTTATGTCACAGTGGGCCCAAGCACTGACTCACCAATAGGGCAATACTGCCATCCAAATTAGTTAAATAGGCCAAAATTGACTTCACTTGAGTGATTTATTGAAGTTGGATTTGACCCAAGTGCGTTTATATAAATGGAACAGGCTTTGAAACCCCATTTCTCAACTAACCAAATTGAACCGTCCGCCTTCATTTGGTAGATAGTTCGTTATAATGCTTTCCCCAACATCAGGGGCTGGGCACTTGGCACCCCACTAGGACCAACCTGGGCATATTTTGCCCATACCCAGCGCTGGTCTAGGGTGTGCTTCAGGTCTGGGATGCCCTGTAATATCACCTTCTGGGCCTCCTTGCACCCAGCCTTGTCCTTGGGGTCAGTCCCTATCATGATGTTTTGGGACCATGACACCATCTCAGTGCTTCCACAAAGATGGATCTTCCATCCTCAACTAAAGTATTGAGGCCACACTCACAGAAGTTTCTTGGTTCCTTTGGTGGCTGATTGAAGCCAGCCAGTGTGCAACCAAGGCCAACAAATATTTCACAAATCCTTACAATGTCTTACTATATATAATTAGGTAAATTGGGGCGATCTTAATGCATTCATGATTTTAAGTATGATAAACAATTACAAGGAGATCTGATTTTGTAATTGCAGTAAAATTTTTCCTTGAACCTTGAAGGATACTATAGTCACCAAATTTCTAATGTATTACATTTGAGAAACAATGTGAATTTATCAAAAAGAGTAAGAATATTAAGTCTATAAAGTTGGAAGAAAATAATCACTCTAAATGTTTCTTTTGGAGGTAGAGACTCTGTGTTCAACAAATGATGAAACAAGTTTAGTTTGAGAAATTCTGAGTTTAAATTTCATGAGGAGCATATTTCTTCATGTTTGAAATGCTTTTTAGCAACTTTGGCACCCAGAGACAAAATTTTTTGACAGTGTGGCGTCAGCCCTGACAGAAGGTGAATTTTTGCTCTTCTTCGCCTCCAAATCATGTACTTGAGGTCATGCTAGGGTGACTGAAAATGCAGGAGTCATGGCAAACAAGGATGGGCGATTTTATTAAGAAATATCTTATTTCTGAATGCAGATGAATATATGTTTAAATCTGACCATATGTAACTGTTACTCAGATGATGATTTGAAAGTTAAAACCACATATGTGATTACATCATCTTGCGTGATTTAATTAGTATTGACAAGGGTTATGCAATAGTGTAGAATTGGCTAAAATTGATCAGTCTTTCCTCTTTATGTAGATATTGAACCATGAAAAAATTGTCTCTGATTTGAGAAGATTGATCATTGTCAAGCTCCTGGGCTAAGGCAATTTCGATTTACTTCCAATTGTGACATTATTTAACATGTGGAACTATGATCTTTTGTGCTTTGCAGCAAAGGCAAGCAAGCAATTGCTTTAACTTTTTTTCATCCAGTTGTTTCAACAATTGATAATAAACTTGAAAATTAAGCAATTATTTTTCAAGGGGCGAACTTTCCTTAAAATATACTTGATGTTAAACACTGTAGGATCAGAGAGGGATTAATAGGTGACGAAATGCAGGGGCCAGGTTTGAAAGATATTATCTCAACATATTTTTTGAGGGCTTGTTAGTTAAATCATACGTATATTCTCTCATATCATCTTGGAACTCTCCACAATAACAGTTGAAGGTATCAACTGAGGACTTCTGATTAGTTGGTCTTATAAAGACAGAATCTCATTTATTTCCTTTTTAGCTGATGCTCTTAGTTAACTACTTGGTCTATAAGGCCTCCATATGTATGTTCTAATTGGTTAAGGCAATCATCTGTCACTTTAGAAAACACCAGGAAGCTGTCTTTTTCTTTTAAAAAGTGCTTCTAAAGAAGGACCTGGTTTGATGAGGCTTCAAGAAATATGGGGAGCACCCCTGGGTTACACCTTTTAACTGGATGTGCAAGGTATGAATCATATATAGTGTTGTCTTCTTCCACGAATCATTGTCACCTCTTGTAACTGCAAGAGTAGGACTTGGGGAAACAAGGGGGCCTGCGGGGTCCTGAGGAACCTCCAAAACCTTTAGGTCTGACTGGACCTTAGTTACCCTTAGTCATGAAGTGTTCCTGGTAGCGCTGTTGCAATTTACAGAACAGGATTCTAGTGGACTAGTCTCTGTGACCAAGTGGAATAAAGAAGCTCTAACTGGCTTCTGAGTCATAAGCTGCTTGATGGACGGGGCTCTGTGCATTATACATAAAATCTTAAAGTTGACAGTTCATTTAATATTACAATATATGGAGATTTTATAGTTGAGCAAGGTGATCAGGTTTTGAGCTTCATCTAACAGGTGTTGGATATCAAAAACATCCTTTAAGTAATGTTATAAGCTAAGGCGAGGCTGCATTATGTAATTTAAAGACATTAAGTGTAAAAATTGTCAGCCCAATTGTTGATCTACCTCTTGAAGTATTTCTATGATTTTAGAAGGTGTTGAGTTTTCTGGTTGGAAAAGTGATAGGGATAGCGATATGATCTGGTAATTAATCCACTATCATGTAGTTGTAAGAAGCCATATAGATATTTTATAGTGGAGGGTACAGCTGTTGCATTTGAATCACTGTATCAATCTCCAATCAAGTTGATTATATCTAAAAGTTGCATGATGACGTCAAATACATTCTTGTGTTGGACATGATATTGTTCCTAAACAATGGTGTGTAAAGTAAACTCAGATAGCCCAGAAACCCTCAGGCACTTAGGCTGCGGTAAATAAACTTAATACCTTAAAGTATTAATCTAAATAGTTACACCCCTCTCCTCTTAAAAAAGAATAGTCTATTGGCTAGAATTTATTTTCATTGATGAAGTTTACACTTTAAAAACTCAAAGTACTTTTGTGAGCACCAGATCATGGGCTCAAGAATATTTTGAGCCAAGAATATTCTTTTAGTTTTGTAGATGTTTTAAATGAAATTCTAGATTCATTTGGTACAAAATCAATGATATGGCTTCCATTAAATACAATGGATTAGGTACTTTCATATTGAGAAGGGTTCATCTGCTGTACTTTCTACGGTAGGATAAGAATTGTGTTTTGTTGTCTTATTATGGAAAGTGAATATAACTTATGTATGTAATAAAATAGGTGGAAAACATTCATAATCCTTATTTATGTTATAGTAATCAGGAAATAATAGGATTAATGAGAACTTTGAGGCTATAGAAACGTCTAGCTCTTTCTTAATCAGTTTTTAATACTAGTGGGGTCCTACCCAAGTAAGGAGGCATCCAAGGGTTTTAATTTGTGTGCGCCGAATTAAACAAGATAAAAAAGTCTTAACATGACGCCTTGACATTGAGCTTAAGTGTACATACTAGAATGGGAGGATGGGCCAAGAAGACCTTCATCCTGAGACTGTTTTTTCAGATGGCGGGAAAAGGCAAACAAAGTGGGTTTGTGCATTAGCAATATAAGGTATAAAGAGAAATAGGTGATTATTGTCCTCATGATAAGGTCTATAGTGTGCATTATATTGATTTATCAAGAAAGCTGCTGCTCAGCAAAAGTAATAAGTTTGGGCACAAAAGTAATTAACCTGATGTGATGGCGAGTTTGAGGGTAGTTGGGATAAAAACGTAAATATCTCTCCAACTCAATGCACACAGTCCATGGCAAATGAAAGATATTCAATATTAATTTTAGCATTGTCAGGGAAATATGGGGGATTATAGGAAGTGGAACTCCCCCACAAAGTGGCTCCATCATCTTATAGAGGGATTGACGGAGGAGGGTGTTGACAGGGTAGCTGTTGTATTGACAGCCATTTAATGTTAAGTTTATATAATGGTTAAGCTCTTTCAAGTGTGAAAACAGCAGTAGGGAGTCATATCAGGGGAATCTGATGAAGAATTCAGGCCGCCCAATATCAGGTTTGATTCCATAAGCCTGGTCTTCATCATTGATCCATTTGAAGGCATGAAACCTACTTTAAAATGGCTGCTACTGGGCTAGCAATGGGAATTGGGTAAATGGTAGCTAGTTGCTTGGTCACACTTGTAAAAAAAGGAAGTTCAACTAGCGCTTGAGCAGCAATCTTTTCAGGGATAGTTGTAGACGTCAAGCTTTGGTTGAGCGGAGCAGTGAGAGCAGCGCCAACAGCATTCAAGACAGTGGGAGAGAGGATCAAGCCCCATTTGAAAAATCCAGACACCACCAAGGCCAGAGGAGTGGCAGAGAAAGGCTAGCTGAGAGTGTATTTCTAGAAAGAAGAGCACTTGCATCTTGAGTGGTTGATTATGAAACACAAGAGATAGATGAGGCAGTAATTTTTATTGTGTTCATAAGGGATGATCAGGGGCAGATCTCATCACAGTGCAGGGGGTATTATAGGGTGAGCGTTGTGATGGAAGCGGCAGATTTCTGCAAAAGCACAAAGCCCCATGAGATGATGTCGCTTTTGGGAAACACAAACTGTAACATGGAGTCAGTGTCATAGACTGAAAACCCCTATGTGAGTTTGTAGCAGAGTCATCTGGGGGAGAGGTGGGAGGGCAAGCCATCAAACTGGATCACCATCATGGCCTCATCTGGCAGCCAAGTTCAGATGGTTAAAATGTGTTTTAGAATTTAAAGGCAGCTGTGCTGATGCCATGGCGTGGGCTTCACAAGAGAAGGTGAGGTCAAATTATCACTTGAAGGGGCGAAATTTATAAATCTGGCAGGCTTGAAAACGCCATGGAAATATTGTGATGGTGTGATCACATAGAGGAAAGGTTCACAATCAACCGTAAAGCCAAAACTCATTTTCTATGAGGGAGATCCAAGAGCCTTAAAGCACCACCTGAGAGCAAAAGAAATGGTGGGCTAGGTATCAAGGTAGGACGTAGCAACTGGAAATGTATTGAAAGGATGATGAGCCAGCCCAAGCGCATTTCATCAGTGGCTGAAAAACGCCAGGAGGCGGCGCACCACCACCCTACATGGGGGTAGCAGCAGTTGATCACGTCAACACAGACTTGGAGTGGTTTAGGCAAAAAGGCTGGTTAATGTGTTTTTGTTAGATTTTGGATTTGATCAAAATAAGTGATCAAGGCAAAAGAAAAATTTAGAGGTTCTTCACAGATAGAATCTTCCCATATTTCCAGATTAATTGTTATATAATGTCCTTTGTCATTAGTAAATGTCTGGTGTCTTGTGATCTCAATATACTAAAGCTTCATGATCTCTTTTTTTAATACTAGTGGTGCCCAACCCCAAATGGGAAGCCACCACGAATTTTTCTTTTTAAGTGAGCTAAACAAAGGGATTATCAGAATAAAATAAAATTTCTTGATTTAGCTCCTAAGTTATCAGCCTAGAAAGCCATATAAGATGGTGTGAAGCTTTTAAGAAACTTTTGTTTGGCGCCCGCTTTATCTGGCGGACCATGTCATATAGCATAGGAGTTGAGACATCAGCGGTATGTGGCATAAGGAGTTATATTTGGGGGTTTTCCTCATTAATGAGGCCAGCAGTGTCCATTACCTCAACATATTGAGCAAGTTGATACTCATCAATATTGATGAGAGCAGGCAGACAAGTGAATGACTTGATGCGGTAATGAGTTTGAGGATACTTGGGGTCAAAGAAAGAAGTCACTATCATGTCAATGCATGTGCAGCTTGCATTAAAAGCAAGCAAAGCTTCATGATCTCAATGTTGAAGAATTACAAGGTGATTCATTCAGTTTGTCCAAAGGTGGTATGGAGGAAAGACTACTATGATAATATATTATTTAAACTCTTCTCACCTTTCCACTATTGATCCTATTGGTCAGAGGGAGCAATAACTATTAGTCTGTAGGACTCAACCGTTGATTTGGGAGTTTAAGTTTGTTGCCTATCTTAAACTCCAAAATTTATTTTATTTAACCAAGGTACGCTTACTAGGGAATGAAAATTACCAAAGCTTGGAGAGCAAAAAATTATGAACGAACAGACCTACCCAAACAGAATGAGCTGAACACCCAAAACGATTGAGCAAAACACAAACGAACAAGGTCACAACCAGCCAGGTGGGACAGCGGTGAGCCGCTCATCCCATCATGGCAGAAGGGGAGGGGGATCAGGTGGCTCATCCTCAGCATCAGAGTCCCCATAGGAAGGAGTGAAGGTTAAGGTGAAGAGCAATGGTGTGGAGTGATCAGTGACATGTGGGTTGGGATTGCTGATGATCAGATGGTCATGGAAATTACCTGCAGAAAAATTGCACCTAAGTATTAAGATAAGCATTGTTTTACATGGAGGCAGATGGAGGGAAGTTGGGATAACATAGTGACAGTGGCTCAGGTGACTTTTGGCTTGTCCTGTGAATCGACAAAAACTTTTTGGATGGCGGCAGATGTTTGTTTGTGGAGGCTAAGGATGTCACATTTGCCCTGTGGGGACAGGGTCAGGACAATAATGAGAGGAGGGATACCCTTAGTTAATTTCGCCACTGATGCAGCAGCACACTCTCAGATGTCATCATTATCTGGGTGATCAGATGCTGCTACAGCGAGCTAGTGGGCAGGGTGGAACACCTGGGCATCCGGCCAGGGGCTGTAAAAACGCTGTGGGAACTGAACGGGTGCTGTTCAATATAAATTCTTCAATGTGGACTTCTGAGTGTTCAATAACACTTCCCACTTCATTGGTTTCCTCCAATGAGGACCATGGGTCCAAGTTATAATTGAAATTGAGGTTAGTGAATTGATTGGCTGTGGCTGTCAATTTGAGAATAGTGTGGGACTGAACTGTTGTATAAACTTTCTCCTGATTGGTTGAAGTTCATGTGGCGCTGGACTGAGGAGTGGCCTGATTGACAGCTGAGGGTGCTTCAGCGGCTGCAGGCTTTTGGGAGGGGGGGAAGGATTGTACCCCATACTGTAAAGGCCGCGGGGTGTGTGGCATATTGGTGGCCAGATGGAGGAAACATGGGTCCAGTGGAAGCATCAAGAGAGGGGAATTTACGCTTTGAGTGTTTTAACTTGAAGCAGGATGGACAGATGGTCTGCCCGCCATTGATGCAGGCCCAAAATGGGTAGTCAAGGTCAGAAGGAATGACGGTATGGGGGAGTATCTACAAAGCAATTTGGTCAATTTTTGGGCTAATTGTGGTAAATGCCCAAGGACCAGCGAGGTAAGCGGCCCCATTGGTGACCAAAAACTGAAGGATGGGGTTGGAGCCATACATGGACAAATCTTCCATCAACTCCTGATGGAGTTCGTTGGGGGAAGGTGTTTGTGCAACCTTATGAATTGAACCACCATAGTGGTGTCTGTGGGGAGCTGGGTGCGCGTTTTTGGGAAAGGAGTGCTCTGGAAAACCAGGGGCATGGTGGCCGCAGTAGCGGCATCAGCTTCACAAGTGAAGCCTAGATCATAATACCCCTTATAGGGGCGGAAGTCTATAAAAACGGCTGGAAGCATCACCACCTGGGCCAGATCAATAATAGCTTTTTCGTCATATGGAAATAATTTCCCATATTTGACCTGAAGGCTTCATGCAGCTGGGAGCGGGGGAAAACAAGTGGGCTGCAAGTCAATGCCTGGGCATGTTCAAAGTGGATAGAAAGATCCCTGGGCAGAATGAACTGATCCAATGATTTGGTGGGACTGGATGAAACAGTCTGAGCACATTCTCACGTCAAATGGAAAACGCTGGGTGGGGTTTCAAGCTGCCCCACATGGGAGCAGCCAGAAGAGAATCTGAGGACATTGGGAAGCAAATGGGGGAGGTAGTTGTAGGCTAGAATAATTACTTTGCTTTCACAAAATTAAATTCACTCAAAAGTTACTCTGAGTGGAAAGATAAAACTCCAAAGTTGATATTAAATATAATATAGTATATAAAAATTACAATTATCAGCTTTTCTTTCCCGTTACTATCACTTTAGGTAACATGATTCTACACAATTTCTCCGAGATTGACAATCAACCAGGGAATATGAGCAAAGCTGTCCGCAACAACACCAGTTGGGTGAAAGTGGCCAGCGCAAAAGGCCCAAAGCCCTCCCAACCTGCGGGGGAAAAATGCCCTGGCGGAATGTTGCCACACCCTCTCACCAAAAAGGGTGAGAACAGCGCCACACCTGGAGTTTTGCAATTTCTGCAAAAAATGGGCGCATACACCAAAATAGAACACTCCTAACCCCTGTCCTCCCTTGAGCACGGCCTTAGAATTATGGTCAGTGATACTTCCCTCAAATCGTGGGAAAAAATGGGGGAGGCCTTCTCCACAACTTTCCTGAACACTGTCTCAGTAAATTATAAAAATTTACATAGAGGATGGGTGGACGTTGGGTTCATGTCCTTGGAGGAAGCGGTGGAAGCAACAAAAGTTGTATTTTCCATAAAAATTAACAATGAAGAATGCACCATCCGCATGGTGCGCACATGATGGAATGAGGCAAATGTTCTATTCATCATATTTGACTGACTCCCAAGCACCGTGCACTATGATATCCTCATGGATGAGCTCTGCAGGGGCCTCAAAGGTTATGGCGTAATCAAACAGTTTGAATTTGAGAAATTCCCCCTCCTTCCCCACCTGTGTACAGGGAAGACAATAGCCATTATAGAACCCAATTAGGACGTGGTAGAGAATATCACCCTCATTCCATGCATGCTGACCATCAACCTCCCCGAAGGCAGTATATCTCGCCCCTTCTGCATCACACTGGAAAACACACCACCTATCTGCAAATTCTGCTCAGCTATAGGCCACAAAAACCACGCATGCCTCGTCAAGTGTGGGATCGAAGCACAGGAATTTTGTGAGGACAATATGGACAAAACAAGCCCAACTTTCGGCAAAATTAAGGACTCCACTTTCACTTTCTATTGGGGTGAAAGAGCTGATGTCACTCTAGTTGAGCCCATTTTGCACAAGGACTGTCATTGTGCACAGACTGCCTGCAAGCAGGCCACAAGTTCCACTGAGACCCAAGCTCGCACCACAATTTCCCTGGAACGAATTCAGGTGGATGCCATGGCAGCACAGCGGAATAACCAATCAGATCCCCCGCATATAACCCAACACAACCAAAATGATGAATTTTTTGGACACAACCAATTAAACACCTCCAAACATGCTGGAGCACATCCACCATGCACCACTGTGGATCCTCCCAGCCAATCACGTGTGATCAGCAATGATATGGTTCATGCACGTGATATGGAAGACCATTTCAGCCAATCACAATGTGACAACACTCATGCACAAAACCTAATCACCCTAACACCTTATTTCTGCCCATCAAACCCACAGGCAAGCGGTGGAAAATTTTTTGCTGATGGGGCACAAGCCAACCCACGCCAGACCCAAACTCCACGGAGTAATCTGAGCCAGAAGAAACTGAACAAAACCAGTACTATGACCGCTGACCAACACACTGGAACCAATCTGGTTAATTGGCCCCATAATCACAGTATGACCTGCGATAAGGAACTGGGTGACCTCAGTGGGTCGCCCCAGAAATCCTGATGTGTGGACTACTGCAATCACCATAGGGACGCTCAACATCGTGGGAGCCAAGGCCCCCACATCCCAGGCCAAAGAAAAGGCTTTCCTTCTCAATATCCCCATGGACATCTTGGCCATCCAAGAACCCCACTGTCCATTGGGGGAGGAGGAGTCATGGTCAACCATACTCATCCTAGCCAAATCCTTTTGGATGTACCACTGTGGGGTAGTAATTCAAACTAACTGTAATCCTCCAGTAAATATTCAAAGCACATCCTCCCACCTGGAGGGATGGCTGCTTCTAGCAGATATTGAGTGGAATGGAGAAACTTTTGCCGTGGCGTGTGTGTATGCCCCAAATGATCCAACCGACCACCAAATTTTTTTCTCTGATATCCTCTCAATCCCTTTCCCCAAGGCAACGTTTTTCGCGGAAGATTTCAACTGCTGGATTAACACCAATACTGACCGCTGGCCCAAGTCTAAGGCTATACCCCGCGGCCACATGGAACTATGCATACTAAAGGCAATGATGGGCCTATGCAACACCATTCCCAAACAAGCCCCCACCCTGGCCAACATGACGAGGCCCCACCACAAGAAAAACCAGCTGGTCTCAATGACCCATATTGACCTGATGCTCGCCCCTATAGACTTCTATCACTGGGTATCAGATTTACAACAACAATTATACCTTTCTCCGACCACCAGATGGTCTCAATAGTGATATCATCCTCAGAAAAATACCAAAAGCCACCAACCTGGCATAGAGTTCACCCAAGCACCATCCATCTTCTGGAGCTTAAACTTTGGGTTGAGACAGTGCTAACAACACAGAAAGAAAGATGACCACCCAACGGGAACCCTATCACCAAGTGGGAAATTTTCAAGGCTTGAGCAACCAAGAAAGCCTGCCACCTGAACTCCAGAAAAACAGCTGCGATGTCCGCGACAATCAACAGGCTATCAGACAGCTTCAGCACTTAGAAAACAACACACTTAGTGAGGGATACAGCCCCCAATGGGGCCACCTTTGGTTCCAGCTATCTACACAGGTAAATTCCCTCTTTAGAAAAAACCAGCACTACACCAAAGTATGCTACAAATCAAAATACATCCTATCCAGCTAAACTCACATGGCCCAATTCTTCTGCCGTTTTAAACCAATTTCAACTTCGGTGACTTGCACACAGGTCCGCCGAGCAGATGACACACTGATGTCCACACCATCTGAAATATTGGCCAAATTACACCGATTTTACACTGACCTGCACATGGCGGATTTCGCATCATTTAGAGAAATTGGAAAATTTTTATCATCCGCTAATATTGACACTATAGCTGATCAACCAGACCTTGCCGCACCCATCACTAAAGATGAACTATGGGAGGTAATAAGATCAGCTCCGCGCAACAAGTGCCCTGGGCCTGCTGGCCTACCATATGAATTTTTCAAAAAATATTTTGACTATATCGCACCAATACTACTGGCAACTATGAACAAGTGCCTGGAGGACACAACCCTTCTATCTGGCGGCCAAGACGCATATGTGGTCACACTCTACAAAAAAGAGACCAGGCAGACCTAAAAAACTGGCGTCCAATCGCTCTCACCAATACTGACACCAAAACACTAACTAAGATCTTAGCTAAGCGTCTGGGTTGCATTGCTCAGACAACCCTCTCCCCCATCAGTTTGGCTTCATCCCAAATCGCTCAATTTGAGATAACATCCACACAATTGCCAACATCTGCCAAGCGAACTCCACAGGCTCCCTTGCTTTCCTAGACCAAAAGAAAGTATATGACCGAGTGCACTAGGGTTAACTAGAACAGTGTCTAAAATCTTTCAACCTATCACCCCGTTTTTATAAACTGGGCGCTCCTCCTAACGCGCTCAGCCAGGTTTGCAATCAGAGGCCCAGGTTTCCTAACTGACACCATCACCCCCCAAAGGGGCCTCAAACAAGGTAACCCGCTTAGCCCCCTACTATACAATTTTACCCTTAACCCTCTCCTCCGCATTGTAAACTCAAAGCTCACTGAAATCAGGTTGGAGGGACAACTACCAACCAAAATGCTCGCCTTTGCTGACGACTGCATTGTTGGAATCTCAGGCAATAGAGATGCCAGGGCGATTGAGCGCATTATTTACCAGTATGAGTCAGTAAGTAACGCCATGCTGAACAAACAGAAAACAGAGGTAATTGTTATGGAAAATTCAGTTCAAGCTGAGCCTCACCCTCCCACCACCACACAAACCAACCAACCACACATCCAACAAACCACTGTGTTTACCCTTTGCACACCACCCCGCCACCAACCCAGTCTGTCATCTGGGCATATGGCTTGAAGCTGGTGGATATGCACTTGACACCATCGAAACCAACATTTTGGACAACATCACAAAAAGAATGACATGTATGCGGAGGAGTAAATCTAGTTTAACCATAATAGTTGTGTTAGCCAATTCCCTGATCTTGTCAAAATTATGGTTTGCTGCCCACGCGGTTCCCTTCTCCGCCAACTTTACCAACGCAGTCTACAAGCTCCTGTAGAACTGGCTATGTTCTGGTTACCGCGCACCTTTCAGGCTGGAGACCATGTACAGCCCATGGAAGAAAGGCGGGATGGGGCTGCTCAACTTCATGGAATGAGCAACGCAAATCCTCAGCTCATGGGTAGATCTCAACGTCACCCAACCCACCATTCCCCACTGGGCTAAGGCAGCCCAAACCAACTTCGCAAGGGCACTACACCTGAGGTCCCCTTCTAACCCTGCAACTCTGATGAAGTACCTTGCAATACATCCAACCACCACCAGACCGCACAACACCAACTGATATTTCAAATGCATCCTGTACAACCTAAGACAAGGGGATTGGAGCTTCTCCTATGCACAGCAATCCGAAGACATTTACCCTCAAACTGATTACTTGCAACTCCACAGGGGACAAATGGAGACTAACGCGCCTGCCCCACTACCATCCTTTCCTCTATCCTGGATTGACTACCTAGACTACCAAGACGTCCCATATGACTTGCGCACCAAAAAGCAGGTGTGGGACCTCGTCATCTGCCCCCTCTTATCCCCACAAGTTTGCTCCACAGTGTGGTGCTACATGCGCTGCATGTTTAGAACAGATGACTGCACCTTCTTAATGTTCAAAACATGCGCCATCTGCGGCGGACCCAACACACTAGCACACCACCTGGAAGAGTGCCCGCTGTCCGTGCATATCTGAGCCAACGTGATGCACTTGTTTCAACAATCACCAACAGCTGAATTTTGACTATCCCGCGATATCCTGGCACTCAACATGGCTTCGCCTATCCCCCAGACGCTAAGGGCTCTAATTGTGAGTATTGCAATATGGTCCATCCACACAATTACCCTTGACGCTTTCAACGGGACCCTCCACAATTTCAACCAAGCCATCGTCAGGTTCCACAGCCATTTTGCCGACCACTTCCAAGCCTGGCTGTTTGGATCACTCCAATACAAATGGAAGAAACAGATGGGCAACTGGATTCCAAACTGGTTCCTTCATTATGACTTTGAAAACCTCACATTCTTCATAGGTGGTACACCCTACTAGCCCCTGAGATGCCATGCCACTTAAGGTCTAGTCATCCACCACCCGTGGCTCCTAGCCACACCTAAGTGTGCCAAGTTGTATCTTTTGAGTTCCATTGTTTTGCGCTCTCTTCCCTCTTCTGTTTTCCATTTTCCTCTTCCCTACATATCAGATGTGTCTGTCCCCTGGTCGGCCATCCTTAAATAAGTAAATAATTACAATTATCATTATTTATCTTTTTAAAAGACAATAAATTATCTTAAATATATTTTAAAAAAAATTAAAGAAAGCTTATAATATATAATTACCTTTATAAGATATTAATAGGTTCTAATTGAAATCCAAAAGATCAAAGTCTAAAAATATGAATTAAAGTTTTAATATTAACAATTTAATTCATATTTTTACACCTGTGTAAATATGACAAAAACATAAAATAAGAAAGTTATTCTAAAATTATAAGCTAATAGTATGTAAAATATATTTTACCACTAATAAGTTGAGATTTTGGTGCCTCTCATTAAATATGATAGAAAATACAACAATAATAATATTTAGCATAATTATATAAAGCAATATTTAAATTGATATAAACATATAAGTTAAGTTATCTAACTTATATTTTTGTGCCAAGAAGGGATGCCGTGTAAAGTAAAAATGGAACTATACTTAATTCTATCAAGATAAATGTATAATATAATCAACTAATGTCTAATTACAAGAACCTTAATCCAGCTACATGATAAAAAACTAACCGACAGATGCATAAAGACTACTTTAACAGACTGTTTATATTAATATTCTAGTATGGTGTAGCGTTTCTTTCCTGTAACAATAACATTAGTTACTACAATTCAATTTGAACAGCAATTTTTGATGATCACACAGGAGAGATGGGCGATTTCAACAAATCCCAACTTATCTGGGTGAAAGCTGTATCAGGAAATGGACAAAATGGTGCACCAAAGGGCAAAAAACGCCCTGGAGGGGGACTGGGAATCAATGCCACCAAGAAACCACAAACTCAGACACCGTCCAGGTTTGTGGAATTTACCACAAAAAGGTTTTTACTTGGAAATCCAATATGCCAACCCCTATCAAAGGTAGAGCACAAGATCTGAGTTTTCCTAGGGGTCAAGTCCCCAACTCTGTGGGAGAATGTGGACGAGGCATAGACCTCCCTTTTCCCCCATGCAGTGTACATTACCACTCATACCATCCACTGTGGCTGGATTGATATGGGCTTTGAAACTGAAGAAGATGCAGATGCCGCTGCAAAAGTCTGCATCAAATTTTCCCTCCCCAAGGGAAAATAAATTGTGTGCACCGCTCACACCAGATGGAACAAAGCAAACACTTTGTTCATTTCCTTAGACATGCTCCCCCACTAACCGTTTTACAAGCTAATTGAGGAGGAGCTCCAACTTAGACTCCAATGCTACATAGAATTTAAGTAACTCAAAGTACAACGATTTCACATGATGTTGAACTTGTGCACAGGAAAGGCAATTGCCATGATTAACCTGGTCCCCTGATGTGGCCACAGAACTCACAAAAATCCCATGCACAGCGTCACTTCACCTTCCTGTCAGGGGAGTGTCAAAGCCATTCCACATCAAACTGGAACGCACACCGTCTATCTGCAACCACTGCACCACATTGGGGCACCTGGAACACGCATACCTCATAAAGGAGGGCATTTTGGCCCCAGACTTCTGCAATGACACCATGGACAAAGATGAAGAACCTTTGCCAAAATAATTGACGCCAACCACGCCTTCCTCTGGGGAGAGGATGGACAACACATCCTCATAAACCCAGTATCACCCAAACTACGCAAAATGGTACAGAAGGCCCGCAAGCAGGCAGTGGTCAAGGCTGCATCACTCATGGCCTCCTCCATCAACCCCAATAAAATTCATGAGGACAGTGTGGAAATCAACTGAGCCAACCAATTAGAACATAATGCCCAAGCTTAGGAGGACATGGAGGAGATTAACAAACCACCTAATCAGAGCATAATGCCCAAGATGAAAACTCTCAACAATTCGACTGAATCACCAAATGGTACCAATCAAGAAAACTTAGCAGGACAATTCAGCTTCACTATGGGCGAAAATGTGGGATTAGTTCTTCAAATTTGAACCCCAAAACCACGGAGTCCAATAATTAAACCGCACTGAACCACAATGAGCCACAAGCGGAAAAGTCTAATTCAAACCCTAAAAAACTGCAAAACCCTCACATAATTGACACAGCGTAAGGAATTGGACAGTGACACAGACTGGACTGGCCCAGTGACACGGAGCAAGTTAACACAATGAATAATGGGTTAGGGCCAGATGGCCCTCCCAACCGCTCCTGAGGTGCCGTGGGCAACTCAGTGTCAATAGTGATGCTAAACATTGCGGGAGACAGGGCTCAAACATCCTAAGCCAAAAAGCTGGACTTCTTGAGAAAACCCTCTGTAGACATCTTGGCCATCCAAGAAACCCACTGTCTACAGGTGGAAGAGAAATCCTGGTCAGCCAGGGTCTCACGATCCTAGTTGGTATGGACGTTCTACTTGGGGTGGTTGTCCAAAATGACAAAAACTTAAAAAATTACAAATTCATCATCACACTTGCATGGTCGAGTCCTGGTAGCAGCAATCACATGCCAAGATGAGTTAATATTGTTAGCATGTATCTACGCACCGTGCACTGCAACTGAGAGAAAATTT
>JAKSZP010008870.1:0-16648 GCA_022478985.1 Massospora cicadina
TGGTTCACGCCAGTTGGCAGAGGCTCATCACATCCAAAGAGACAGTATGCTATGAAAAACCAGGCTTAACCAGCTGGTAGGTGGTCTTCTTGTGAAATGGTCTCTACTTAGCACTGGTGACAAGAAACCTTCTCAAGAACATCATAGTGCATACTCTCCTTGTAGTAATGGGGTTGAAAAACTCTCCAGCATTTTCTGCACCCTTCATAACCTACCGCTCTATGAGCATCCATAATATTTATTGGTCTATCATAAGGTTTTGTGATACTCAGCGTCAATTCACCAATATGCATATATAGTTACCCATTTCACAAAAAGGTATCCCATTGTAGACCATCCAGCACTTTGATCACCTGTGGCAGCTCATGATGATATTTTCCCACAAGCATCTAAACATAAACTTATGTCCGCTAAACATGCCATAATGGCAAGGGTTGGTAATTGTGAAAGATAGTCTGCATTATGGTGTTTCGCCCCTGGACAGTGTATAATATCAACTTCATACGCTTGTAGCTTCAAAGCCCATTCTGCAAGCCGCCCTTCAGGCTCTTGCAGGCTCTGCAGTCAACGCAAGGATGCGTGATCTATGACCACTTTGAACTTAATGACATGGAGGTAGACCTGGAACTTTTTATATGCATAATACTGCTAAGCACTCCTACTCATTCATGGTGTAATTAAGTTCAGGACCTGTTAAGCTTAAGCTACAATATATGACGGGTTGCTCCACACCAGCATCATCTTTTTGGGATAACATGGCCCCTATAATGGAAATGGAAGCATCCGTTTGCACAATATATTCCTTCCCAATAATGGGGTACTGTGCTGCCACTGCGGCAACTGTGCCCCTGGTTTTCCAGGTACCCCTCTCCCCACAATTCAGACCTGGCTCCCAGCAGATACCATTTTGGTGGTTCAGTTTGCTGGTTTGCCCACCCACCTCCCTCATGAGGTGCTCCACTTAGGAGATGATAGATAGCTTAGAAGCCTATGGCATCAACACCATCTTTCATTTGTGGCCCCAAATGGGGCTACACGCCTCTCTGGGTCCTGAGCGTATGCCACAATCAGCCCTGAATTTAGTAAAACTGTCTTGTAAATTCCCCATCATACCATCATTCCTTCTGCCACTGACCATTCGTTCTAGGCCTGCTTCAAGGTCAGCAGAGGATCTGTATATTTTGTTTTGAGTTGGACCACTCAAAACGTAAATGCCCTTCCTTAGCTGCTTCTGATGGCTCTGATTTTTTGTCTGCCAGCTTCCAATCCGCTGCCCACCCCACATCAATTCTGGTATGACTTACAATCCTACCTTCCCCTCTCCCAAAGCATGTTGCTGCAGCTGCGCCTGCAGCCACCAATCAGCTTTATCCCCTCCCCAGTGCCACACACAATTTCTCCAATCAAGCACAAGCTTGGACCCCAGTTTGATACCATGCTTCCTTCAAAGAACCAACCAGACCTCAGCTATACACCAATTCCCCAAATCAATTCAACCATAACCCATGGGAGTTATCAGCTGAAATTGACAAATCAGGTTATTTCAATTAAAAACCATCTTTACAATTTAAGCGATTTGTTAATTCGGAATGGGACGCCAAATACCCACCTCATTTATATGCCTCACATCCAGATGCTGAACTATTTTGAAGTGACCACCAGCTTGCAGTCAAAGCAGCTGCCACTCCATATTGTCATCCCCTCTGTAAGTTTGTCATCAAACCAGTGGTGATGCTCACAGGAGGTATTCCCCCTCTTGTTATCCCCTCAACCCTCACCCCACAAAATAAGAATATAATGAATCAATTACAAAAAGATGCCAACGACACTATCCAGAACTGGTAACTGTAGCACAGAATCCTAAATCTAAGATTACCCAAACCAATATTACCACATTTATTAAACTCCCAGACGCCCATATTAAAGCCAAAAAAGCTTTATCCAAATATATCACTGCCATTTTCATATTTGGCATTTTCCATGAGATACCAATTATTAGTGATATTGAGCCACATTCCGCTGATGCCCCAACGCTTTTGCTCTCCGCCTTGACTTTTGCCCTACTCTGGGATGAGGAAGCTTCTGCTAAAGATGAGCCCCCTGATCCTCCCCCCTTACGCCATGGTCAGATAAGCAGTTTTCCGCTGCCCCACCTGGCTGGTTGCTTTCGTCTGATGTGTTTCTTTCAACTGTTCACTTTTGTCGTTTTGTTTGAATTGATTAGTTACATTAGGTTTTGGTTTTTTTAGTTTTGGTAATGTCCATACCCTGGTCGGCTTACATTAAATAATTCAATATTGGGGTATTGCAAAACATGCGCGCTAGCCAACACATTTTGTAAGACATCAAAAACGTTTTTACAATGGTCAGCCAGACAAAGGTAGCATTCTTCTCTAATACTCAAAGAGCGGAGCCCCAATACAGCTGAAGTTGGGAATAAACTACTGGTAGTAACTTATTATCCCCAAAACACCTGGACATCCCACTTATTCCCCAGTCAAATCATCTTGTGTATTTCTTCCATATTCGCTGGCTGAGTACTAAGCCCTGTAGAGTCTACCACAAACCTGAGGCATTACATTTGTTTTTTAAAAAAGTGGCACATTTGGAGCTTAATTTTGATTTTAGCTTCAGCTAATTGGCAGAACACTTGTTACAGGTGACCAAGATGATCCGTGAATGTCTGCAAAAACACATTAACCATTGTCAAGGTATACTATAACGCAAGACAGCTTCAGGTACCCAAAATAGTGTTCATAGCTCGCTGAAATGTAGCTGAGGCGTTGCACAAACACTTTGGCATACGTTTAGGCTAAAACAACCCTTACAATGTGATTATAGAGCTTTATCATGTTCTGCCACTGGCAACTCAATTTGTCAATACCACGATATCAAATTTCAAGGCATAAAAATAGATAGCCCCTCCTAACTAAGCTAAAATGTCATCAATTTTTGGAAGCTGATAGGAATCTTTTTTTGTGATGCTGTTGAGCTTCTGATTGTCTATTACTACTTCATTGGTGCCATCTTTCTTCTTGACAATTAACACTGGGGACGCCCAGGTACTCTTTAACAGATCTAACATCCCCTGTTCAACCAATTTATATACCTCCTTGGATGCAACATCTTTCGCTGCCTTTAAACACTAAAATAGGTCATGACTGCGTGGGAGGGTGATATCCTGTATCCAACTGATGCACAATTCCACGTGCACATCCCAAGTAGTGGTTGTTGGATGTAAAAATACTTTTGTTCTACTCAAACAGATCCATCACCCTCTCCTTATGGTCCTCTAACAGATGATTTAGAGCCTTGTGCAGAACCACAGTCATTTTTCTGGCTGAGATTTTTAAAGTTAGCCCAAAGTCTTCCCAAAAACTAAAGTCATGCATATGGTGGACCTCATCATAGGAACTAGATGCAGATAAGCCACCATTTGGTGTCTTTGGACCGTCATGGACTCCTTCTGTAGGTTTTCTAGAAAACCCTTTTCTTTCCTCCGCCCTGGTAAGAGGAGCCCAGGAGCCACATGAGGTTCTAGCCATGATTGCTGGTAAGGCCCCATAATTTACCTGTATAGGCCTTCAGGTATGTTTATTCTGAGCTCCATCCCTATTATGATCTGATACCCAGAGGTATACTTAAAGCGCTCGCCACCTGTAGTGGAATACCATTGTACTCATAGATCTAGCTAGGAAGGTCTCTGGTCCTTCGCTTCATCCACTGATATTTTACAGGAATAACCCCATCGCTGTATGATAGATTTATTTGACTGGAGAAGATTGGATTGTTTGGGACTTCGCTGGAGGTAAAATAAATGGGGATCCATTGTCCCAGAGTTTAAAGGTTCCCTCATTCATATCATTAACAGCGCTGTTTTGCCAAATGAATGCAGCCCTAATCAACATATCATAGTTATTATTAGGCAGAACCACCACAGGAGTAAATGCACCAATAGAAAAAAAACCTGAGAGGCAATGCACTGTAATCACCTTCTTGAAAAAGTACTCTGTGCCCCTGCGGTCCTGTACACTACTTGGTGGTCCACATCAGGCTTCTTTGAAAGATTAGCCACAAGCTTGGCGGATATAATATTGATGGGAGCGCCAATACCTACAGTCGCCAGCTTTTTATATTTTGTACAAAAAATCAAAGTATGTACACTCCAAATAATAAGATTCATTTGTTTTTATTAATGAACATATCAGGCTTTCAGTTATCCAAGAAAGTGATGATACTAGCACCGACATGAGGATACTCCTGTACAATTTGTTCTACTGGAATCGCCACAGTCACCCCCTCTAGGGTTGTGACATTTGTTGAAAATCTGCCATTGACTTTACCATCCCTTTCAAGGATTTTTCAGGCATATGGCTTATGCACATCTTGTGGAACTCCGAGTCTACACTATTAATGTCTCTACCTCAGTTTGAGGCTAACATATCATTGTAAATTTGTTGATATAATAAATTGTCAGGGTTTGTACTAGGGCTGACACAAAGTGACTTGGTAGGATCGATAAGGACGATTAGGTTTAATCAGCGGAGTAGAGCATTCCATCTCTACTCCACTTGACCTTTACCTTTCAATTGGGTGACCAGTACTGCAAGAGCATTCAGTATACCCGGACAGCTAACCACATAATGGTCTTTTTGGCCGCATAAGAAGCAAGCACTTGTAAATGTCCCTTGTCTCTGTATCACCCCCAAAGGTAAGGTTGAACATTTAATGATGGGTCATTATTGGGTTGAGGGTAAGCTAGTTGATAATTATAGAGACGGAAAGGAACCGCCTAGCATTGAGTAGATGAGGGTTAACCAACAGAATTTCACCAGTGTCTTTGAGGTCTCTTGCCCGACAGGAATTTGGTAGCAGATGCAGGAGCATTTCAATCCACATTGAAATCATTAAAGGTCAGAGATAGATGGCATAAACAATTGAAAATTTTTAGTAGCGATGCACCATAATGAATAGTGTGGTTTTTAGTGTTATTCAGTTCTCAATATGCCTTAACAGCTGCCATCATCGCTATGCCCACCTCCTAATTTACTAAAATGTTTGTTTCCACCAACGCATGAGCCTCAGCTGTGGACCGCTCCACAAACTTCTCCAAGAGCTCATTCTTTTTTTAAACTGAATCTTCAAAGACTCTGCCTTATACCATGCTATTTTTGTCGCATCCCCAAAAAAGCATATCATGGTCTCCTTCACTTCTTAATATGCTATAGTACTACTCTTAAGGTAACATGTGATCTGGTTGGGGCTCTCTACATCCAGAGTGGATATCAATATTTTAGCCTTCCGCTGATGGGAAGCTCTTTCTACTGCAAATTTAACCCACTTGAAAAATCCAAGTATGTTTCTGTCACGGTTTAATGGGGGCAGCACGTCGCTGTAGAATTCACCCTCTCTAGAAACACTATTCAGTTTCCTCTCTGCACAGTATAGCCATTCTGTAGTGTCGCCCAACCAGTTGTCAAGTTGATTGGATTGGCAACCAAACAAGTGCAGTTGGTGAAAGGCCTTTTCCAGCTGATCTGTTATACTTTTATTCTCTCAGAAAAAGATTTTGGCCCTGAAATGATGTATTTATCCTGAGAAGGTCAACCAAGGAACGTACACTTCTGATAAAATGAGGATAAAATAATATAAGCTATGAGTAATTAAGGACACACCAAAGGGTTTATAACCCCTCCTGAAGCCTTCAGGACCACCAACTTTAGGACTGTTGGGAAGTTGATATGACTGGATGATATGCTACCCATACCAGCGGATTGAATGAGGAATTGAGATGAGTCTTGAGATTTACAAAAAAAGGGTATACCAATTATAATCATGCAAATTAATGACTATTTGGTGAATTGAGAGGATTTATGCTTAGATTTGATACAAATGAGAGTAATTAAAAAAGGAAAGAAGAATAGAGGATTACCAAACCAAGGATGCATCTGGCTTGAGGAACTGAGATATAAAGAGTCACACAGAAGATTAAAGGGGGTAGCCTTTTACGAGTGAAATGGGAGTGCAGAGAGGTCTGCAATTTATATTAAAATAAAGATTGAAAAAGGGGCGATAGCTCCATACATGTTTTATCAAGTTTTTTAAGAAGTTGGCGATCCTCATATCATCCAATTTGGTTTTTCAGTGGCTAATACCCTGTGCAAACTGACTCAGTGGAATTGAGCCTAGACGCCGAGAATTAACAGTTGTTCTCACTACAGGGGGCCACTAGGTGACTGTAGCTTTTCAGCAAAAAATACAATGATGAGTCCTCATTAATTCTGACATAGTTTGATCAGATTTCAGGCGCGGTATGCTGAAGAAACCTGGGAGGCATCTAACCACAAACCAACGTTATATGCTGTGACTGAACCAGGGTTGATAAAGCTATGATCAATCTGCAATTAAAAAATTGCCCTGAACTGATGACTAACCAACAAGGACGCTCCACAAATGTGACTCCCCAATAACTGAGGAATATTATGGAGTGGCTGTTGTACAGCTATCGCCTATATTAAGATGAGACCGGGGAAAACGCCCTGAGTCTAATCTATAACCAATGCGACCAAGAAAATTGCTACGCTCTATACATGCCTTACTTGGACGTGACTAACTCAGGGTTGGCTCGCCGCCTCAACACCCACGGAATTGAGGAATATCTAGTCACTTATGTACAACCTTCAATAGCCAGCTACTACGTGTTCTGGCTCGCCATAATATTAAAAATGGAGATGTTTTACGGTTTACGCAAGCACAGCAGCATGATACTCGCCTCCTGCTCAACCGCCTTGATTGTTCATTTTTGGAAGTACAAGGGGCGTTGGCACAGATGGATCAGCATGTGGGGGACGTCCACCAACAATTGGTCATTCTGGTACCACAACTAAATTTAGAATTACCTCGAGTAATAAGAGAATTGCTGGAGCAGCATGGCCTATTGGCGGAATGGATTCAGGATGTAACAACATTGGGGAATAATACTGAGCGCTTTATGACTGAACTAACTGAATGGGCAGAAGCTCTTGAAGCCATGATTGCCCAGCTTAATGAAAAAATGACCCTGATGGAATGGCAAGTGGTGGACCGAGTTGGCTCTCTATCTACTGAATTAAACAGACTTTGCATCGAATGGAGTACCCAGCAAATGACAGATGAAGCGCTCATCCTTTGGTCAACATCTCCCAAATATCTCCAGCTTATTCATCGGGTTACACAACTGGAAGTTGTAGTCAGGCTGAGCGCCTACAAGCCTTCCCTCTTCCAATTGGTGAGACAAGAGAGTATGTGGCCATTCAAGGGCGCCTTGATACCCTTCTTCGGGCCAACAAGGAATTGGTACAGGAACAAGCCTCCGTCATTAACCTAATTAATGAAACCAATCAACAAGCAAATAATGCAAGCTGACATCACACCCACCTGTAAAATATAATCAAAGTAGTTCTTTTGCGATTACAAGCCATGCAACAAAAACTGAACAGTGAGAGGGAATTCCGCCAGGAGTTGCAACATCAGTATGAAATGCTGCAACAGGAAATCAGGATGTACAATGTAAATGCTATTCAGTGAAAGCAGAGCAGTTGATCAATAAAAGTTCGTGGGTCGTGTTGAGCCAGGGGGAATGGGGCAGTCAGTGGTGACTTGGGGGAGGAATGCTATGGATCAGAAAACAAATATCCTTTAGGTGGTATGATGGACCCCCCGCGCAACACCACTTCTTCCAATTCTTTTTCAACAGGTTCAAGTCCATCCAGCCAACTGTATGATAACTCAAAAAAGGATGGTTCCCATAGTTGCTCCAAAAACAATTCGCCTGCTCCTTGCAGCAGGAACCTAGAGCAAAGAAAATTTGTTCATATCAAAAAAATACCTCATTTCAGTCAGGATGGGAAACTACATGGGTACTTTAAGCGTTTTGAATTTGCTGTGGAAGGGGCTACCAATCGATGAAAAGCGAAATTGTTGCTGTCCGCTTTAGATGTGGAAAGCGCTGATCAAATTACCTGCTATCTTCCAAATAGCTCGGTATCCTACAAACAAGTTAAAGCAATTTTTATCCGGCTGTTTGGTGGCACTACCAAGTTGTCCCAACGGAAAGCTGATTTTATGACTATACAGTCTTACTGAAATGAGACCCTGTCAGAATTTGCTGAGCGGTTTTCAACAGAAGCACACGTCCTACTTGAAACTAACATTTTAACCACTGAGGATGCTGGTATAGTGATGACGGCGGTTGTCAAACCATATTGGGAACTATATAATGATATGTCTCACGTGTTGGACAGGGATACTGGACTTATTCAAATCATGAACGCCTTATGTCGACTCTCTGCCACAAACAGCGCCCCAATGTAGCCCAAAAACTCTCTGCTGTCCCCACTCCAAACCCTTCTGGATATAAGCCGCAGCGACTGGGTTATAAGCCACTGGAATGTATTCATCCCTCATATGAGTCAATGGACCCTTTTTGGCCTGTGTACGCTTCACCAGTTTGTCCGCGACCTTGGAACCATACAGGCAACTTCTGACCTGGCCCTTCCGGCCCAAACTATGTATGTGAACCTTTTATGAACACTTGCTTCCAGTGCGGACAAAGAGAGAATTATGCGGGCAATTGCCCTAGAAAACCACAAGTGTACGCAGTGCCAACTGAGAAAGTCAAGCGGGGAAAAGCTTGAGTGGAGTAGAGATGGGACGCTCTATCTTCGCTGAGTCCAACTCACTTTTCCCCAACGATTCCAAAAGTCTTTTTGTTTAGGATTTGAACCTCAATTGGATGATTTTTTATACCAACAGCTTCCATTGGATACCCCTGCTTCTGCTTCTGAGAGTAAAAGCTCACCCCATTGGGCTGAGTTCTGCCAAGACGTGCAGAAGCCATATGTGTGGCAGATCCTGGAACAGACTGGCACCAGCATCGTGGATCCTTTGATGCACGTCGCTTCTTTAGTAGTGGTTAATGTAGCCATTCTGGTGGAGAAAATCACTAGTGAGTATCCTCAGATTAGCAAAGGTATTTCCTCCTTTTTGAGTAACACAAAGCCCTTGAACGTACAAGTAATAAACACTGATGGTTCTTCTTACTCGGAATGTACTTACTGCGACATTTTCATTCAAAACACAAAAATCCGTGCTATCATAGACATGGGAGCACCGGTGAACATAGTCTCCGCCCAGTTGGTGGCTAAACTTATGTTGAAACCAGATGTGGACCATCGAGTAATATATGTGACCATGGGAACGCACAGCATTGTGTCCAAAGGAGCATATAGTGCATTGCCTTTGAAATTTGGGTCAGTCCAGGTGTCTGCTCCGGTGGTGGTTTTGTTAAATTACAACTATGACATGCTAATCTGTGCGGCATTTATGAGGAAATTTGGTGTTGTGATAGATATGGCGGAGGAAACTCTTACTATTTTAGGCCAACAGATTCCTGTGTATTTTCCACTTGTGGGATCCCAACGGATCCAGTCCGCTCCAGCCAGAACAATCTATTGTACAGCGATGGATTGATTCCCATTCACCTTTTGATAAGTGAGTCAGCAGACCAGGATCCTCCCCAACCAGATATACTAGTACAAAGGGATTCTGCTTCGGGCAACATTCTCTCTGAGCCTACAGTCTGGAAACCAGAGCATAGTATGGACTGGAATTGAAGTCAGTGTCCCTAAGGGGCTTTATGGAGAAATTATGGCGCCTCACCAGTACTCATGGCTTGAACCACATGTGGCCCCAGGGCTACTGCTACCAGGGAATGGGGATTTGAAAAGCTGCTAGCAAGCTTACAGAAGGAGGCAATAATGATCCGGCGCCAAGTGGTGGCTTACCTACACTTTGTTCCTATAGAGGAAGTTTTCAGTATTCATGATTTTGGCTCATTGGAGGATCTCAGACTACTGGCAAGATCATTGTTTGGTGTACTGACCATGGTTCTGCGAGAAGCGCTCATGGGATTATTGGCAGAACATCAAAATGAGGCTATTGCACTATCTGAAAAGTATCAGGGTATCTTTGAACATGATGATCATGATTTGGGCTGTGCTCAAGGGGTGGTACATTGGATAGACATGGGGGATAATTCTCCCATTTGTTTGTGACCTATTAGACATTTAAAACGGCGGAAGAGGTCGTCTCTGACAAGGTGGATAAACCTATTGTGCAAGGAATGCTAGAGCTGTTAAATAGTCCGTGGGAATCCCCTGTGCTCATTGTAAAAAAAGGTTTGCTTGAATCAAGTGGTTATTGACTATTGTAAACTCAATAATGTAATGAAGAAGGATTCCTACCATCTTCTGCAGATTGACAATGCATTGGACCGATTGGGTGGGGCGAACTATTTTTCCACTATGAATCTGATCTCAGGGTTCTGGCAGATCAAATTGTCATTAGTGGAATGACGTAAATGTGCGATCATCTCAAGAGGATTGTTTCAGCTGACTCACATGCCGCAAGGGTTGTCAACGCCCCAGCTACGTTCCAGCATGCCATGGATACAACTTTAAGTGATTTAAAGCTGTCTTGCGTCCTAGTTTACCTTGATGACATCAATGTGTTTTCGCAGATGTTTACCAAACACCTGGCCCACTTAGAACAAGTGTTCAGCGCCTCACTGCCACTAATATCAAAATTAAGCTTCGAAAGCATCATTTCTTTAAAGAACAATTGGAATACCTTGGGTTTGTCATAGATTTAAATGGGCTTAAACCACAGCCAGCTAAGGTGGAAGCAATAAGCAAGATGACTCGCCCAAGGGATAAGAGGGACATTCAGGTGTTTCTCAGGATGGTTAGGTATTACCAATGGTTCATTCCCAATCTCAGTTGAATTGGGGCCCCACTTTTCGAGTTTCTAAGAAAAATGCTTCCTTCAATTGGATGTAACAATGCCAGAACGCTTTCAATGAGTTGTAAACCACATTAGCAAGCGCACCCATTTTGCAATATCCCAACTTTGACAAACAGTTCATAGTGCAAATGAACGCATCCCTCGCTGCTATTGGGGAAGTATTATCCCAGAAGGATGATGACGGTGTAAAGCATCCTTTCACATTCTGTAGTCAGAGGCTTGAGCTGTTATAAATGAAACTACACCATAACCGAGTGGGAGTGTCTAGCAGTGATATACGCTTACAAACAGTTTTGGGTATATTTGCATGGGGTAAGATTCCAAGTATTGATGGATCACGCTTCCTTGCGCTGGCTATATAATCTTTGTGAACAGGAAGGATGGCTTGCACATTGGGCTCCGAAGCTTCAAGCATATGATTTTGAGATTATACATAGACTGGGAGAAAAACATCAAAAGGCGAATTGTCTTTCTTGGTTTCCAACAGTCGCTATCATGGCAGATCTAGCTGAAATAATGTACAAAATGATGGTGGCGAACAAATACCAGGATGAGCCGCTGCAGGTGATCAAGAAGTTAAATGGACTTAGGGAGGATACCTTCATATGAGGGGAAGAACTATATAAGCATATTGGAGACTTGACGCTGAATTTTTTCAGCCTTTGGCTAGACCCTCGATAATTATAGATGCTCATTAGCTGTAGGACATGGAGGATTGCAGAAGACGCTAGAGTTTTTGCAACCCCAATACTTCTGGGGGAAGCATGCATTACGACGTATTGGAAATGGTTAGCTGTTGCTATCAGTGTCAAGTGGAAAATCCTTTTCACAAGAAAACCACCTATCAACTAGTTGAACCCCAGTTTGCATGGCACACCGTTTCCATTGATGTAGTGGGACCTCTGCTGACTAGCGCCAATCAATCCAAGTATATTATTGTCACCATTTATCATTTGACTTGATGGGTGGAGGCCAGTGCCATTAATGACTTGGGCGCGGTCACCACTTTCAAGTTTATTATGGAGTGTGTTATACAGCGGCATGGCTGCCTGAAGTTCATTCTGATGGACAACAGAACCAACTTTACTTTTCATATCCTGCCAAAGTTAAATGAGTTGATGGCGATTCGCGGGGTTTTGACCACCCCCTGTCACCCAGAATCAAATGGGATGGTGGAGCAAGTCAATGGAACCCTAGTGAACATACTCTGCAAATTGGTAACAGATCGGCCCTCAGAGTAGAGTGCCCTTCTACCTACTGCCATGTTCACTTATAATATCAGCTAACATTTGGCCACTGGTAAGAGCCCTTTCAACTGCTGTATGGTCAACATCCGGATCTGACTGCCTTGCTCTATTCATGTGTAGAATACACTGGTGGTGTGAATCCTCAGCGATATTTGAAGACACTTACAGATACATTGATCAAGATGAAAATGGAAGCCTACTCCACCAAATTGGCCAAGAAGATTTGCGATCAGGCAGCTGATCAGAAGCATCGGAGTGGACTTCCATTGTTTGCTGTAGGGGACTATGTTTTATTCCATGAACAGTATGGATTTGGACGGAAAAACAAGCTCTCCAACATTTGGGCTGGCCCATTCAAGATTATTGAGAAGACCAGCATGGATGTCTACACTATAAAGGAACCTTCAGGGGGTCAGATTATCAACCAAGTTCACGTGAAGTTCCTCTGAGCATATAAACAATAAGAGCATATCGTCCAGTCAAAGGGGGGGGTAATGTTGGGAAGTTGATATGACTGGATGATATGCTACCCATACCAGCGGATTTCAGAGGAATTGAGATAAGTCTTGAGTTCTATGAAAAAGGGTATACAAATTATAACAAAGCAAAGTGACAACCATTCAGCAAATCAAGAGGATTTATGCCTAGATTTGATAAAAATGAGAGTAATTCAAAAAGGAAAGAAAAATAGAAGATTACTAGGCTGAGGATGCTACCAGCTTGGGGAACTGAGATATAAAGAGTCACACGGAAGATTAAAGGGGGTAGTCTTTTACAAATGAAACGGGAGCGCAGAGAGGTCTGTGATTTATATTAAAATAAAGGTTGAAATAAGGGGCGATAGCTCCATACATATTTTATCAAGTTTTATTAAGAAGTCGGCGATCCTCATATCGTCCAATTTGGTTGCTCAATGGCTAATCCCTGTGCAAAACAACTTGGCAGAATTGATCCTAGACGCCAAGAATTAACAAGGACGATCTTGTGAATTTAAGCTGACTTCTCTTGGATGCAGCATGAGTGAAGGAATGAGTTAATATTTAAGATCTATATGGGGAACCATTTTTTTGATTATCCTTCAGTTTCATGAGGTCATATTTCCAAAAACCATGCTTGAAAATGTTCCAATATATGGTAGTTAAAACAATTTATGACATCTTTGAGGGTAGGAGTTGCTCCTGTAAATAAATCCGTTACTATAGTATGGATTGTCCATAGTGCTATTGCTACTATAACTCCCGTAGGGATGGATGAATAGGTGGCTCCATGTTGAGATCAAACATTTTCCTAGCCAAAATAAATGATTGTCCATTGTCTTGATGGAATAGGCGCATGAACTTTTTACAGATAGCTACCAATGTTGGACATTGTTCTAGGCGGTGTGCTAAGAATCCATATTGGCCACATATTGTGCATGAAGTGTGAGAAGCGTTTGATCATTCTGCTATGTGATATGCTCTCCACATGCATCTCCATACATGTGCTCATATCTTGGGTTGTAGTAGTGAGTGATGTGTATCTCCAGACCATTTTTTGGGTCTCCAGGCTGTATGGTGTATCCATATAAACCAGGCAATCAATCCTGGCAAGAGTATTCGAATTTCAGTTTATTATGTTATTTGTAACTATTTGGCCATTAACTTCCTGTCTATGAGTTAGCCTTGGGTGACCTCAGCGACTGAACTGGCCACATATGTGGATCTTCCACTCTGCTCTTCTATGGCTAGAAGTATTCATTTAAACTGTACAGGAGTGTCATGCGATCCTGCGGCAGTTGGGAGAGATGCCAGATACTTAATTAATGAGTTGGGATGATCTGGATTTATCAATTAAAGTGATCGTGTAAATTTAGGTCTTTCTTCTCTAGCAAAATGCATATCTGGAAGGTCTGGACTAGTCACCTGAGCTATCCAAAATCCTAATATATGGGCCGCTTTCTCTACATAATTAGCTAACTGCATACCTCCACTCCTCTTAGGGCCAAATAGTTTCAAGGCGCACAGGGGCATTATGGTTGGACCAAAGGTATCCCTGTAATAAGGCGTATATTGTGTTATAAAAGGACGATGATAAAGCAATTGAATGGGCCATAAACCATATGATTGATAATATCATGGAATTGGCTATCATAAGGCTTCCTGTTAGACCTATTTGATGTCCATGCAAGGAGGCAATGCGTTTGTTATTTTATATAGATTTTGATTTTTCATCATGGTGTTGGAGTAACCCTTTGCCTCTAACCATATCCCTAATTGGCGGACATGTCCAACTGCCGACTTAGTTGTGAATGAAAGTTTCAGTGGGGTAATTGATAATCTTTTCCTCCTAGGTCTGGCGAGGAGTCTAAATATTGTATTGGTCTGCTGACCCAAGGTGGATGACGCTCTATGGGTCTGATATTTCCCCAGTAATGTAATTTCAGTAATCCAGTATTAAGTGATGCGTTGCTTATGGATAAATATTCTTGTATTATTTTCTCAATTATGCGAGCATCCTGGTTGTTGGATATACCCACCACACAGTAATCAGCAAAAGCTATTATTTTGAAAGGTAGTTAGACATAGACATTGATGTTATTGATAAGGACATTTGTTTTCCAAATTAAGGGGATCAATACTAAAAAGTATATAATTGAGGGTTTAGAGGGTCCCCTAGTTTGAGTCCCTCTGTGAAAAAGTAGGTTAGTTAATCCTGCTCCACACACAGCCATGGTGGTGATTTTGTGAAAAACATCACCCAGTTTATAAAACTATTTTGGGAGTTTGTATTTTTGAAGGCAGGTCTTGAGATAAGTCCAGTTCACCCTGCCATATGCCTTCTGCTGATATAAAAAGACAAGCTCTCCTGAGGCTTTAGATTGTCAGAAATTTGTAACTGTGTGAATAATGTTTTGTATGGATATTCTTGGGAAAATCCATATTGTGATGGAAATATCACATCAGTTGCATTTTATTTTATTTTATTTTATTTAACTGAGGCAAGCTGACCAGGGGACAGGCATTACCAAAAGAAAGAAATGACATGAAACCTGAACAGGGTCAACTCCATCAAAGAAAGTTTTTCCACCTCCGGATTGGGACTCAAATTTTTCTGGTTACATCATGGGTAAGGTTTTCGTGTTATTGGACCTACTAACCGCCAATAGCTTTCTTTAGCTGGCACCCCATTTGATGTGCGAAGGGTGGGAATTGAACCTGCAACCCTCAGGTTGGTAGCTGTACGCCCTTACCAATTTGTCTTCCACCCCCACATCAGTTGCATTTTCCCCTAATCATTTGGTCATAATATTTGTGAATATTTTAGTGTCATTATTAGTTAGGGTGATTGGGCGCCAATTGGATAAGTTTAGTCTATCTCCTTTTTTATATAGTGATAGTGTATGCTTCTTTAACTCCAGGTAGAAGTCATATTTTCATGATGCACTTATTCATGGAAGCAAAGAGAATATTAGATATGGCAGTAAAATATTTTTATAGAATTCATAGGGAAGCATATCAGGTCCAGGGTATTTCCCTCTTGGTGCACAACACACAGCTTTCCATAATTCCTCATATGATATTAAGTTAATTGAATTATTGGTTTGAGCTGCGGTGTAAATATGTGCGTTTGTAGAAAATTTTTCAATTTTTGCTGGTTTGACTGGGTTATATTCATATAAATTTGTATAAAACCTGTGTACTTTGGTTGTGACTTCTTTGAGTGTTTTTGCAATAAATGTTTTTGTTGACAGACCTATGTATAGGCTACCATGTCCTTTTAGGAGTGAAATCAACGGAAAAAATAGCTAAACAAGTTTCTAAATATTTTTAGGATTTAGCTCTATATTGAACCCAGTGTATTGTTAGTCTTTGCATATCAAGATATTTAAACATGCAGAAACTTCTGCCCATTTACGTCACCATCCAGGGCTATATAATATGCGTGGGACATTGTTTTCCAGGTGACTAATTTCGGCTAAGGTGTGTTTGATGATGGCTGAAGCTGCCATGTATCTTCTTGATGTTGTATGTTTAATCTGTTGTATTGGTTATTTTTTGAAATTTTCCCAGGTGATCAGTTAGTTTGAATAAAAAGGTACCTGAAAATCCAATGTTGAGGACATTTCCTCCGCCCAGGATTAAAATCTCAAGTTGGCATAACTTTCTGGGCGCATTATGCACCACCTGGGTGCTTGGATAATTGTCTCCGCTGGTGTGAAGAGCACCAAAACTAGCCAGTGGTCAAAGAATTCGGTTTTTGTAATCTTGAATTTATAAATTTGGTGTCAGAAAATTAGTGTCATGAGTATTAGGTCTATTTATACATATAAATAAGCACACCGTTGTGCACATGTGGGTGTGTCATGTTCTGCAGGAGGGGAGACCAATTAGGTAAAGGATCATATAGGCCCAAGGTGACCTTTAACATGCAAAGTTCCACTTGCCCTTGTGGCGTCTCAATTGTGTGTGGCTGTCAGTGTTTGGGTTAATCCAGAAGTTCATGTCTCCCATGATAAAGTTTTTTTAAAAGATGGAATTGTATCAAAGCTGATAAAACACTTATCGCTCTATTGCACAGTT
>JAKSZP010008871.1:0-16587 GCA_022478985.1 Massospora cicadina
AACAGGTCATAATAAATTGTTTGATAGCGCTATTGCTGGAGCTACAATGACAATTGACCCAAACTGCAAAGGTAATGCACTGTACGCTCCCTCAGAGACTGTGTTTTCCGCTCCAACGGTCCCATACACCATGCAATGTTCTACATCAGGTTTTATTGTAAACTTCGCCACCAACTTAGTGAAAATATGTTGACTGGGGCGCCTGTATTTATTATAACGTGACCCTGTTTTTTGTTATAAAAATGTCACAGTATGTACACTAAGAATAAGAAGAATTTTGACTGTTTAACACGTGGACAACTAAGGGATCTCTTTTACCAATGAAGCTCATGATCCCCTCACCAACTTGGGTGTATTCTTTGGAAATGGCATCAACTGGTAGGGTGACGTTTAAACCTTTTAGGGAAGGTGCATATGAGGCTGGGTCAGCTCATCTGAAGAAGCTTAGTCAAACATTTGACAGGCGTATTGCTTTGGTTGCTTCTGAGATGCTTCATCCACTGCGGCCTTGGCTTGCGCCCATGTCAGTAAATTTAATCATCTGAGCAGCTGCTGATATAAAAACTTGTCAACACAATCTTGGATTCTTCTGGATTTACTACAATAGGTTCAGGGGGACGTTTGGGGTTGGAATAGCAGAAGTAGAGAGCCCTGTCTCTACCCAACTTCATCTTTTACCCTGTTAGTATTGATCCTGCCATATATAGTGGACCTGATTTTTGAGAAAAAAAAAGGCAAGGTGTCCAGAGCAAACGCAATTAAGCAATTCACCACAGGGTCTGCGTCCTTGGCTTTCATAAGATGGCCCAGATAATAAGTTGATTGTTGGTGGTCAGCATATCCAGAGCCAGGTCGATAGGTTAACTGCTGACGGTTGGAGTTATTAGGCCCAGGTTGGTAGTTAGGCTGTTGACAATTATCATAGTCAGGTCTGGGGATTTTAACTGCTGGGGGTAACTCGGCCAAGAATGAGATGTATAATTATTATAGGGCTGGGGTTATCAGGCGGAATCTGAAAATGACGGAATTATTCCCCCAAATAAGAAGGCCCAGCAACAGAGGCGGTATGGTTCCACTCTGTATTGGGTGGAGGAAATGTAGCAGATAAATGGCACAAAACTGGACAATTTTGAGCAGTGGTACGTCATCCTCCAGAGTTGGAGTCATGATGCTATAAATCTTGCAGTATGGCTTCACCGCTGAGGTCATCACTATGCACACATCAGATTTGGGTAAAGTCACCACTCCAATTAACACATGGGCTTTCACCATAAATTGGTCAACAAATTCAGTGAGGATCTCATTGCATTGAAAATCATTGGTCAAGAACTCAGCCTTCCGCTGCAACATCTTTGCAGTAACTCAGAACAATTGCAGCACAGTATCCTTCACTTCTTTGTAGATAACAGAACTGTTTGAAAGATAGCAGGTAACTTAGTCAACACCTTCAACATCTAAGGAGGATATCAGCAATTTAGCATTTCGCTGATTGAAGAATCATTATGCAAAGAAATTGATCATTTGAAGAAACTGCGGTTTTTTTCATTGTGGTCAAATGGACGTAGCTTATCAATGCAGACCTCCTCCTCCCTCTCATAACTGCAAGCCTTATGAGTGTACTGAAGATTTGATTGAGGCCCATAGCTGGGATCTCGGAGAGGGGCTGGCTCAAAAGAGTCAACAGCTCAAATGGTAGTATAGGGCTCTTCAGCGGTCTGGACTGCCATCATCTGGGGGTTTTGTTAGATCAAAACATAATCAACCCCAGGCAGCCATCCTGACTCAAGTTGCTCACGCTGCATGCGTGTTATAGAAAAGGCTCTTCAACAGAGGTATACAGTCTCATATTTATTGGAAATTGATCCTTCTTGAGCAATGACTTGTTCTTACACTTCCCAATGAGGATGAGGCGAGTAAAAGGTAGGTGTTAATATCTGCTACGTGCAGAGTAGACGCTCAGTAGCATCACTCAGGCGATTGGTGAGTTGACTGTTCTGTTATATAAGTATTTGCAGTTTATTAGCCACACTTTTAAGTTTATTCATTATATTGTCGCACTACTGAAGGAGCTCTCTTGTCTTTTGAGCATGGCATCCACAACAAGTTTAATTTCTGCAGTTTTGGCAAGAGCAACTGGCTAAACAATTATCCTTTGATGCAGGCCTGATATGCCATGGCCATGGATTGGAAATTTTTGTTTTTTTGTGGTTGATCAATAGGCCCCCTGTGGTGAGCACCACTGTTATATTTTGGCGATATTGTTGGGATACACAGGAAGATTTTGCGCAGAGTTGAACCTTCTGAGCAATTGGACAGACAATATAGAGATTGCCAGTCCTTGGAAACACACTTAAAAATATAATAAAATACAAGGAAATTGCCCAACGCACATCTTTATCAAACTTAATTTCTAAAGCAGATTATTTTTTGCTCCGTTCTCACTTCTTTACTAATGATCCTCCTCTTCAATTGTCCAATCTAGCTTATATATAGATGATTACAAACAATACCGCTCCTTTGCTTAGACTATTCTGTTCCACCATACTCTCATTGGCACTGGCAAGGTATGGTATTCTTAAATTTCCCAATTGCTTAGTTCAAGGTGATCTACTCAATATTTGTCATATGTTAACAATGTCTTATTGCTTTATTTTAAAGGCGATCCAATAGTTACCCTTACTGACCCAAATCGCCTCATCCCAAGGCGCTCAATATCGTACTGTATAAATTATGGTTGGTGGATTCTAGCCAATCCTCCATGGCTATTTTAGGCTTATCATCCAGTCATTTCAGGATCTCAAAAAAGCAGTTTCTCCCCATCAATGTATTACCTTATTGAATTCTCTTAAAGTATTAAAGCTATAACATGTCATTTAATTGGTTCAAAATTTGCATGTAAAAATGTATTACTGATATTCTTTGTGAATCCTGTCTTTCTCATGCTATATAGGATTAACTTTCTAGTTGAGTTGCCAACTCAGCCTTGACTTTGGGAATTTCTGAAAGTTTAACTGACGTCATTTTAAACAAAATAATCAGGGTATAAAATATGCATTTAAAATTGAGTTAACTGAAATTCTGCATCCATTGCTGCCTTGCCTATAGGGTAGAATAAACGTGCAGACTCTGTTGTTGAAGTCTAACCTTGAGTTTAGAGAAGAAGAGAAGACCAAGGTGCATCTTGAAACTTATCTGTTGCAAGTGTATGTTCAACCAGGTTTAATAGTACTTTAATTAAATCAAGTAAATAAAGTTGTTTTGCAATCATTTATCAAATCCAGGTGACCCATTTTCAGACATTAAATCAACAATATGGCTAATAAGTAGTGAAATTTTTGCATCACCTCCTTCCTCCTGGGACAAGCACCCCTGAAAACAAATTTTTGTTACCACTTGATAAGCTATCTAAAGCCCTACCTTTAATGGGAGCCCTATTTACTATCTGTTCTGGGTCAAATTAATATTTCCCCCTTTTCTCACTAGTACTTTCCAAGTCTGAAAAATCTCACATATCAAAAATGCAAGAAAAAATCACAATTAATAAATTACAGTATAACAATACCAGGACAGAGCCTTGGGAACTATACTCCTCCTGGGATTCCACCATACTGAAAATTAATTATTTGAGTTTCATATAACGTAATGCAGCAATTAACACCAGTGGGACAAAAAAGTCTTTTAGGTAGATTTATATGTCATAGATCATAGATGCAATTATAACCAAAAATACATCATTAGATGTGCGCATTTTGTCTAACACTATTAAAAAATGCAACAAAAAACAAAGATACTAGTATCAAGTAAAGAACTCTGAGCTAATATAAGAGTAAGAAGCAAGGCGATCTCATGGTTGAATATACTATCAGATTCCAAAAAATATAGTGTTTTATTTAACTAAGATTATAAATTTTGCACTTTTCTTTCTCATTGCAAACACTTTTGCAACCCATTCAATTCAAGACTAAATCTAGTTTGATAATCTCATAGAGGGTATTAGTCTGCGCCCATGTCTGGGAGCAGTTGGGCAAGCAAGGCAAGAGGAGCAGGCGGGAGGCCCGCGGCCTCTAACGTTTGAAAACGCCCCGGAGAATCTGGCGGAATAGAAAAAAATCTAAAAAAACTGGCGGTCACAATTTCCCCGGAGATACTCGCATGGCAAGCACAATGCAACCAGTACATCAATACGCCACATTCCCAGCCACTTTTGTCGGTGGAATTTGGAGTCCATGTGTATCTGGACATCCAAAAAATGGCCCTATGGGAAAAATTTTGTGAAGATGTACACAAAATTTTTCTGACCGCGGTGTATGTTGCACCTCACTCCATGTCACGTGGTTGGCTGGACCAAGGTTTTGAAAGCAAAATAGCACCAGACGAGGCTGCAGCGGTGCGCGTAGTGGTCGACCTCCCTGAAGGGCAACAGGTCATCGAAACTAAATGCACCAGATGGACAAAATCAAACCAAATTTTCCTCACGTTTGACTTTTTGCCTACTACGGTAAAACGTGACATTTTGGAGCAACACCTGAAAGATGGTCTCGCCATATATGGTGAAATACAATCTTTTGAAATGCAACGTTTCATGCTGATGCCACACCTGTGCACTGGCAAAGCCATTGCAGTTCTGACCCCAACTGAGGAGATCGTGAAGGACCTAACCCAGATCCCGCACTCCACCTTTATTGACATCACAGGGCACACCACCCACCCATTCCGGGTAACCGTGGACAGCGCGCCCCCCATTTGCACCCACTGTGACACATTCGGCCATAAGGCACATGCGTGCCCCATTAAAGAGGGCGTTACATTCCAAGAGCACCCCTTGGCGGCCATGGCCAATGGAGAGGCGCACTACGAACCAACCGCAAGCACCAAAGAGGCTTTCCCGTGGGGAGCACAAGCCTGCTACCTATTGGTAAAGCCCATCTCCCCACAGGAGCGGAAGAAGGCCAAGCAGGCCCATAGGTCTGCGGCCAAGGAAGCGGCCAAGGTCACCACCACCATCCCACACTCACAACGCCAGGAGGACATGGAGACCTTCGCGGCGGAAGCAACTTGGGAATCCATCACCCAATCAGATTGGGAGGCCCAAGCTGAATGGGCCACTCAATCTGAGGATCCGATGGGAGATTTGATCTCACCCAATCGCTGCACCCAAGCCCCAGTTGAAACCGACTTGGGACCTATCCCAACCAAAAAAATTTTTTTTGCCCCACTCACCGGTGCACTGAACTTATCCGCACTGCAAAAAATTTGTCCGACGTCAGGAAAACAAAAAGTGAAGGCCAAAGCCAATGCGACTCTTTCCACAAAAATTAACAAAAACCCTGATAGCATTGCTGCTAATACCCGCGCTGCTGTGAAAGCCTGTGGGGACCTGGAAGAGGCTGGTGGGCCAGGGGGCCCACCCCCTCGCACCTAAGGTGCAATGGGGGAAACCTTCACTCTACTGACGCTGAATATCGCCAGACTCAAGGCCTCCCCATCCCGGGCTAGGAAACTGAGTTTTTTACAAAATAATTTAATCATGGATATCCTGGCCATCCAGGAAACCCACTGTCCACGAGGTTCTGAGGATGCTTGGAAAACAATGCTCCTACCATCCCTATTCTTTTGGTCAAAGCACTGTGGGGTGCTAATTCAGAAAAACAATTTTTTCAAATCTACATCTTCAGAAACATTCCTAAATGACCGAGTGCGCATTGTCACCTTCTCATGGGCCAATGTTGCACACACAATTGTCAACATTTACGCCCCAAACGGTGCACAAGAGCGTCAGGAATTTTTCTCGTCGGTCAAATCCCTCCCGCTACCCCCCAATTCTTTCCTAATTGGCAACATGAACTGTTGGCTAACCTCACCAATGGACCGGTGGCCGCCCTCACCCCACGCCCCACAGGGTCACGTAGAACTACGCGTTCTAAAAGCCACCCTTGGGTTAATGGATGCGCTGCTGTGACATGCCCCACTGCTCAAAAACATGACGCGTCCTCACATCCACAAAGGCCAATTAAGGTCCATGACCCGCATTGACCTTATTCTAGCGCCGGCGAAATTCCAACCCCACATCTCCCACTTCAAAACAACGAAAATGGAATTCTCTGACCACCGACTGGTCTTGATAACATACCACTTACCCATCACAGTTGCAAAGGCCCTACATTGGTGCAAAATCCGCCCCCCAGAGCTTGCGTCGCCAGGATTTTCCACGTGGGTGGAAGAGGCAACTTTGGCAAAATTGTTTTTTGCACCGTTTTGTGTGGACCCCATTTCCACATGGGAAACTTTCAAAAAAGACACCATCCGCCACTATCGCCATCTCTCATCCAGACGCTCACAAGCCACATCGGCGTGGTATCGCGCGCGCTGGCAGAATTGGCCCACTTGGAGTCCAACATTCCAGCCTCAGGATATAGCCCTGCATGGGGCCAGAAGTGGGCAGAGGCAGCAGCCCACCTCAACGCACTTGAAAGGCAACACAAACATCAGGTTTGTGTCCAATACAGGGCCACACGCATCACTAAAGGTGACAAGTGCACCGCATACTTCTTCAAAAAAATTTTTGCACCACGCGAGAGTGTGGCCTGCACACAGGTGCAAAGATCAGATAATTCTATCGTGGACACACCGGCCGAAGTGGCAATCAAAATGCAAAGATATTACTCCGAGTTATACCGAGCCAAACCAATTCAGCCAGCTGAAATGGCGGAATTTCTTGACAGAGCTCATATCCGCACCATTTTCCGATACCCGGAAATAATGAATTTAATTACTCCGAATGAATTATGGACTACCATTCGTGGTGCGCCAAACTGAAAATGCCCAGGCCCAGATGGCATTCCATATGAGTTCTACAAAAAATATTTTAAATACATATCCCCATTGCTGCTAGCCTCACTCAATCAAAGCCTGTTGGAAATGCGCCTTCTACCAGGAGGACATGAGGCTTTTACAGTCACACTCTTCAAGAAAGGGGATAGGCTAGACTTAGCCAACTGGCACCCCATTTCTCTAACAAACACAGACACCAAAATTTTAACAAAAATCATGGCTAACCGTTTAGGGACTGTAGCATCTGCCACCATCTCTCCAGAACAATTCAGTTTCATCCCCAGAAGGTCGATTTGGGATAACATGCACTCTGTGGCTAATGTGTGTCAGTCCACAGCCTCTGGGGCACTTGTATTCTTGGACCAACAAAAGGCCTATGATAGAGTAAACTGGGAATACCTTAGGGCCTGCCTCCAACAATTCCGCCTACCTCCCCGCTTCATTAACTGGGTGATGCTGCTCACGGAATCTGCAACAATGGCTGTGCGCGGCCCAGGTTTCCTAACGGAAGTAGTCCATCCTCAAAGGGGCCTGCGACAAGGGGACCCCCTCAGCCCACTCTTATACAACTTCAGCCTTGACCCACTACTGCGAAATGTGAATGCCCAACTCACTGGGGTCCATGTGCCAGGCCAAACCCCAGTCAAGATGATGGCATTTGCAGATGATTGCGTGGTGGGGGTGTCTAATAATAAAGATGCACGCGCGCTTGAAGCCCTCATCCAGGAATATTCCCGGGTAAGCAACGCGGCACTGAACGCCTCCAAAACTGAAATCATCCTCCTTGGTCGGTTTCAGAACTGCTGGGGCCCAGCAAGTAGTTCCCAACCCAGCCCAGCTGCTCACCCAAATCCACGCCTTACTAACTCAAAACACACCGCTCCACTGGTGCTCCCCTTTGTGCCGCGACCTACCATAGGACCGGTACGCCATCTGGGCGTGTGGTTGGAGGCAGGAGGATACGCGTCAGCAGTAATGGAGGGCCATATACTGGACAACGTGACGAAGCGAATCGCCTCTCTCAGAGCCCACCCTACTACCCTCACTGGCAGGGTTGTTCTTGCCAACTCTATGCTCCTATCCAAAGCTTGGTTTGGAGCCCACGCCATCCCCTTCTCCCCAAGCTTCTTCAAATCCCTGTATGCTTTGCTACAAGGTTGGCTTTGGTCAGGCCGCCCTCCACCAGTATGGCTAGAGGTCATGTTTGGCCCTCATCATCATGGTGGCATGGGCCTACTTGACTTCAAAGCCCATGCCGCCAAGATCCTAGGCACCTGGATTGCGGCTGTCACTGCTCCTACACTCCCATCCCAACACTGGTCCCGCGCGGCCCGCTCCAACTTCTCCCGAGCCTTGGGCCTCAACAACCCATCAAACCCCCACTCCCTGATGAAATACCTCGCATCACACACATCAGCCACAGGTCCTCACGGGACCAAAGCCCACTACAAACGAATCCTACTCTCCATGCGAAGCGCAGAGTGGAGAATTCGTATTTGTGGACATACAACCCAAAGAGGCCGCCCCTCTCCTCAGTTCACACAAGAGGTACAGGGGCTACCCATCCATGATGGCGTGATCCCCATTCGACCCCAAGTCCTATCCAGGGTGGACTACCTGGACATGATGGACATCCCTTATTCCACTGAGACCCAAAAGACTATCTGGAAATACGCACACCATCCTCTGTTGCAGCCTCAAGTCTGTTCCCATGTGTGGCGCTGCCTGAGGCGGGTGTATCATACAGCTGAGCGCTCTAACGCTTTACAATCATCCTGTGTCGTGTGTGGCCAGTATGGAACGCTGTTTCACCGCCTGGAGAAGTGCCCCACCTCTAAAGTAATATGGCGCGAAGTCCAACGTCTGCTAGGCCAGGATCAAACACATCCCTTCAGTCTGTCAAGAGATATGTTTGCTTCATCAATGGCCTCCTCCCTTCCACCCTCCCTTCATGCTCTGGTGGTTGCAATCGCCATGTGGACTATCCACACGATTGTCTTGGATGCCATCGCCGGATCCATCCCCACCCTCACTGAAGCTGTCCACAGATTCCGGTCTCATTTGGTGGATCACTTTCAAGCGTGGATGTTTGGATATCTCCCACCACGTCGCCGGCAGCTGGTCTCCTCCTGGTTCCCAGTCTGGTTATCAAATCAGACCCCTTCCTCCACACGTGCTCAATAGTGGCTACGCCCCCTACAACGTTCCCTCCCCCTTCCCATAAGTGGCGTTCCCGCTGGCAACAAGAGATAGCATCGCTTCTCTGGGGTGCCTCACCTGGTACTGAGTTTTGTCTCGTCTGAGTCATATTCAGAAGTGTCCGTCCCATGGTCGGCCTTCCTCACAATAAACTTGAAAGATTATAAATTTTGCAATTTATTTATGCTAGGATCCTTGCATGATTAGTGCTCATTGGTGCTATTTTACATGAATTCTCCAATTTGCAAATGCCAGAGTATCGCAACTCTCAACTGCTATTAGGATTTTAGGTGAAAAACAACCACAATTGAGTTTATATTCTAACAGTTTTAGAAATAATAAAAACGTTAGCAAAGGTGATCCCCTATTAGTATAGACTCCTAGTATTTATATAATTTGAAGCAAAAAATGAAATGAGAGGAGAATTTGGTATAAACAGAGGTTAAATCAATTATTAAATATGATAATTTACCTATCAGAGCACTCAATGATATCATCACTACAATGGGGCTTAATTATAAGGATTGGTTCAACAGCCAGAGTGACAAATTCATGTGGCAACAGCTTAATATAGTTATACCAATCAGACATCCTGAAAATATTATCACCTCAGACAATTACCAGAAGTTTAAAGAGTTGATTGGGTAATAAAATATTTTCACTCTCTGGGACCCCCTTCTGGTCTATTAAAGGGTCTGGTTTTCCCTTAGATTGTAGCACCAAATTTAGAGCAGTGCTTGGGTGGACTTCTAAGTCAGGTCTCTTATTCCACTGGGGGTTCAGCATATCCATATTGACTAAATTCAAGCTATTTGATTGGAAGACAGGAGTAAAATTATTTTTTATTCTGTTTGATTCCAAAGAGACTTAAGATGAATTTTATTATTATTAATTTCTGAGCTATTACTTACTGGGCGTTCTTTATAACTGGCCAAATGTCCCAATTGTCCAACACTATCCCCTTTAAGAATGCTGAGAAAATATGGGTGAAGAAATTGTCCATGGACTTGGTTAATGGTGACTGCAGTGGCATGAGACTTGATGGAATAATCATCTTCCCTTTTACACGTGATGATGAAACGACCTTCCCAAATAGACCCAAACTTATTACTTCTGGGGTGATTCAATTGGAATATAAACTAAATCTAGTAAACAAAAAGAGGACAAATGTTTTCTAAGCTCATTTTCTCTAAGTCTACTTTAATAATAGTTTTAGCTTAATTAATCGTTGCTTTAAATTGAAGCTGGATTATGTGATGGGTTAATCTTCTCGTGGCTTTGTATGGGTCATCCAATCTGTTAGAAAAATGTATTTAGCTAAGAGAGCAGGTACTCCAGGTTCCCAACCATATAGAACATGGAAAGGGGACATTTTAAGGATTTGATGGTAGCTAATATAATTGGCCATTAGTGCACTAGGCAAGAATTGATCACAGTATAGAGAGTCTGAACTGGCATATTGCATCATAGAAAACAGGGTTCCATTTTATCTTTCTACAATGTCATTTGTAGACAAATTATAAGAGGATGAGAAAGGTTGTTGGGTATCTATGGAAGCAGCCAGAAGTTTGACCACCATGAGGTGGTGTTCTTACCATTGTCGCAGAGCAACACCTGTGGATATCCATGGCAAGTGAAGATTTTTTGATGCAAGAAAGTTGCAGAGGCTTTGGACGTTTGGGCGGGGAGAGACACGCTTCAATACAATTAGTAAAGTGGTCAATGCCTATCAGGATATCTCTATTTCCAACAGTATTTTACTGGAGGGACCACACACGTCTAGATTAATGGTGTGGAATGGTTGTTGAGGGGTAGTTGGTTGGTAATGTTATAAAGTCTTAAAACAGTATTGTTTTTAAATGTTAGGCAGGCATCTAAGACTTCACAAATGGTTTCCATGATGCCTTACCAATGATATTGTACCCTAACCACTAATAGGTTTTCTTCACTCCCCCTTGACATAGGGTAGAGTGAGATCCAGGACAGCAAGTACAAGCTCCAAGGGGCAAATTTAGGGCAAGCATTTAACTCCCACCTTATTAAAAACTTCTAACTCTAAACCTTTGTTGTTGAAAGACTGCTGGTCTAACATTTTCTGTACGGGCTCATCCTCTTCCTCCCATTCATTGAGGGTCATTAAGAGTTCATTTAACCTCCGCCTCAATAATATCCAAGTGAAGGACTGGCAGCCAATTCAACCCATCAACATTAATGTGTTGGGTCCCAGCACGGTCTTCAAACTCCATGTTGCAATGCTGGAGCTTTAGAGCCTAGTGTACTAACCGGCCAATAGGATCCTTCATGTTCTGTAGCCATTTCAACAAAGCATGTTTGGTAAGCACGGTGAAGGTGGTCCCATACAGAAAAGGGCGGTAGTGTTTCACGCTAGAAAAAAGTCAAGGAACATTTCAGAAAATCAATTAGATGGATTCCTACAATGATTGATTGAAATTTAAGATGAAATAGTCCAATCATGGAGGAATAGATTATCAACTGGATTTTGTGGATATTAGGTGATTGCTTGCTAGTTGCTCCCCAATTTGGATTAAGCTGAATCCAGTATTCTGCCAAGATTAGATGTGAAGAGTGGGTAGGACAAATCACTGGCCTGAATTAAGTTTGTGGATCACCATCAACTAATAGCCAAGGATGATCCAATTGGTTAGTTATTAATTGCTGGAGGAAGCCAATGATTCCAAGTTCAAGGCAGCTGAAATTGTTTCCTGAACTCATATATATATTTAAATATTGCCTGAATAAGGTGATTCCCCAAATGATAGACTAAGAGATTCAAAAACTTTTCATCAACAAGGAGCCAAGATATCTTGAGTTACCCAAGTGTCCAAAGAGGCTTCTGCGCACAATTACTTCCTCAGAGAAATTTTGTCATTAATTTATATTATAGTTATATGGCTTGTCAGCGATTGAATGCTAAGTATGATCTGAAACATGCTTTGAACATTGGGAAGTGTGGTGCAAGAGAATCAACTCCAGGAAGAGAGTAAGCACAGCGGAAGGAAGAGAGTGTGGTTGGCTTGAAAATCCAGCGATGAGCCAATAGGTTGGTGATGGGCGCAGTAGCACTTTTGTACATATAAATACTGGCGCTTCCCTTTCAATAAACATCTCTATTTGCCTAATCTCCCTTTATATATAAGTTTATGTTCATTCTTGGCGGCTGGGGTTTAGGGTGGGGGATCCCCAAATGGCGCGGGTGACATGCCAAGGGGCCAGTCGCGCTGCTGGCCCTGTCACCCAATTCAAATTGGTAAGGGCCGAGTTAGTCATCATACTGGGTAGCCTGCTGACCAGCAGAGCCCACTGTTACCAGAAAAGCAATTTTCTAACAGTAATGCTCACTCAGGTGCTCTGTTGGTTGGTGCCGGAGTAGCTGACAGGTTGGTGAGGAGGTTGCGGGATTTGCTGCTGGATCAGCAGGGGAGGGGAAGATCACGCCGGTGTGACCCCAAATGGAGGTTGTATTCTGGAGATTTTTGGTGGGGAGGGGAAAGCCCTGGACGCCTGCTCCACACTCCAAGCCTGGATTTAGGAGAAATACCATCTGGTTAAGTGGGTTAAATGTCAATTTTAACCAGTTGTTTCCTCCAATGATTAAGCAATATTTTGGATAAAATGGCCAATCCCAGCGGAATGGCTCATGATTAAATTCGTGGTTATGTAAGTGATTGCTAGTTATTGCTCCAAAATTGTTTTGCAAAATCCAAGTAAATTTATTTGAGGTACGCTGACAAGGGGATGGACATTACCATAGCAGAAAAATCCAACATAAACTAAAATATGAAAAAACTGCTCAAAACGAGCAGAAAGTCACAAAAAAGAAAAATGATAAAAATATCTGATAGGTGGCACAGAGGCGAGCTGCTTACCCCATCATGGCAGAGGGGGAGGAGAATCAGGTGGATCATCATCATCAGCTCAACATTGAAGAGGCGGATCAATGCTGAGAGCAAGGGGGTTGGGGCATCTGCTGGATGAGGATCAATGTGAAATAGATAGGTATTAAGTTTTTTACTAACAATTTATGCCTGGAACAAAGCCTCTAAAATTTTAGCAACCTGGTGTTCAGCTTGGATATAGGCATCAGGAAGCTTGAAAATTTAGCAATGTTGGCTCTGGTGATGCGTGTGGTTTGAGAAAATTTAGCAGTTCAGCAGCCTGTTTGACAGCAATGATGGCAGCATCACTAAGTCGCATGATTTCTTCTTTTGCAACAGCAGGGAAATGGAAGGGAATGTGGGGTATGAAGCTGTAAAAATTTTACTCTAGGTTGATTATTGGCCGTCAACCCAGTAACATTTTTACTGCACAGGTTCAATTTCCTCATGCACTTTGTCGCGTTGTATAGAATGTATTAATCGATAATAGTATGGAGACTATTATCTGTAGTTGAGATTGAAATATTATTCAGCCCAATGCTCAGCCAGTATTTCCAATTAAATACTCTTGATGTTGTACTTGTAGGGATTTGTTCCCTATACTCTTGTCCACCCAATCTTTGTTAAGATGCCCTAGTGACAGTCTGTTTCAGCCCATCACACAGTTGGCAGCTATCCCTGATTGTGGTTCCTTCGTCTCTAGATCCTCACTTAGATCTAGACTCTTCTATCTGAGATTCTTCAAACTACTTCCTTCTGCAATAATATCCTTGATATTGAATGACACAATAGAAGCTGATAGTCTTAATAAACACCAAATCAATAATATAATTGCAGATAATACTTTACTAATTACTGTTTTTCTGTTTTTCTGTTTTTTATTATATTAAATCCTAGGGAATTATATAGTGGGGGATTTAGTGCCCAACCCTCAGTTGACACCTCTTCAATAAGATGGCAGCCATTACCATTGAATCACCCTTCCTCGTCTTAGCAGCGATGGTCTTCACCATCCTGGCTAGGATTCTGTTGTTGGACATCCTCGAGACCTCAAATGGAAAGAGTCAGAAAACTTGTCTCTAACGTTTTCCTCTCAATCCAAGCAAACCTTCCATAGTTGGCTAGCGACCTGCTTAGGTAATGGGACTTATTACCCATTATGGCAGGTCACTCTCCAACCGATTAATTTGCTAGTTGTAGGCAGCGTCACTCAACTCACAACTCACTATTCATTCCCAATCAGTCAGTGATGAAACACAACTGATCCCAATCAGTACACCTGATAGTTAATCACTATCAGATACCCCTATTTCATTGGAAACTCTGCCTGATGAGATCTTAGGTATTCGTCCAGATCAATCCTCAACATATATGACCAGGCGAATATCCCAAAATCCCTCAAACATAGTTCCTCTGAAACTTGAGCATACCGATTTCCAATATACTTCACCTTAGGGAATTTTCCCCTAGCAATACCAAGTAATCTAGCAGGCTGAGAATATTGGCAAAAATCACAACACATCCCCCCTCTTTCCTAGATTTCCAGCGAGAAAAGGACCAGGGCATGAGAACTCTGCTTTAGACACTTAGTCAAATACTTCATTGGTTCAAGCGGAGTAACCTTGTCAATACTCAACGCTGCTTAGGACAACCTTCGGCATACAGCGTTCTTCCTCTTCCTCCTCGCTACCGCCTTAGCAGAGTGTGGTCCCCATGATCTTGTCATGCTGGGCTGATCGATCTACTCATGACAATATTAGTCCCAGGATCCAGTTTTCCCCCCGTCAGGGTATATGACCTGCTGTCATATTCAGGATTCTTGGTCTGGCGTCCTTGATTTACTGATATTCTCCTCATCCTAGACAGGAGACTTATGCCGTCAATGTTTGTTTCATGGCTTAATTAAGAACACTTATTACTTTTTTACCCTTGTTATATCGCTCATAACCTCTTAGCATAAGTCACTCTTAATTCTTCCCTTGGAGAGATTATCTCATTAACTTTGAGATTAATTTCTCCAAAAATTGGAGCTTAATGGATTATAAAGTGCATAATGTCAACTTCTATATAAGTCTGACATCCCCCCTCTAGTCCTGCTCATATGTCAAACTCAGAATCTCGTTATCAGCAACTTCTGAACAATCTGTCTGATCCAGACCTCTGTCTCTTCCAGCAGATGAGTTGGGATGATTGATGGAACCTCTTTTATGGTCCTTCCAGGACTCATAAGCCTAGTCTGGCGCAAGCAGCTAGTCCTTCCATCAAATTATTAGAAACTGTAATTAATCCCTCTGAAACCAGGCTGGCCATTGTTTTGAACAACTCTTGGCCGACTCTTCCTCTGCAGTCAATTCCAGAGTTGGACTTCGAAACCCCCTGGATTTGGAGCCTTTTTAGTGATGCTCCAAACATCATCATAGATGCTCCAGAGATTATGCCGGTTGCTCTGGATCATTCATTTCTGGCTGGGTTGGACTTGCTCCCTGAGTTCCTCTTCCAACTCGGTCAATTTTACAAACCTGCTGTTCTGGTCTCTGAGCTCTCAATCATTAACAGCATACACTTTGAGCTCCCCTACGCTGAACTCTGAGCCCAAGTCACTGAGGCTTTGACATTAGCACTGAATTACTCTGATCTTGACAACTTTTTAGATCAGGATACTGCCGCTTATGCTCTTCACTTTGCTGGCCAAGTTCTTCAAAGTTGGTCTACAAAGCTTCCAGCCTTGCCTGGTTTCCACCAATCATTCAGCTTTAGCTTCTGAAAAGCCCATAGTCGCCACTTGCAGGATGCAATCCGCTCTCTGACAACTATATCTTCTCTGGAGCTTCCCATCGGTATCTTCTGCTGATGGCATTAGTAGGAGGCATGATTTGGCAACCCCTGTTGAGTATCCCTTCTTTGTTGCCAGCCCACATGTCCAGTGTCCTTGATGAAGCCCGTTGGCAGGCGCTCAGGACTAATATTCTGGATCTGGTGCTTTAATTAGGATTACTTGGGGCTATTCGCCAATTGCCTCTTTTTATACTGCTGCTTTCCTCCCTACTCTGGGGTTTCATGATTGGTATCTTCTGACATCTCAATTTCTCTTCTCCTAAATGCTTTTTAACAGGGCTTGGCATCCGCTCAAAAAATGTGGTTTCATGTAGGTCTCACCCTCACTAGCGTCCAATCACAATCAATTTTGATGGCCTGTTTATTCCTAATGTGATCCATCCTCCCTCTTCCAAGCATCGACATAGGTGGAATTATCTTTATACCAAGGATGATCAAAGAAATAAAAATTAGAAAAATATAGCGGCTTTTTTTATCTATGTGTTTTATAATCTTTTTTCCAATATCTCTTATTGATTTTTTTCTTTCTTCTTTTTTTACTATGGGACTTGACCTTGTTTCAGTTCAGAGGTTCATATTTTCCCCCAAACTGGGTCCTAGGTACTTAAACCTACCAGTTTTCCATAGTTCAGAGGTACTTTTTCGAAACTTACCCATCTAGATTGGTTCAGAGGTCCTTTTTTTGGACTTGACCTAAGCATCAGGACATGAAAAACTTAATGGTTCATTAGTCCTTTGGGAACTCTTTTATTTTTTCATTGATCCAATGCTTTAGATACTTAGTGTGAACTCGATTTACAACTCACCCATACAAGAGATTCTTGAT
>JAKSZP010008872.1:0-16507 GCA_022478985.1 Massospora cicadina
AAAGGGGAAAAATTCCCTTTTTCATCCCAAAAAGGTCGATTTGGGATAACATGCACTCTGTGGCTAACGCTGATCCACAGCCTCTGGGGCACTTGTATTCTTGGACCAACAGAAGGCCTATGATAGAGTAAACTGGGAATACCTCAGGGCCTGCCTCCATCATTTCCCCTTTACCCCTCGCTTCATAAACTGGGCAATGCTGCTCACGGAATCTGCAACAATGGCGCCCGGGGCCCCTGGCTTCCTAATGAAACTAGCCCCACCCTCGGGGGTTTGCCGGGGGCCCCCTCGGCCCACTCTTATACAACTTCAGCCTTGTTTCCACTACTGCGAAATGGTGCCCAACTCACTGGGGTCCATGTGCCAGGCCAAGCCCCAGTCAAGAAATGGCTTTTGCAGATGATTGTGTGGTTGGGGTGTCTAATAATCAAGATGCACGCGCGCTTAAGGCTCTCACCGGGGTATTCCTGGGTAAGCAACGCGGCACTGAACGCTTAAAACCAAAATCATCCTCCTTGGTCAATTTCAGAATGGCTGGACCCCAGCAATTAGTTCCTAACCCGGCCCATCTGCTCGCCCACGTCCCCCCCCCACCCTCAACACACCCCCGCCCCACTGGTGCCCCCCCTTTTGTGCCACATCCTACCATAGGCCCTTTTTCCCATTTTGCCTTTTGGGGGGGGTTATAAACAGTAATGGAGAGTCATATTTTAGCAACGTGACGAAGCACATCACCTCCCTCAGGCCCCCCCTAATTCCCTTACTGGCAGGGTCATTATGGCCAACTCTATGCTCCTCTCCAAAAACTGGTTTGGAGCCCACGCCCATCCCCTTTTCCCCAAGCTTCTTCAAATCCTTGTATCCCCCTTTGGTGCAAGGATGGTTTTGGGTCAGGCCCCCTCCATCAGTACGGCTAGAGGTCATGTTTGGCCCTCATCATCATGGTGGCATGGGCCTGCTTGACTTCAAAGCCCATGCTGCCAAATCCTGGGCCCCAAAGGATTGCGGCCGTCTGCCCTACACTCCCCTCCCAACACTGGTCCCGCGCAGCCCACTCTAACTTCTCCCGCGCTTTGGGCCTCAACAATTCATTGAACCCCCACTCCCTTATGAAATACCTCGCATCACACACATCGGCCACAGGTCCTCACGGGACTAAAACCCACTTCAAACGAATTCTAATCTCCATGCAGAGCGCTGAGTGGAGAATTCGTATTAGCAGACATACAACCCGAAGAGGCCGCCCCTCACTTCGGATTCACAAGAGGTACAGGGGCTACCCATCCATGATGGCGTGATCCCCATTCGACCCCATGTCCTATCCAGGGTGGACTACTTGGACATGATGGACATCCCTTACTCCATTAAGACCCAAAAAACTATCTGGAAATACGTACACCATCCTCTGTTGCAGCCTCAAGTCCGCTCCCATGTGTGGCACTGCCTGAGGCGGGTGTATTGTAAAGCTGAGCGCTCTAACGCTTTACACTCATCCTGTGCCGTGTGTGGCCAGTATGGAACGCTGTTCCACCGCCTGGAAAAGTGCCCTACCTCTAAAGTGATATGGTGCGAAGTTTAACGTCTGCTGGGCCAGGATCAAATGCATCCCTTCAGTCTGTTGAGAGATATGTTTGCTCTACAATGGCCTCCTCCCTTCTACCCTCCCTCCATGCTTTGGTGGTTGCAATCGCCATGTGGACCATCCACGCGATTGTCTTAGATGCCATCGCAGGCTCCACCCCCACTCCCCTGAAGATGTCCACAGATTCCGGTCTCATTTGGTGGATCACTTTCAAGCGTGGACGTTTAGATACCTCCCACTGCGTCGCCGACAGCTGGTCTCCTCCTGGTTCCCAGTCTAGTTCGTAAAATCAGACTTCTTCTTCCACACGTGTTCAGTAGTGGCTATGGCCCCTCCACACGATCCCTCCCCCTCCCCATCAGTGGCGTCCCCGCTGGCAAGAAGAGATAGCATCGCTTCTCTGGGTGCCTCCCCTGGTACTAAGTTTTGTTCTTCTGAGTCATATTTGGAAGTGTTTCCCCTGGTCGGCCTTTCCCGCAATAAATAAAAAAAAAAAAAGTTCATAATAACAGGGTTAAATTTCCAGATGTATATAGCTCGCTGAATCCCAAACTATGACGGCGGTGGCCATAGTGACCATGAGTACCAGTGACCCATCTGGGACAGACTGACAGGCCACCCGGGAAAATCCATTGGGAATGCGGCCAGAAGGAAATCAATAAAATCAAAATTGATTGGTTTTGAGGCAAAATTTTATTGCTAAGGAAAAAGGAAGAAAATCGACCAACCATTTTCTCAGTACAATGTAACTGATTAAATATGGTCAATTGATGCGGGGACAAGCTGGGCTCAAGACCTCAAATTTTGACCTAACCAGCAAATTATTCGGGGAAAAGGGGGGGATAAGTACACTGGGAACTGACATTAAAAGGGGTTTTGGGAGCAGGCCGAGTCACTGTTGGTTTGAACTCAAATGTTCAAACAGAGGCTTGGGTACATTTTCGATGGTTGGCGTGACAGCATTTGGCTCAACGAGCAGTGGGAATCCCCCAAAGGCCACCCCAAGTAGGGGCGGTCTCATTTGGTTGGGAACAGGTTCAGGACACCCAACTTGCCTATGCCAGTCGCTGGGACATTTGTTCAGTCAAAAGGGTTGCATTGGCCACAACACTCAGTTTGCTGGAAGGGAGCTTCAAACCCTCATCAATGGTGTCTGATGCTTTTACCTGCCCATTGGGGTTAATCCCTGACAATTTTGAGGGGGTTGATATTTTTGATCATAGTATTGGCTGAATTGAAACTGTCAGCAATTCCAGCTTGATGGATCAGTCTTCATCCTTTTCTGCCTATATGGAATCTGAACATCATGCTGACTCCACTTGATTTTGGGCTGATCAATTTCATATCATTGATCTCAGCCAGATTTCAGTGATTAACTTTAGTAGTTCTTCTGAGGTGAGTGTGGGCACCGGGCGAGGGATCCAAAGTGGAAGAGCTGTTACCCAGCGCTTGTCTACCACGTGGGCGAGGTTGGCCTGGGTAACGAGTGGCTACCTCTTCAATACGTTCTTACTCAGGAATGGGAAAAGGGCCTGATCAATGGCCAGGGGATGTTCCTAGGACACTATTACCCTTTCCTTTTTTCCAAAGGGCTCCACCACCGGGAAACTTCACAAGGCCCATTCTTTTGCGCCTTGGGCAACTTGATTGCCATTACCATATGTGACTTTTTGGGGAGGGCGTAGGAGCATTGGGGTGGGATTCGTGGAACACTTCAACACAGTTCTATACAGTTAGCACAATAGCACACCTTGACCCAACTGTTCTCATAGCCAGATACCTTTCCAAGCCATGTGATATTTAATGGAACATCATGACTTACGAGATGCCAGGATATTTTCCACCTCAGCTTCTTCCATATCGTTGATGATGATTTTTCAGGTTCCATGGGGACTGTACCCTTGAAGGGTGACAACTGGGAAATGTGGAAGACGGGGTTCTATTTCCAGTGAGCTGGAAGCACAACCAGAACGCACCATTGCCCAAGACCTCCTCCACCAAATGGGGGCCCTAACGCTTACTTGCAAACTTAAGAGAAGGGGCTTGAATTTGTAAACGATGGGTATCAAGCATAAGTAGGAGCACACTGTTAGATCATGACCTGGAAGCCACTTGTGATCCGCGAACCGCTTGTAGTCATCAATAGCTTTGTGAGGTGTTCCCGCACTAAAGATTGAGCTGATCTAATATGTTCAGAGTGATCTGCGGCAGCTTGAACCTCGGGCTGTAAGCAAGGTCTGACCAAAAACGAAGGATTATAACCCAACGTCGCTTTGTAGGGAGAAAACCCTGTGGATGCATGAGTCCCATTGTTATATACAGATTGAGCAAGGGGATGGTCGTTGGCCTAAAAGTCCTTTGCAGCTGCACATAGCAACGCGGGTACTGTACAAGGACTTGATTAACTCGCTCGGTCTGTCCATCAGACTGGGGATGATACGTTGTCGAATGAAAAGGGATATTTTTAGGATATGTAGAAGTTCACCCAAAACTGCACCGTGAACTGTGAACCACCTTCGCTTATGATCTCCTGTGGAGACCAAACATTGAGAACACGTGGCGTACCAAAAAGGCGGGCAGTTTCCTCTGACATAATCGTGTAAGTACAAGGAATAAAGAGGGAAAATTCAGTGAAACGATCTACCACCACCATCACCGCCATAAACCCATTAGAGCAGGGGAGTTTGACAATAAAGTCCCGTGGACACCGATGTCCATGGACCCTCTACCTGTTGTAAAGGGTGTAAAAGACCGTTTCTATCAGAGTGGTCTGACTTAGCCTCCAAGCACAAGTAATGCAGTCAGCAATCCAGGCCAGAACTTCTTTTGTCAAACCTGCCCAATTGTAAGTCCGCTTAATTAAGTCAATACATTTCTTATTTCTAGGATGGCTGACCATGGGGGATTGTGATGTGCCCAGAATACCTTGGTTCTGCAGGAGGGAGGAACCCAGACGCGTTACCAAAATAAATAAGACCCTCCTCCAATGAGTATAGGGAGTGTTTATGATTCTGGTGAGACAACTGCTCAGCAAGCTCCATGCCCTCAAGGCAGGCCATTTGACTGGCTAATACCTGACAACTAGCGGGGCGTCGGGAGCCAGAGTGATGGAAGAAATGACAGGGGGGACAATTGACAGGATTTGGGTGGCAGGAATTATGGTAACGAGATCCACTTCCTCTGGGTCTGAGGAACAGTTGGCGGGGCTGCGGCTGAGAAAATCAAGAAGTACATTGAGCGCACCTTTTATGAATTCATATTTAGAATTAAAAATGCACAGGTCCTGATAGGTTCAGGATTGTCAGTGCGCCAATTTTTGGGGTTTGCAAAAATACAAGAGAGCCATATGATCCATATGGACCATTAACTCTCATGTTGAGCACCCTGTAACAGGTATCTCTAATTAGTTAATGACCATGCTACAGCTGCCAACTCCTTGTCATAGATGGCCCATGATTGCTCCATAGAAGTGAACTTCCAGGAAAAGTAGGCGACCAGGTGTTCCAAACAATCATGATCTTGGAGCAACAATGCCCCCATTGCTACTGATTAAGCGTCACATGCAACGATATATGGCTTGGCGGGATTGGCATGTTTCAAAATGGGAGGGGACACAAACACTTCTTTGATCAAATCAAACGCTTGTTGGAAGATGGGCATCCAGTGAAACGGTATATTCTTCCCTGTAAGGGGGTGGAGTGGGGCTGCAAGCTGGGAATGGGTGGGGAAAAGTTTCTTTAGGAAAATAATGGTTTCCAAGAAGCTCCGTAGTTGTTTCTAGGTAGTCAGGGTTGGCCATTATTGGATAGCGTCCAACTTATTGGGGGATTGCATAGCCATCTTTAAGGATGAGGTACCCAGGGAAGGTAACCTCCTCCTTATAGAACTCCCACTTGGAAGGCTTGATGAACAAGCCTGCCTTATGCAAGGCGGCCACAACTGCTTCCAAGTCAGTAGCGTGTTGTTTGGGAGTCAGGAAGTGAACCAGAATGTTTTTGATATATGCAATTGTGCAAGTATACCGGAGGTCACCCAGTACATTGTCAATCATACGTTGAAATGTAGTGAAGCATTCTTCAGCCCAAAGGGCATCACGCAGAATTGGAAAATACCTCACTTTATCCAGATCGCTGTTAACTATTCTTGCCTTTTCATTATTCAAATCTGGCTAAAAGTGTTCACTAGATCCAACTTAGAGAACACATGGGATTTGGCGATTACCTGGCTGATCATCTGCTCCAGAGGCAGGGGGTGGGGAATTGAGACCGTTACTTTGTTTAAATGGCCATAATCTACGCAGGGATGGAGGGAACCATCAGCTTTTTTGGTGAAGACAGTGGGGGACATGACTGGTAAGGTCTCCTCAAACAGCCTCCCTTTTTTTCAGCATATTGTCCAACCAAGTGTTGAGCGCAATCTCTTCCTCCGCTGTATGGGGATAAAACGGACAGTTGATATTAACAAACTCCAGGTCGTTCAAAATCCACATTCAAACCTAGTTTGAGGAGGCAGATGATCCGCCTTTCCAGAGTTAAAGATACTTCGATAGTATATTAAGCTTTCAGGAAAATCAGCCGGTATTCCCACAGAAGTGACAATGGAAGTAATAGAACTGCAGCCTTGTGTTTTCTTAGTAGTGTCTATCAGAGGGAATTCACCCTCCAGTTGATCATTGACAATTGACAACATATTAAACTCCAAGTGAATCTTTCCATGTTGTCAGCGCAACCATCCCACTCCTAGGATCACTAGAAACACCAAGTTTAGCATAGCAAGAAACGATTGTAGAAGCTAAACTGGTGTACCAAAAAAGGTACTGGCCGATGGATGACATATGAGGTCTGGGAGGCTGAAGAAGCCACCATTAACGAGGGACCCACATCCATGTCCAGTTCTAATTATTGGGCCAACTCAACATTCATGAAGTTATCCGCGGCCCCAGTATCCACCGGGGCCTCAAAGGAGACATGGTGAGAACTGACACTAATCTTCATAGGCAATAAGAAATAAGCGAAGTTTTGTTTCTGGAAGATTTGACTGATTCTGTTGTGACTGAAGAAATAACTGGCAAATCAGGGGAAAGGTTGGGGGCTTTCTCTGGAGCAAAAATTGGAAGTACAAGGGTGATAGAACTGACTTCCTCCATCTAGGTTTTAAGGATTCATTTACAGGTGATTCAGAGTCAGCCAAATCGGACACAGAAGTTGCAACAGGATCAGCAACTGGGTCCATTGCTGGTTTGAAGGTAGACACTTCATCCACATCTTTGTTGGGTAATCCTATCATAAAATTTCTCTTCTGATAGCAGGAAGCATGACGGGGAAGGCATTAATAATAGTCGCGGTGGCAAATATCTGATCTACTGTTCCTTTTATGGTGGACCAGACCTCATGATGAGCTGAAACTGAATCTAAGCCTGATCTAAAGACTGCCTGAAGCATATCATTAGAGAGGCCCAGTGTGGGAGCCAGTTCACGGAAGGTAGAGATCAAAGAAGCCAAGATAGGGGCTTTAGCCATAGCATCGAGCAATCTGAATAGGTGGTCCAAGTGTGACACAGGGGTTTCAAGGCAGCTGATATGACAGTAATCAGTGGAGTAGGGTCTCCTACTTGTGAGGAAGAGTGCAGAAAGCCTCTGACCCAATGACGGGCATCCCCTTCCACAGCGTGCAATAATGCGACCCCCTGTTGGGCATGAGAACATGGAGGCGTTATTGAGCGCAATTGCCAAACACATTTGCACCTAAGCGAGGGCGTCAAGAACTTGATTGGCTATCTCCAGGGAAGGAACACGTGAACTTCCTTTTGGGCTAGTGGGAGGGGAGGAGTAGCAATCCGCGCAGCTTGGTTGATATAAAGAAATTTTTCCAAGGTAGAGTGGATACTATTCCTGTAATCAGCCAGTGACCAAACAAACAACAAAAAGCAGGCTACTGATTGCATATTCATTTGGTAAAGGGTAACCACTGCAGCGCCCACCTCGAAGAGCAGGGCAGAAGTGGATGGAAACAATGGTTGGTCAATTATGTCATGGAATTGGCAGAAGAAGTTTAAACCGGCCTGCCAGTTGGGATGTGTAAGCACACAAAAAGCAAGCCAGAATGCCAGGGGCATTGCCAATCAAATGACGTTGTATGGAGCCAGGCATTGGGAAATGATGAATCGTTGGTATATGACAATAGTGAATATGATCCCAAGAACAAACCAAATCAAGGCCACCCCAGACCCTGGAGGTCTTTCTGCAGGGGCGGAACCACAGATATGGTTTCAACAAGTTCACTGGTATACTGGGACAGTTCAACTGGGGAGACAAGGGGTGGATCCTTGCTTGAAGATGGTGGACATAAGGCCACAAGATCCCAGTATATTATTATGAAAGTTCATAACAACAGGGTTAGATTTCCAGAAGTATCTAGCTCGCTGAATCCAATCTATGATGATGGGGGCCATAGTGACTATGATTACTGGTAGAGCCCATCCAGTGTATGGAAGATGGGCCATCAGGGAAAAGCCATTGGGAATGCGGCCAGAAGGAAATCAATAAAATCAAAATTGATTAGTTTTTTGAGGCAAAATTTTATTGCAAAGGAAAAGAAAGAATATCGACCAACAATTTTCTCAGTACAATGCAACTGATTAAATATTGATTGATTGATTTGGGGACAAGCCAGTATTTAAACCCTCAATTTTGACCTAACCGGCAAATTATTCAGGAATGGGGTGGATAAGTTCACTGGGAACTGAAATCTAATAATTTGGCAGCAGACTGAATCACTTTCAGTTCGACCTCATATGTCCAAACAGAGGCTTGACTACATTTCTGATGGTTGGTGTGAAAGCATTTAGCCTGATGAACAGCGGGAATCCCCCAAGGCCACCCCGCATAGGGTCAGTCCCATATGGTTGGGAACAGGTTCAGGACACCCAACCCGCCCATGCCCAGTAGCTGGGACATTCATTTAGTCAAAAGCGTTGCATCAGCCACAATGCCCAATTTGCTAGAAAGGAGCCTCAAACCCTCATTGATGGTGTTTGATGCTATTACCTGCCCATCAGGGATGATCCTTGACAATTTTGAGAGGGGTTGATTTTTTTGATCATAGTATTGGCCAAATCAAAAATGTTGGCAATTCTGGCCAATGGATCAGTCTTCATCCCTTTCTTACTACATGGAATCTGAACATCGGGCTGACTCCCACTTGATTTTGGGCCAATCAATTTCATATCAGTGATCTCAGCGCAGATTTCCCTGATAAACTGTACTAGTTCTGCTAAGGTGAGTGTGGGCACTGGGGGAGAGATCTGAAGTGGAGGAGCTGTTACCCAGCGCTCATCTAGCACATGGGTAAGATCGCCCTGGTTAATGAGGGGTACAGCCACCCTCTTCAATACCTTCTTACTCAGGAATGGGAAAAGGGCCCGATTAATGGCAAGGGGACAACCCCGGGACTTACACTCATTAGCTGTACCTGTTGCAGGGTGCTCAGCATTAGTTAACTGTGCGTATGGACCACCAAGCTCTTTTATATATCCGCAATCACAAAAATTGGCACACAGGCAGGCTCATACCTATTGGGAATTATGCAGTTTTAATTTTGAATATGAATTCATTAAAGGTGCTTTAAATGTGCTTCCCAACTTCCTTAGTCACAACCTAGCCCATTGCCCCACAGATTTGGAGGAAGTGGACTTGGATACTGTGATCCCCACCACCCAAATCCTTTCTATTGTCCCACCTGTGGTGGCCTCGGTAGAGTTAGCTCCAGATGCTCCGCTTATATCATGGGTCTTGGCGAAACAGATGTCCTTCCCCAAATGAGTTGAGTTGCTTGAGCAATTATCCCTTCATACCCACAAATATTCCCTGTATTCCTTGGTGAAGGGTCTCATCTATTTTGGTCATGGGTTAAGGTTCCTCCTCCCCTTAGAGCCAAGGTGTTACAAGTGCATCGTGTTTCTCCCACAATCAGCCATCTGGACAATAAAAAATACATTGAATTGATCAAGAAAACTTATAAATGGGTGGGCTTAATTAAGGAAGTTCCAGCCTGGACACCGATTAAATTACCTGTGCTTGAGCCAAGTCAGACCATTTTGGAAAGAATGGTCTCCTACACCCCATTACAGCAGGCGGAGGGTCCATGGGCATTAGTATCCGTGGATTTTATTGTTGAACTATCCTTTTCTAATAGGTTTATGGAGGTGATGGTGGCGGTCAATCGCTTCACCAAATTTTCTTTAATTATTCCAGTACTTCCATGATCACATCTGAAGAAACCGCACATCTCTTCATACTCCATGTGTTCTAAATGTTTGATCTTCCGCAGGAGATCATTAGTGACTGTGGGCACCAATTTACAACACAGTTTTGAAATGAGCTTATATCCACCCTAAAAATCACCCCCTGCTATTCCACCATGTACCATCCCCAGTCTGACAGATAAACCAAGTGGGTTAGCCAAGCCTTGGAACAGTATTTGCATAGTTATGCATCGGCCACACAAGATACTTGGGCCAATGACCTCCCTCTCACCCAATTTTCCTATAATAACGGTACTCACGCTTCTATTGTGTTTTCTCCCTATGATGCGACGTTGGGATATAATCCCTCTTTTTAGGTCAGCCCCTGTATATGTCCAGAGGTTTCTGCTGCCGCATATCATATTGAGCACATTTAGTCTACCCAGTCCTTAATGTGGGAGCATCTCACAAAGGCTATCGATGATTATAAACAGTTTGCAGATCAAAAACAGCTTCCTGAAAACAATAACACGGTGGGCTCTCACGTTATGTTAGATACTCGCCACTGCAGATGCAGATACCTTCTCAGAAGTTTTCAAGCAAGCGTTCAGGTCCCCACCTGGTGGAGGAAGACTTGGGCAATGGTGCTTTTCGGTTAAAATTTCCAGATCACTGGAAACAGCACCCCATCTTCCATGTATCTCAGTTGTCCCCGTTCAAGGGAACCATTCCTATGATCCTGAGTCAATAGTAATTGAGGATGTGGAGGAGGCTGATGTGGATTACATCTTAGCGTCCCGCAAATCCCAGCGGCTGGTTCAGTATCCCTAACATGGAAGGAGTATCAATCCTATGAAAACAGTTGGGTTAAGGCTTGCAATTATGCTAATTGCATGGAACTTCTCGAGATGTTCCATGATTCTCACCCTGACGCTTCCCATTCCTCCCCCCCCAAAAAAAGTTGCAGCGGCAATGGCGATCAAACCGCCCAGGGCTCATAAAAATGTGGCCCTTGTGCAGTTTCCCGGTGGTGGTACCCTTCCTTTGGAAAAAGGAAAGGGTGATGTAAGTCCAGGGGAATGTCCCCTGTGTGTAGATCGTTCATTATTCCCATTTCTGAGTAAAAAGGGGCCAAAGAGGGAGGCCGTACCCCTCATCACCCAGGGTGACCTCGCCCATGTGGTAGACAAGTGCTGGGTAACAGCTCTCCCTCTTCAGATCCCTCCCCTGGTACCCTTGCTCACCTCATCTGAACTCATTAGCTGGATTAAGAAAATCTGTGCTGAGAGTGCGAAATTGAAGTTGATTGGTCCAAAACTGTTGGAAATCAAGCCTGACAATCAGAAACCTCATAATTAAAAAGGGACTAATATTGAATTATCAGGAGGAATCTCTGACAGGTTCAATTCAGCCAGCAGAGCGATTGTCAAAACTATCCCCCTCTCAAAATCATTGAAATGATCCCTGACGTTCAGGAAGCATCATTGGACACCATCAATGATAGTTTGAAGCTTCTATCCAGAAAATTGGGAGTTGTGATCAATGCAACTCTTTTGACCAAATTAACAGCCCAGCGACCAGGCATGGGTGGTTGGGTATCCCAAACCTGTTTTCAATCAATTGGGACCACCCCTATGTGGGGTGGCCCCGGGGAATTCCCATTGCTCATTGGGTTAGAAGCCATCTAGTCAACCACCGGAAACGTAGCCAAGCCTCTGTTTGGATGTTTGAGGTTGGACCATCAGCAACTCGGCCTGCTGCCAAATTTTTTGATATCAGTTCCCATTGAGCTTATCTGTCCCCATTCCCAAATAATTCGCTGGTTAGGCCAAACTTGAGGGACCTGATCTTGGCATATTCTTACATTAATTTTAATTTAATTTTAATTTATTGCGAGGAAGGCCGACCAGGGGACAGACACTTCCAAATGTCAACCTGAAAGAGACAAAACTTAGTAATATGAAAGGCACCCCAGAGAAGCGATGCTATCTCTTGTTGCCAGCGGGAACGCCACTTATGGGGAGGGGGGAGGGAACGTGTGAATGGGCCATAGCCACAATTGAACACGTTTGGAGGAAAGGGTCTGATTTGATGAAACAAACTGGGAACCAGGAGGAGACCAGCTGTAAGCGACGTGGTGGGAGGTATTTAAACATCCACGCCTGAAAGTGGTCCACCAAATGAGACCAGAATCTGTGGACCGCTTCTGGAAGGGTGGGAGTGGAGCCTGCGATGGCATCCAAGACAATCGTGTGGATAGTCCGCATGGCTATTGCAACCACCAGAGCACGGAGGGAGGGTGGAAGGGGGAGGCCATTGATGCAGCAAACATATCTCTTGACAGGCTGAAGAGATATGTTTGATCCTGGCAAAGCAGACGTTGGACTTCGCGCCATATCACTTTAGAGGTAGGACACTTCTCCAAGTGGTGGAACAGCGTTCCATACTGGCCACACACGACGCAGGATGAGTGTAAAGCGTTAGCGCGCTCAGCTGTACGGTACACCCACCTCAGGCAGCGCCGCACATGGGAACGGATTTGAGGCTGCAACAGAGGATAGTGTGCATATTTCCAGATAGTTTTTTGGGTCTCAATGTAGTAAGGAATGTCCATCATGTCCAGGTAGTCCACCCTGGATAGGACATGGGGCCTTGTTGGGATCACGCCATCATGGATGGGTAGCCCCTGTACCTCTTGTGTGAACTGAGGAGAGGGGCGGCCTCTTCAGGTTGTATGTCCGCTAATACAAATTCTCCACTCAGAGCTCCACATGAAGAGGAGGATTCGTTTGTAGTGGGTTTTAGTCCCATGAGGACCTGTGGCCGATGTGTGTGATGTGAGGTATTTCATCAGGGAGTGGGGGTTCAATGGATTGTTGAGGCCCAAGGCACGGGAGAATTTGGAGTGGGCTGCGCGGGACCAGTGTTGGGAGGGGAGAGTAGGGGCAGTGATGGCCGCAATCCAGGTACCCAAGATCTTGGCTGCATGGGCTCTGAAGTCAAGCAGGCCCATGCCACCATGCTGATGAGAGCCAAACATGACCTCTAACCGTACTGGTGGAGGGCGACCTGACAATAGCCATCCTTGCAGCAGGGCATGCAAGGAATTGAAGAAGCTTGGGGATAAGGGGATGGCGTGGGCTCCAAACCAGACTTTGGAGAGGAGCATAGAGTTGGCCATAATGACCCTGCCAGTAAGGGAATTAGGGTGGGCTCTGAGGGAGGTGATGTGCTTCGTCACGTTGTCTAAAATATAACTCTCCATTACTGCTGATGCATATCCGCCTGCCTCCACACACACGCCCAGATGGCGGACCAACCCTATGGTAGGGCGTGGCGCAAAGGGGAGCACCAGTGGGGTGGTGTGGGGTGAGCTGGCAGGGCGAGCGCGTGTGTGAGCAGATGGGCCGGGCTGAGCGTTGGTTGCAGGGGCCCAGCAGTTATGATACCGACCAAGGAGGATATTTTCAGTTTTTAAGGCACTTAGTGCAGCATTACTTACCCGGGAATACTCCTGGATGAGGGCTTCAAGCGCGCGTGCATCTTGATTATTAGACACCCCAACCACATAGTCATCTGCAAATGCCATCATCTTGACTGGGGCTTGGCCTGGCACATGGACCCCAGTGAGTTAGACATTCACATTTCGCAGTAGTGGATCAAGGCTGAAGTTGTATAAGAGTGGGCTGAGGGGGTCCCCTTGTCGCAAGCCCCTTTGAGGGTGGACTACTTCTGTTAGGAAGCCAGGTCCACGTACTGCCATAGTTGCAGATTCTGTGAGCAGCATCACCCAGTTGATGAAGCGAGGGGGTAAGCGGAATTGATGAAGGCAGGCCCTGAGGTATTCCCAGTTTACTCTATCATAAGCCTTATGTTGGTCCAAGAATACAAGTGCCCCAGAGGCTGTGGACTGGCATGCGTTGGCTACAGAGTGCACGTTGTCTCAAATCGACCTTCTGGGTATGAAACCAAATTGTTCTGGGGAGATGGTGGCAGATGCTACAATCCCTAAACGGTTAGCCATGATTTTTGTTAAAATTTTTGTATCCGTGTTAGTTAAAGAAATGGGGCGCCAGTTGGCTAAGTCTAGCTTGTCCCCTTTCTTAAAGAGTTTGATGGTGAAGGCCTCTTGTCCTCCTGGCAGGAGGCGCGTTTTCGAAAGGCTCTGGTAAAGTGAGGCCAGCAGTAGTGGGGATATATATTTGAAGTACTTTTTGTAGAATTCATATGGAATGCCATCTGGGGGCTGGGCATTTTCAGTTTGGTGCACTGCAAATGGCTGTCCATAATTCTTTCGAGTAATCAAATTCATTATTTATGGGTATTGGAAAATGGTGCAGATGTGGGCTCGGTCAAGAAATTCTGCCACTTTGGCTGGCTGAATTGGATTAGATTGGTACAACTCAGAGTAATACTTTTGTGTTTCAATTGCTACTTTGGCTGGCGTATCTGCAATGGAATCATCCGATTTTTGCACCTGTGTGCAGGCCATGCTCTGGCGTGGTGCAAAATTTTTTTTAAAAAATATGCGGTGCATTTGTCGCCTTTTGTGATGCGTTTGGCCCTGTACTGAACACAAACCCGATGTTTGTGTTGCCTTTTGAGCGTGTTGAGGTGGGCAGCTGCCTCCACCCACTTCTGGCCCCATGCGGAGCTGTATCCTGTAGCTGGGATATTGGACTCCAGGTGTGCCAACTCTGCCAGAGCGCGCAATTTGACAGCCGATGTGGCTCATGAGCATCTGGAGGAGAGGTGGCGAGAGTGGCGGGTGGTATCATCTTTGAAAGTTGCCCATGTGGAAATGGGGTCCGTGCAAAATGGTGCAACAAACTCTTTTGCCAATGTTGCTGAGTCCACCCACGTGGAAAATCCTGGTGACGTGAGCTTGGAGGGGCGGATTTTGCACCAATGTGGGGCCTTAGCAGCTGTGACAGGTAGGTGGTAGGTTAGCGAGACCAGTCGATGGTTGGAGAATTCCATTTTTGTTGTTTTGAAGTGAGATATGTGGGGTTGGAATTTTGCCAGTGTAAGGATAAGGTTGATGCGGGACATGGACCTTAATTGGCCATTGTGGACATGGGGGCGCGTCATGTTCTCAAGCAGTGGGGCTTGCCACAGCAGTGCATCTATTAACCTGAGGGTGACTTTTAGAACGCGAAGTTCAACGTGGCCCTGGGGGGTGTGGGAGGAGGAAGGCCACCAGTCCATTGGAGTGTTTAGCCAACAGTTCATGTCGCTGACTACAAAAGGGTCTGGGGGTAGCGGGAGGAATTTAACCAATGAGAAAAATTCCTGACGCTCTCATGGACCATTTGGGGCATAGATGTTGATGATAGTGTGTACCACGTCAGCCCACGAGAAGGTGACAATGAGGACTCAGCCATTGAGGAAGGTTTCTGATGATAAAAATTTGAAAAGGTTATTTTTCTGAATTAGCACCCCACAGTGCTCTGACCAAAAGGATAGGGATGGGAGGAGCATTTTTTTCCAAGCTTCCTCAAAACCTCGTGGATAGTGGGACTCCTAGATGGCCAAGATATGTACGGGTAAATTTTGTTGTAAAAAACTCAGTTTCCTAGCCCAGGATGGGGAGGCCTTGAGTCTGACAATGTTCAACATCCCTACAGTGAAGGTTTCCCCCATCGCACCTTAGGTGCGAGGGGGTGGGCACCTGGGCCCACCAGCCTCCTCTAGAACCCATGGGCCTTCACAGCAGCGCGGGTGTTAGCAGCAACGCTATCAGGGTTTTTGTTAATCTTTGTGGAAAGAGTTGCATTGGCTTTAGCCTTCACTATTTGTTTTTCCGACGTCAGACGAATTTTTTGTGGTGCAGATGAGTTTGGTGCACCATTGAGCGGGTCAAAAAAAATTTCAGTTGGGATGGGCCCCAAGTCAGTTTCCACCAGAGCTTGGGTGCAATGATTGGGTGAGATTGAGTCCCCCATCAAATCCTCAGATTGAGTGGCCCAATTGGCATGGGCTTCCCAATCGCATTGGTTGATAGATTCCTGAGTTGCTTCCGCCATGAAGGTTTCAATATCCTCCTGGCATTGGGAGTGTGGGATAGCGGTGGTGGCTTTGGCCGCTTCCTTGGCCGTGGCCCTGCAGGCCTGCTTGGCCTTCTTCCACTCTTGTGGGGAGATAGGCTTTACCAGTAGGTAGCAGCCTTGTGCTCCCCACGGGAAAGCCTCTTTGGTGCTTGAGGTTGGTTTGTAGTGCGCCTCTCCGCTGGCCATGGTCGCTGAGGGGTGCTCTTGGAATGTGACGCCCTCCTTGGTGGGGCATGCATGCGCCTTATGGCTGAACACATCACAGTGGGTGCAGATGGGGGGCGCGCTGTCCACGGTCACCTGGAATGGGTGGGTGGTATGCCCTGCAATATCAATAAAAGTGGAGTGTGGGATCTGGGTTAGGTCCTTCATGATCTCCTCAGTTGGGGTCAGAACTGCGATGGCTTTGCCAGTGCACAGGTGTGGCATCAGTGTTGAATATTTAGCCTGTAGACGGTTGGCTGGTCCTTCTTTGTCCGTGGGGCAGAGTTTTGGGCGTCTGTTGTATGAGGACAACAGATAGGATGGTGATTTAGAATTTAATTTAAAGCTTATTGTTGGCACTTCAATAGTATACATTGTCATTTCACTTGGATGATGGCATACCCCTGATCTTACTGATCCCATGAAAAT
>JAKSZP010008873.1:0-16459 GCA_022478985.1 Massospora cicadina
TTCAGAGGAATTTTATGATGGCCTCTGCTTTTTCATGTTTGTATAATGATTGTATTTGCCTTTGCAGTGTTAGGACAAAGCTTGACATGAAAGATATCCCTGATATATCAGTTCTTATTGATAGAATATGTGATATATGTAATCAGCTTAAACAATCAAAGATGATAGCAAAATCACATAGCAGACAAATAATGAGTCAGATGAGTCAATTTAAGCCTATCAAGTTTTAATTGAACATTGGAACACCTGGTGCCAGGTCTTAGTAGTCCTAACTAGGCAGTTGACTACTAGTCTAAGCTTTGGTTATCTAAGACAGAAAGAGCCTAAAGAATCTAAAGCTAGATAAGAATCAAGTAAGCCCTAAAGCTAGTTCAATTAGTCTGAAAAGTGAATTAAAGCTGAATATTTCTAAAATTATTCCTTGCAGTCAATAAAGTTAAGATGCTTCTAAATACTTATTTGATTTACCTGCTTTTGATCCTTAGTAAAGTACACGGATCTTTATTATCAAGCATATATGATTTAAACAACTCTGAAAATCCAAATAATTCCTCTAACTCAATTTCACAATTACCCACTGTCACTGGTATCTTGGCCCTAACAGGGGTTGGTCTAGCTGAAGCTCTACAACCTATATTAGGGCCCAACAGACCCTTATTCACATCTATTATATTTTTCATCCGCATCCTTCCCTTGTTGTACTGGACTCTTAGCTCAGGCATGGCAAGTTCACGAGTTGCTATGCCTGATTGGGTTAAAAATATTCCAGTCCCTTACAGGAACCTTAATATCCATATTACGCATAATGGCCACTTCAGACCTCCTCCATTGGGATCAGTTTTTGCTTAGTGTCTTTATAGCGTATCAGATGAGTACCACCAATTCCTCAAAATGTATCCTTTCTTCATTCTATATGATTGAGGACTTGGAACACCTGCTATCCTAGCCTGAGATGTCTTTTCTGCTAACACTGATGATTCTGACAAGGCTATGAGGAAACTGATTCAAAACATCAATCAATTACAAACTGAAGCTTTGGCCAACCTAGCCACAACTGTCATCAAAGTGGGCCAAGCAGCTAATGAGCTTAGACCTCCTCTACCTGATTATCAAGTATGTGACTTGATTCTATAATACCATAACCTCATTAAGCCCAGAAGTGAGAAGCTCAGATTAAATGTGAAGGTCCTTTCAGTGTCGCTTAAAAACGGGCAATGAATATTTTATTAAATCATTTGCCTCTGGATCACTATAAATAGAGAGCATGGACGGGTTTTAAGCCCTTATTATCCCCCACCATTCTTAAAAGGGGTAATGTCAGACAATTGGATGTTAATATTTCAATAGGAATGTTCTAATGAAGGATAATTCCAATTTTTATAGTAATACACCCTTACCCAATATTTGGGGGAATCATTTAGCTTGGAGTAATACTATTGCTCACAACCCCCAGCTGTATAGCACAAACTTAGTTCAAATCTGACAAACACCAGCAGAATAAAAAAGCTGGCTTTGAAGTTCGCCACCTAACTGCTTTAAATTTAGTGCAACTTCTTAAAGGAAAATCAGTCCCTTTTATAGATTTGAAGGGTATCTCTGGAGGTGTAAATATTTTCCAGAATGTTTGATTGGACCAACTATATTAAATCCTTACCACATGGATATGTCCTATCTACTGTCAATCACCTGCCCGACCTTAAGTCAAGATGAGGTGAAGCGAATTTTTAAGCGTTATGATAAGTTAAATCTTCATTCCTAAAACGAGATATTCCACGCCTAACCTGAGTTCTCAGGCATCTCACTATTAGCCATCGAATATTTTTTAATTACTAAGTGGTGATAACTTAATAGGGGATCGCTTTTGTTACCATTGAGATTACTAATAAATTTATATCTAATTAAAAATCAATTTGTGGTTATTTTCCCCTCTAAAAATACTTCCCGCGGTCAAGAGTGATAATACTCCTGAAGCCACAAGATTGTTAAAATACTGTGCGAAAGCACCTAAAAGCACCTAAAAGCACCAGAATTCCAAAACTATCCAAGAGCAGATTGATCAGCTTTCCCATTCCTTTAACCAGATGGACATTCGCTTAGAGATTATGGGACATGATACTCCTGTTGTCCATGCCCTCACTGGGACTAAACTCAACCCTTTAAACCTACTCTTAAAGACAAGTTACCCCTGGTGAGGGTAGCATTGCTTCATTTCTATAAGTTTATGAATCTTCTATGAAAGAACGACTGATCACCAAAAAGTCAAGCACATTCTCTACTGCTTAAGTAGCATGACCCAAAAAGTAATGGCTCCTCACATGGATACCCTTAGTACCTGAGCAGAGGTTGTGGAGGCGCTTATTGACAAGTTCAGATTAAAGCTGAGCTTAAGCATAAAAAACAGGCCTTTATTGACATTAGCATGCAGAAGGGAGAATTTGTTGCCGCCTTTGCGTATTGGTTCTACATTGAAGCCCAGACGCTGCTAACCTCTAATATTTTGACTCTTGATGACGCTGTTGCTGCCATCATGACTGAAATGACTTCCCATCCTTCCTTGGCGATGCACATCACCTCAGTGAAGCGTTACTTTCAGAACATTCGCTATATCAAGGAGGCTCTGCCAGATGTTGCTGATTTCCATAAACTTGAAATTACCAAAAAGTTGTGTAAAACCATGAGTCTAGACCATTGAGGATCAAAAACTGTAGCTGAAGCAAACTGAGCGCCCCAAGTGCACCTACTGCAACCAGGTCAGGCATATTGACTTCATGTGTTATAAGAAGAGAGACAACACTAGAGATCCGAGAAAAAACTTGTTGGCATAGGGACAGGCACCCCTAATGCTGACGAATCTGATGTGACCGAATCTCCACCTCTTCTATTGCTTATTTGACCCTTATATAGATAACCCCTTTGATGAAAAATTTTAAGGGGGTTATGAGGATGTTGAATACTATGTCTTAGGAGCGTCAGATGAAGTTGAATTTCAGATCAGTTGAACGCTGAAGGAATAGATGATGCCATGATACCGATGAGACATATATTAGTCAAGTTCTGGGGTGTCCTGAGATGATAGATACTGCCAGTGATGCTGACCAGTTCATTGTCTTGTTAATTTGACCTATTCGTCATGTCCATACCTTGAAATCCATCAAGGAGAGATATCCTAAGACAGCTCAAAAACTTAACTCCACTTTTCATCTTAAAGAGGTCTTGGCTCTCCCCCTAACTTTGGTGGAACTATAACTAAGGTAGAGGTCGTCATTAAGAAGGTACAGGTTATGGCCATTCTTGACATTGGCTCCCCAATTAATGTTATATCCCTTGAAGCTTATCAAAAAATTAAGCTGGCAACTGACTTAAATTACTCACAAGAATATGGAAGTGTGGGTCTAAAAAGTACTCGCGCTATTGGGGCATAATCATCACTCCCCCATATAAATTATGAAGCTCATCCTGCCGGCACCCACTGTGGCCTTAGACAACAGCATCTATGATATGCTTATTGGAACTCAGTTCATTATTGAATATGATGGAATCATCAACATGAAACAGGGTTTTCTCTCCATGCTCAATTATGAGGTTCATCTGGCTCTAAACAATAATGATCACAACAAGAAAGAATACCTTTCCTGGTTTAGTACCCTTCTTCTGCATTATTTTTGCATTACATTATATATGGGAGAAATACAAAGAAACTGCCTGTGCAGCAAACAATTTGGAGGGTATTCCTTTCTATGACTTAAAAGAGATAATAATCAAGCCTGTGAACAACTGATGGACACTAATATTACCGTAAAGCACCCATAACGCTACTTTTGTTACACATAGCAAGAATTAATAATTAGTTTTTGAAGCCTCAATCATTGCTTGATATAGTAGATCCTGCCTAATAGCGATCAATTAATATTGTGCTGAAAATCTTACCAACAAGGACATCATTGTGAAAAAACATTAAGAGATAAGAAAAGGTCTGATGATCCCAATTAAGGATATTGAAAAGATTAATTATCAGTTTTACCTTAAATATGGGACTACCTATTGACAAATTGTTATGTACTATTTCTGGTTCATATACAAATTAACTAACTCCAGATGGCCTCAAAAGATCACTCTATATTAGTTGCCTACAGTGATATATATAAATCTGATACCCTCTATAGGTACATCAAGGATATGAGCTTATCAATTGATGTTGGTGATGCTAGTTCAATATGTCCAAACCTTATTGCAAATCAAATGTAAAAGAGAAACAAATGAGGACTGTTGAATGGTTGAATGGACTGAATTGCCAGGTTCTTTGACAAGGGATGAAATAATATTAGCTTACGCCCATTTTATTATATCTAATATCTAACATATCAGAGATTAGGGACTGGAAGTATCCTATCATATTTATTTGAGGCAAGATGACCAGGGGACGGACATTACTAAAAATAGAGAAAGAAATTATCAACATGAAACCTGAGTAGGGTCAACTCCATTGTAGTAAAATTTTCCCCCTTTGGATCAGGACTCTGATTTTTATGGTTAAGTCATGAGTAAGGGTTTCATGTTGTTACACCTACTAATCGCCAATAACTTCCTTCAGCTGGCACCCCAATTGATGTGAAAAGGGTGGGAATTGAACCCACAACCTTCAAGTTGGTTGCTGTACGCCCTACTGACTCACCTTCCACCCCCTGGACTGGAAGTATCCTAAGCACATTTAAACTTGAGATTTGTGGCCTAGTAAACCCAATTAATTATATGTGACTTAATAACCCGTGATTAGGGGCTTTGTGGTTGAGTTGAACTTAATAATAGTCAACTTAATGACATAGGATTGGGGGCTTTGTTGGTTTAAGTCAAAATTAATTTCAATGTCAATCAAGTTTATGATCAAATTAATTACTAATTAGTGGCATAAGATACCTTGGTATGTGCTACCATTGCTCTTCTTGAGCAATGGTCTAGCTAATGGTAGATGTGTCAGAAGAAACGCTGTCCTGGATTAATTGTGTCATTGGGACACTGACCATGGGCTGAGCTGGGTTATAGCAGGACGCCAAATGCATTGTAGGCCTCTGATCACTTGCACTGCGAAATTCTGGTTAATTGAAGGTGCAAGTCAGGGTGCCATGTGTTTTGAAATGGGTAACATTAAAACCTATAAATTATTATTAAAAGTTGATATAAAATTATAATCTTTTGTCTCAATAATTGTTTGATAGTTTAATATACAAACTTTTTGTATTCAATGATTTTCAAATGTATTAAGTCAAGAAATTACTTGTGATCAGGAAGGTCAGGGCAGAGAGCCGATGTACAAGTAAATGACAGGAGAGTTCAGCCTTGAAGTATACTAATAAGATGTTTATATCTCAATCACTATCACCGTCTGGCTATTGACTTCATACAATAGGCGTTTGTAACTCTAACTTTATCCCAGAAGAAGAACCAGACCATCTGAAGTAAAACAAAACTTCACCAAGTGGCGCTCATGGCTGGGAACGCAGATGGTGAACATGCTGAACAGGGGAGCAACCCTAACCAATTATTTAAACCCATACTGGGCCTAATTGGGAATACTAAGTTGACTGTGTCCCAGATCAACTGAAACAATGAACTCAGCATTATCTATCCCAACGAACCCATTTCACACAAAGAGTTTGAACTTCTAGAACACTGTCAGTTAAGATAGTATCAAATGGGACAAGAGCCCATGGACAACAGAAGCAATCCCTTTATCACCAACGACAGCAAGCTGTGCTGTGGACGATATATCTAGCTCACCACCAATTGAGTGCAGCTCAAATCTGCAACAACTTAATTGGGATAGAGAACATCACATAATATTGAATTGAATTTAACCACCCTACATGAGTAATTTTCAGATGATTATAGCCCACCATCATGTGACCATCACCAAGTTGGTAAACTTTTCATGCAAATTCAGCTAGGAGGCCTAAATACTGAATGAGTGATTGTAAGCTAACTTCGCCAAGGTCCATTCAAGTATAGAGGTGAATTATAACCTATCCACTTGGGCTAATGATCGGGTAGCAGAATTAGCACAAGAGCTAAACAAAAGATTATGTCCCATCTTTGACAACTTCTTGGAGGGAAGAGGGGTTACTGAAGCTTGGGTTAACAATAACACTCAGACTTCCATTAATACTTCAGAGTCATGAGACTCAGCCATGAAAGACAAGAGGTGCAACTAACCATTACACTGAATTTTGTGATCAGTATTGATGACTGAGTGCCAAAATTTTGCAAATGAAGGTTTATTACACAGAGAAAATTAACTACTTGTGCACAAATTTCTAGGGTCAACAGTTAGAGAAAAAAATTTTCAGGACTATGTTGATTGGTTAAATTGACAGATCAATAATATCAATGATTGACCATCTAGTACTAAAAAAATAATATCAATGATTATGTTATCTCTATCAATGAGTCAAACAATATTCTCCATGGGGATTGAACCATTGCAAGAAATCAGTTAAGGAAAAAACCAATTAATTTCCGTCCTGCAATTACAAACTGCTAGCCTAAACGATGAGATCATGAAACTGAAGTTGAAATATCAAAACTGTATTGATTGCAAAAGCCAAATTGATTGTCAAAGCAGAGAGTTGGACAACAGGCGTTGCCAGCGTGCTGTGAACAATTCAACTGAGCATACTTCTGAATACTATAAGGATAAAGCTTCAGAAATAACTACTGAAACTGATGCTGGCCCAAGTTGACAAATGCCTATAAATATGGTTGCTTTGGCCAACCCAAGTTTTATTCAATTGTGGTGCAGCGCTCAAGCGCCCTGAGACACCTAGCTCAAGCCAGCAAAGAAGTAATCAATATCACCATGAGTTAGAGAATGATAATTACAAACCGTCAAACCTACCTTATTTGATAATGGAAGTTTGTTCACTTTTATAAATGATTTGAAAAGGCTATCTATAAGCCAGTGATTGCAACCAAGTGACCACTTTCTAACTTCTTAGACGAGTGGAGCCTCAAGCTAATTATGCCTCGCTTGAATGAAAAACCAACCTATTCTAAATTCAATGAGGCCATACTTTACAAATTTGGAGGTCCAGAACTTATATCAACTAGAAAATACAAATTCAGAATATGGCTTTAAGAAAGAAAAAACTGTTCGAAATTCGCAGATCAACTCTATTGCAAAGCCCAAGTTCTCCTAGGCATGAAGGCCATAATTGATTTTGACACTAAGATTGCCTTACAACATGCAGTACAACCTTACCAAAATTGATAAAAACCTTATTTCCTGCTTTTATGCAAAACCATACAATGGCTAAATTAGTTAACTATCTGCGCAGATGCTCACAGAATTTTGGCCCTCCCAATACTTGATACAGATCAGGACTTGCAGCACCTTCTGGAAAACCTTAAAACAATAAGAAGATCAGAAGTGATCCGCATGTTAAAACTCAGCCAACCAAAAATGCAAAGGCACTACGCCCTTTAAATGATATCACTTACTACAACTGCAATTGTAAAGGGCACTATGCCTACAGATGTTGTCAACGCAGTGTCAACATAGTCCTCCCAAATAGCATGCAGAAGGAGGGAAAACAACAAGAATAATAAAGGCGGGACGCTCTATTGTGCCAGAATCGCCAGTCCCAACTGATCACTAAGAGTATGCAGCCACAGGATCTCAATTACCAATGTTATGGATACTACTATATTACCTAATGAAGACTCTACTAATGTACATGCAGTGACCCGCTCTCAGTGAAAGGTTTTTATACATGAAGCCTCTCAATAGTCATAAAATCATATGTGCAACAAATAATTGAGAATATCCCAGCTGAAGGGCCGAGTAGTAAAACAGATACTCCAAGCTTGTAGGGGTGAATATAGCTATTCCAATTGATGCATTCATAAATGAATGTCCTAGAATTGGAAAAAATGTGAAGCACATTCTTAACTCTTTGAATTCTTCCCATATCCACTTAGTAAACTCTATAGATTCTTCATACTCTGATTGCACTTATGTTTATATTCTAGTCAACAAAGTTAATGTTGTAGCTATTATTAATAGCGGAGTGCCCATGAACTTTGTCTCTACTAAGCTGTCAAGGAGTTAAAAATTGCTCATGACATTGATCATCATCAAGAATATGGGACAATGATCCCCAATAGCACCAAGAGTGAAGGAGCTTACTGTGGAATCCAACGTCAGATGCCACAAATATGTTATTAAAGTGAGAATTTCACTTTTTTTAATAAAAGTAATAAACAGCGCTTTGTTAAAGTTTTTTAAGTTTTTTATTGTTTAAGCGGGGAAAAACCAAAAGAAGGTCCTTTTCTTAATACTAGTTTTTCCTATTTAAACTAGTTCAAATTTCAAGACCATGGGTATTCGAGGCAAAAGTATATAAAGCTGAGTCATCTAAATTAGAAAATATAGGCTTTTTGGCCTATCAAATCAAAGATAAATATTTTGAGGCAAAAATGACCCGTGTGGTAATGATTTGATGTATTGTATCCAATCACCAGCGAGTAAAATCTTCTCACCTCAGCGGTGGTCAGACTCAGGTGGTAATTATTGTTTAATTTGTACCCTATCATCGTCAAGTAATATCTTCTCACCTCAGAGGTGATCAAGCCCATGTGGTAACAAACACCCCAAATCTGGCTAAGAAGTCAGAGTAATCCTATTATTAGTTATTACCTTTTTAAGCCATTTTTTGTTATAAGCCATATTTTTCCAATAGTTAGGATTCCACAGAGAATCCGCCAAGGTCTTTTCGCTGTGGGTACTCATATCATTATATCCACAATATTATTTGAAGATTGGGCAGGTGATGGGCCAATCATGGTAGCAGATTTGGGGGCACTTGTACCTCCAACATTCTTTTTCTTAAGTCGAGAAGGAGATTGTCCAACACTTACAGTTACCTGTCACTGTGAATTAGAGCTCTGGTAGTAGCTGCATCTGCAATAGTTCTCCCCAACGCCAATTATGACATATTAATTAGAACTAGTTTTCTAAGGACCTGAGCAATCTTGTGTGACTTTAAAGAAAACACCTTAATTATATTGGGATAATCACCCCCAAATTACTACTGTCATGCTTAAATGAAGCCCACTAGCATCGCCAAAACTTTATTATATCTTATGCCGATGGAATCTTACCAGTGGTATACACTAAGCGGGGAAATTGAAGCTGACCAAAGCTGACTGCCATAAGAGAAAACTGAGGAATACCGCTAAGGGTAGATAAGGACGTGACAATAGCTTCAGCCTTTAACTGGTTATGAGTACCAGGACTACACTGGACATTCCAAAAGGACTATATGGGGAGATTATATCTCCTTTATATCATTTATGGGTGAAACCTAGGGTAGTGCCTGAATACTTATACCAGGGCATGAGAAATTGACGTCCTATTAGCAAATATGGGAAGTTAAGATAATAAGGCAAAAATAACAAGTGGTCACATTTGTACATCTGGTTCTAAAGGACAAGTTAAAAATTGGCTGTCAGTTTGGTAATATATTTTAGTTTGGGTTACCAACAAGGGCCTTGAGGTGAATGCTTTAATTTATCAAGAGTCATATGCTGGATATTGGAACAAAAAAAAGACAAAGCTATGGAGTTATTTGAACGGTACAACGAAATTTATGCCGGATATAATCAGGTTTAAGGTTGTGATAAAGGAGTTCAGCATTTCGTCAACAATGGAGTCCACATGCCTATTAGGATGAGTCCAATTTGGCATTCCCAGGATAGCAATGAAGTAGTTGGAGAAGTTATACAAATTACTGAAAGTGGAATGATCATGACCTTGAAAAGCCTGTGGGACAGCCTGGTTTTAATTGCAAAGAGAAAATAGCAATCAAGTTGTAATTGATTAGTGTTGCCTGTAACAAATTGGAAAAACCCCAGTTACAAAAGCTATATAATTTTTAAATATTTTTTTGGTGCACTGACAAGCAACCAAAGTGGCTTAACTGAGTAGGGAGAGGTTTGGGGCACTGACAAGCAGCCAAACATTTACCTCTTATTGGTTGGCTATGTAAAGGTTGAATAGTGGTTGGTCCAACCCAACCACACGAAAGCTTCCTTGAAATGGAAACACCCAAAAAGACCACAGGTACGCGAGGTATGCGAACCCCAAAACATCCTTTATTTTTATTATGGACCATAAAAATGAAGGTGTCCACCGACCAGAGCTCATCTGGGGAGCAACTGACAATGCTCCCAGGAAGGGACATGCTAGAGTGAGAATTCTGAAGTAAACTTTGGAATGGGCAGGCGCGCCTTATAAAGGCAGCACTTCAGGGGCCTCACCCAAGTTATTGATTAGGCTCACACAAGCCTAATCTATGACTCAGGCAAGGAACAACCCAGCGCCCAAAACGTCCAAACTAAAAATGTTTTTTTAGATGATTTGACTCAAATTCAGAAGATCTGGATCTGAGTCAAAATGTACAATCAAGACAAATCTCGATTGTTACATTACCCCCTGCTAGAGGAGGGCCCCTCCCCAAAGAGGAGCCCCACAGCGGAAGGCTGCCATGACAAGGGCTTCCTGGGGCGAGTTACCTCAAGCCCCAGGAAAATTAGCTTGGATGCACTCTGGGCCCCTTGAAGGAAACACAAATAGAGAGAGCGACTTGGGACTGGGCTGCCAGAATCAGCCCACCTGGGAAGGAAGAAGCACGCCCAGCTCATGGCTGTGTTGCACCCCCCTCTCAGGATCCCGTTGGTGATAATCTTCCCATCCCAACTGAGAAGGCGCTTTCACCACCAAAAATGCAAGAGGGGTGCATGGTGCAGCGCGGCTGGATGTCCAACCCCTTTCCAGGTGGACCATCTGTGGGTGAGGGAGCCCTGCTGGGGCAGGTCCCCTCAGTGCCACCAATCCCTGGTGAGCGGGAGGCCCCACCAGGAAATTAACTGATGGTCACTTTGGGTCCAGGGTTGGCTATCAGTCACCAGCTCCCACCAGTGCTGATTAATTGACAACTGGGACCAAGTGACCACTGAGGTCAGCTAAACTGGGGATTGGGGCATGCTTCGCACATTGACTTTGAATTATATAACAAATTGGAAAGCCCCCAGTTCTGATTGCTATATAGTTTTTTACATGTTCATTTGGTGCACCGACAAGCAACCAAAGTGGCCTAACTGAGTAAGGAGAGGTTTGGGGCACCTACAAGAAGCCAAGAATTCACCTCTCTATTGGTTGGCTATGTAAAGGTTGAATAGTGGTTGGTCCAACCCAACTACACGAAAGCTTCCTTGAAACAGAAACACCCAAAAAAGACCACAGGTATGCGAGGTATGCAAACCCCAAAACATCCTTTATTTTTATTATGGACTATACAAATGAAGGTGTCCGCCGACCAGTGCTCATCTGGGGAGCAACCAACAATGCTCCCCAGGAAGGGACATGCTAGGGTGAGAATTCCAAAGTAAACTTTGGAATATATAGGCACACCTTATAAAGGCAGCGCTTTGGGGGCCTAACCTGAGTTATTGATTAGGCTCACACAAGCCTAATCTACGACTCAGGCAAGGCACAACCAGTGCCCAAAACGTCCAAACAAAAAATATTTTTATAGATGATTTGACTCAAATTCGGAAAATCTGAATCCAAGTCAAAATGTATGATTATGATGAATCTCGATTGTTACATTGTCTCAACGCCATTATGAATAAGGATTTATACCTACTGCCTAGAATTGATGATGCCTTAGACCATCTGAGAGGGCGAAGTACTTTACTGAGATGGACCTTATCTCTGGATACTGGCAAATCAAATTTCCTAAAGAGGAACAGGAGAAGTGTGCAATTATTGCCGCGCAAGGGCTATTCCAACCAATATGCATGCCATAGGGGCTGTGAAATGCGCCAGTAATTTTTCATCATGCAATGGACACCATTTTTGGGGGATCTTAAGTTATCCTATGTACTGGTGTACCTGTATGATATCAACATCTTCTTGCGGACGTTTTCTGAACATCTGGAGAACCTTAAACAATTGTCCAAACAGCTGTTGAAAGCCAATATAAAGATAAAGCCTAGAAGATGAAAATTCTTTAAAGACAATTGGAATACCTTGGATTCATCATTGATCCCAATGACTTGAGGCCTAAACCTCAAAAAGTGGAGGTGATTAACAAAATGTAACTTCTGACAAATATGAGGGATGTTCAAGTATTATTAGGCATGGTAAGATACTATCAAAGATTCATTGAAGGGCTTGTGATGATTGCTGAACCCCAATTCTATTTGCTATTAGGAGGAGTTCGTTTTTTCTGGGCAGCCATATATCAGCAAACCATTGAGGCATTGAAGAACATGCTGAGCACGGCGCCAGTCCTCTGATATCTGGATTTCACCAGCCAATCATAATAAGAACTGATTCCTCATTGACAGAAATGGGGCGTGTTATCCCAGGTCAGGGATGATGGGGAGGAGCATCTGGTTTCTTATCGCAGCAGGAAGATGAATAAGCATGAGCGTAATTATACAGTGACCAAAAGAGATGTTTGACTGAGATATACACTTGCAAACAATTTTGGGTGTACATCCATGGAACCAAGTTTCAAGTAGTGATGGATCACATCTCGATATTCTGGCTCCTTAACCTCAAGAATCCTGAAGGACGTTTAGCCTGCTGGGCTCCTGAAACTGCAGGCGTACTTTTTGAAGTTATTAATATAGCTGAAGTGGCCCACCAAAAAGCAGATGGACTATCTCGACTTCCTATTGTGGCTGTTCTGAGCAACTTGGCTGATGAGCTCCATGAAAAAATGATTAATTGGAAGCATGAGGATGAGCCATCTGAAGTAAAGAAGGCGATCAAGAGAGCATTGATTGACACTGAAAACAGAATGAAATATTCTAAAAACTCAAGCTTGATGGGCAGCAAAGAGTTTTCCTAAAACCTTCCAAACGAGTGGATATCATTACTCAGGCCCACAAGGCCATTGAGCATGGAGGATTGACCAAAACGCTGGAATTAATTTTATCCAATTACTATTTTGATTCCACGCAATTCAATATCCAATATGTATAAAAAATGCCATTTATGCCAAATCACAAAGCCCATGAAGTCAGATTGAAGTATTGATTAATCAAACCTGACTGGGCCTGGAATACCATATTGATTGATGTTGTATGGCCCTTGCCTGTGAGTAGCTTAAACAAATACATAAGTGTTGTTATCAACCATCTGACAAAATGGGTGGAAGAAAAAGCATTTGAGACGTCAGGGCCTTGACGACTGCCAAGTTTATTATGGATTGTATCATCTTTAAGCATGGATATCCTCAGAAGATCCTGATGGATAACAGCACAAACTAACTGCACAGATGGTGCAACGCTTGAACGAGCTGATTCCATAAATGATTGTTTTCAACCCCATTCCATACTGAGATTAATGGTGCGGTAGAACTAGTGAATGGCACCCTAATCAGCATATTGTGCAAAAAAGCAGCTGCGGCACCTTCACAATGTTTATCTTCATTAGCGCTACTGTGTTTGCATACAACATCAACCATCATAGAAGCACGGGACAATCTTCATTTAAATTTCTGTATGGTAGACAGCCATCACTACCTCCATTACTATATTTCAAACTCAATCCAACTGAGGCAATTAGCCCTATGAGCTATGTTGAGCAACTGGCGAAGACCTTAATTAAGTTGCAAACTGAGGCTTATAAGAATGTGATTAGTTGAAAAAAGCCAGAAGAGCTATGAAGACTCTAAATGAGCTACTGTGTTTAAGTTTCAGGAGAGGACTTAATAGTATTGTGACACCTAGCGCAGGCTGCGCGTACAAGCTGGCATCACTTTGGACAGGTCTGTTTATTGTATTGGAGAAATCATCCAAGGATGTATATACCATCAAGGATCAAGGAGTTGGGCTGTGAATCAAGTTTACGCTAAGTTCCTTCATCCATATTCTAACTAAAAAGAAAAAAAATGATAAACAACAATAATATTAATAATAATAATAATATAAAAATATGAGAAAATATTTAGAAAAAATAGGTAATGAAAGATAATAAAAATGATAAAAATTGTAAGCATGAAAAAAGAAAAAAGGCTTTAAAAATTAAATAATTATCAAATTTTATATATAAATTATGAAGCCTCAGCGCCACTGGAGCTGGATGACCCTTTTTTGGAGGGGGAGGAGAGTGATATCAAATGGTGTATCCTGAAGGAGAGTGGCTGGAGGGGAAATGTGAATCTTGTATAAGTCTCAACTGTCAAGATCATGTCAGAGATGAGTCAAACCTTAAAAAGGCTTAGCACCAGTCACAAAGCCTGGTCAACTATGTAAGGGCCATTAAACCAAAGGAAGTGACCATTGAAATGGATTTTGTAGCAGGTGAGAGAGGTTAGAATTTGGGGAGAAAGCCACAGTAAGAAAGAAGATATTGGCTAGAAGGCTTTTGAGACAAGGATACACTGGGGGAATGAACACTTTTGCATAAAACATTTTTGAACGTGCTTAATATAAGTCTCTACATATGTCAGGCATGGTCTTGGTGGAAAGGGTTGCTGGCAGGGAGCGAACGCTTGAGTCCAGTGAAGCTATTTGAGGAATATAACTTTCAGAATGTTCTTTCTACAGGCTTCTCAAAAGAGTGCAGTAGATCAGAAGGATATGGCGATATTTCAAAGCACAAAATTTAAAGGCCCAACAGGACGTGCATATCAGTGCAAATTGTTGTTGGAGAGCACCAGAGCCTGCTACATAGTTAGCAAAGAGACAAGCCTGATTGGCTTCAAAAAGCTTGAATGGGGAAACCACAGGCTTGAAGGCAAGTGTGGAGGACAATTAGGCTTCCACAAGCTCATCCATCGAAATGAGTGCAAAACCTGATGAAGCCACCCTGCCGCACAAAGGTAAGAAATAAGACTACTAGAAGGGAAAATTTGAAAGGTAGAGAAAAGGAATTTGGGAAGTATATCACCGTCTGAAGTGAATTGGTGCCAAATGATAACTTCTTTATTTTGGCTGGCCTTAGGAGCATGGAGAATTAATGAGGAGGTCAAAGGAGGATCATGTTTGACCCATTGGGACATTCATTGTAGAGAACTTAAAGCCAAAGGGGCTGATTCCGGTTTGTTAAGGACTGAAAGAGTTGCTGCAGTCAAAGGAATCTGAACTTTCAATAACTGTTGAAGCGTAGCTGGTTGAACCAGCCTAATAGAACAAAAGCAGAATACCTGAATTAACCATACACGCCACATGGAAGAGCTGAGTCTTAAAAGATACGCTTTACCTGGATGAGAGGCTATATATGTAGTAATTGTACTTTGAAGATTTAGAAAAATTGGACGTTTTGACCAAGAAGGAAAGATACCCTCCGCTTTTATCAGTCCAGGAGGGGGAGTGTTGAATGATAGACAAGGATCTAAATTGTTGAGTAATTTATTAGGGGAAATAATAATATTAGCTTATGTCTAATTTATTATAACTCATATCAAACATATCAGCGATTAAAGACCAAAAGTATCCTAAGAACATTCAAAACTTGGGATTTGCAGCCTAGTTGTACCACATATATTATACTTAACTTGACAATCTGGGATCAGGGGCTTTATGGTTAATTCAAACCAAATAATAGTCAACTTAATGACCTAGGATTGGGGGCTTTGTTGGTCTACGTCAAAATTAGTTATAATGTCTGTCAAGTTTAGGTCCAAATTAATTACTAATTAGTGGTATGAACTTCCTTGCTGTGTGATACCGTTGCTTGAGAGTAGAGATGGTCTAGCTATTTTTGGATGAATCAAAATAAACTCTGGCCTGAGTTAATTGTGTCATTGGGACACTGACCATGGGGTTGAGCTGGGTTATAGCAGGACGCCAAATGTATTGTAGACCTCATGATCACTTGCACTGCAAAATGCTGGTTAAGTGGAGGTGCAAGTTGGGGTGCCATGGGTGTAGATATGTGTAAGTCCTGGAGACCAGCCCCTGCAACTGAATAGGAAGCTACACCCCTTCCAGAAAAAAGAGGTCACAAGGGTCCAAGTGGACCCTCTGTTGCAGCTGAGCAACTTAGCCCATGTAATAGATGAGCGCTGGGTGACTGCCCTCCCACCCAAGGATACCCCATTCCCACCTCTTCCGCCCTCCTAAACCCTGGTAAGTATAATAGAGGGAGTCTGCAGAGAGATTGCGCACACCTGAGGCCATGGACAGGCCCCTGGGACCCTCCCCACTCCCCAGGAAAACTATGTTAAAATTTTGGGGAAACAGCATTTACCAACATCGGAGCCTAGCCTGCAAATTCCAGTCTAAGGGAGCCAGTCTGAACTGGCCAGCACCGGAAATCAGATCAGGGCATGACTCAGATCTTGAACCAGGTACCAAGCGACTTGGACCAGTTGACCCAAGGCTCTGGAACAGATCCAGGAAGTTCAGATTGTGCAAATAGTCCACTTGAGAGTTCAGACCTAAGTGT
>JAKSZP010008874.1:0-16394 GCA_022478985.1 Massospora cicadina
CCTCCAAGACAACAGTTGTACAGGTCGGCTCCCCCACCTTCCCCCCACCATTTGGTATTGAACCTGAGCGCGGTACCTTCCGTCACCTGGGCGTTCTCACCAACCAACAAGGATTTGCGCTAAAAGACAATGAGGACTAGCTCCTCGCAGCAGCTAACTCCAGGATTGCCAGCTGGAACCGGCGGCACATCACCCCCCAGGGTCGAGCTCTGATGGCCAATGTGTTCTTCCTCTCCAAAGTCTGGTTCCTAGCGCACGTCTGCCCATTCACAGATGCCTTTTATACGCGGCTCAATGTACTCCTCCGCTGTTGGGTCTGGGGCTCAAACCATCCACCAATGGCCCTCTCAACCATTTCCTGACCCTGCAATGAAGGGGGCCTAGGGCTTCTGGACATGCGATCCCACGCCACCACAATCTTCCTGAAGTTCCTATGGCCGATTGTCTGCTGGGACGCGACCCCCATGCCCCAATGGGCGCCCGCCCTCCGCCAGTCAGTGTCAGCAGCCCTGGGTCTTCCTAGAGCATCTCTGACCTCATTATGGGAGTGGCTCACAAACCACTCAGGCCATCGCCTAAAACCATCCTCATCCCCTACTGGAACCAGGCTCTCCTTGCCCTGAAACGAGTAGGCGCGCGGATCCACCATGCCTTCCCATACAGAAGGGAAGGCCCTGGCCTCAGCCCCCGTCTCCATGCAATTGCGCATAATGGACAAGTTGTCACAACTCGCCTCAACCCCCAAGATCGTCCTCCCATCCGCCCAAGACTCCTTGAGCTCCTCCCTCCCTCCGTGAGATTTGACCTTAAGGAATTGTGGAAGGACGTCTATCACCCCATCCTGTCAGCAAAGGTGTCCAACACCTTATGGAGGGTGCTCCACTGTTCATATAGGACAGGGGACCGGACTGGCCCTACCTTCCAGCACCAAAGCTGCCCACGCTGTGTGGAGCCTATTGACTCCCACCTCCATCGTTTTTTCACCTGTCCAGGTGTCGCCACATTTTGGTCAAAGGCCCGCACGCTCCTCCATGCTCAGCCCTGGTATGGACACCCTGTGCAAGACCTCATGTCTGAGCAGACATTGCCTGGTTGCCACTGACCCCTCCATGTCCTCGCCTATGCCACAGCCATCTGGACCATCAATAACTCCTTCCTTCGTGCTGCCTTTGACCAGCAGGTGTGGACCCTTCCACACATGATCACCCACTTTCAGGTACACTTTGAGATGGCCCTGAAGGTCTGCACTATGTCGCCAACCCTCTGTCGCTCAGTTGTCACTGCAGCACGGCTCTGGCGCGCAAATCCCCTCCCTTTCTCGATGCCTCCTCCCTCCCTTCCCTCGCCTCAGGCTCTTAGGAGCCCAGGCGTAATTCAATAAACATCGATGAATCCCCCCTCAGGTTGGGACCATCTAGTACTAAAAAAAGGCTTGGGCGCACTTCCGCAGAACCTGAATTTCCCCAGCCCACTTTAAATATGTTTTTGTGACCAAAATTCCTTTTTTGGTCGACTTTCTTAAAATAAAAATACCCATTTTTTTCCGTTTTACTTATGGTTCCTTGGGCTAACCTGGTGGCGGACCTCTTTGGGGAGGTCTCCAACTATGTGGGCCACTACCTTCTATCACAATTTACCAAAAACTCAGGTGCTCCCTTGTGTCGCCCAGGTCCCCTCCAGATCGAAGCACCCAAGCTCCCTGACGCCAAGCTACACTTGATTATGGACTCCCCTTTGAAATCCACTCAAGTTATTATGTTTCTATCCTACCTGGTCCTATATGTTGCGTTCTACACCCTGGCCTGGGGTACCTTTGTCACAGGCACCATTTGAGTTGTCTTCTTACCCTTTTTCTTAATGGCTAGTTCCCTAGCAATGTGGGTTTGCATCCCACATCACCTTGCTGGGAACGAGAGAGTTACAGACACTCTCTTGACAGTATCAAATAGAGGAGCTTTTTGGCTTGCCCCGCATAAACAATAAAAAAGATAAAAAACTTTTAAAAAGCGTTTATTATTACTTTAATTTAAAAGTAAGTTTCATATATTTTAAGAATAATTTGTGGCATCTATCGGCAGATCCCACAAACTGGTGCTCACTACAGGGGGTCACCCTGTATACTTCAATAAAGTATTTAAGTAATGGAGAGTGTCAACCATTGGGTGCAAAATGGGGAAGGGTCTGAAGCTGAGAATCGAATGGACAGCCCTACCACTTTGATGTTTGGAGAAGAACGATTTGAGCGCATATTAATACCTGAGTCTCATCACCTGGCCAGCCACTGAAGCTGTGAGAAACCTTACTCATGGCATCCTTAACCCTGGAGACATTGCATCCCATGAATGAGCGTCGTTGGTAGAGGAACGCCACTTGTTTCTCTATGAGACTAGTGTCCTCCCGGAGACCTATAGCCAGCTTACAAATTTGACCACCTACATATGCAAGTTTGCTCACCCCGCCTTGGTCCACATGATGCATCTCTTAGCCAGACATCACAAAGAGCTACATCAACACCTAGATACCCATGCAGCTCTGAATTTAGCCTATGATAAGTTGTACCAACTGACCTCTGGACCTTGGAGCAGTCAGATCTGGTGTGGAAGCTAATCGCAACTTCATCATTCAGCTGCATGACTGACTTGCTACCATGCACACTGGGATTGTAAATTATGTTGAGGAGGCCATGAAGATCTTTAGGGATGAACTGAACGCTTCCACCGCTAGCACTCGCTCATTGCTGGAGGAGTTTACTAAAGAACTTGAAAAGAACAATGAGCAAACGCACGAGGACCTTTTAGCTCCCATCTCCGCCCCTCAAGTTGAATATGAACAGCGTGTGGCTATGGTGGAGCGACAGTTAACCCAGGCCTTTTCACATGTTGATGAGCTCAAACTCCATCTGCTGCTTGAACCATCTAGCGCCACCTCCACCCTTTCGGCCAAGGTTGTTCAGCTAGAAAAGGAGCTAGCTCTCAAAGCTTCATTTGTAATACCAAATATTTGGCGCGTTGCCTGAATGAATATGAAACTGAAGTGAAAGTGATAAAAGCTTTGCTATAAAGCCCTGTGCTGTTGAAGGAAGTATTTAGTCAATCAACGCAGGTTGAGTGGAAGTATGAGCAGATTAAGGATGGAGTACAAGGCCCAAGCTCACACCCTCGTGATGATGAAGGGTGTAAACAAATGAAAGAAGAACTGAAGAAACGCGTGGAAGCCATGGAAGATGCTCAAATAAACCTAAGCTCTCTGGTATTACAACTCTGCTTCCAAGTCAATGCTTCAGAGAGCCAAGTGGAAGATCTTGAAACTCATAAACTGGGGATTAAAGCTCAACTGAGACTATGTGAATCTGGGCCCCAAGAAGCCCTCTCCAAAATGAAAACCCAGCTTGAAGCCATGCAAGACCAATTTGATCGCCTTTCATGCACCTTTGACCAGTTAAACTATTGCTCTGAAACCCTGGAAACAGAAGCTCCAGCTATTCATACCCTTACTGGGGGTGACTTTAGTTCATTCAAAACAACGTTCAAAGACAAGTATATCCCTGGCGAGGGCAGAATTGCTTCGTTTTTATACGTTTATGAAGTGGCTATGGAAGGGGCGACCAATCATCAGAAGGCCAAACATATCCTTTCCTGTTTAGGTCGCATGGCACAGGAGGTGATGGTCCCACATATGGATGCTCTTAGCACCTGGTCCGAGGTTAAAGAGGCCCTCATAAACACGTTTGGCTCAAAGCAGGCTTTAAGCATGAATAAGCAAGCCCTTATGCGTATGAGTATCTGAAAAGGGGAGTCAGTGGTTGCTTTTGTGGAACAATTTTATATGGAAGCCCAGACATTGTTAACTTCAAAGATGTCGACTTTGGATGATGCTGTAGCTGCTGTTTTGACTGGAGTGGCATCTTACCCTCCTCTAGCGATGCACATCTCCTCAGTTAAACGCTATTTCCGTACCATTCAAGATATCAAGGAGCGTTAATAGATGTCGATGACTTCCATAATCCCAAAGTTTCTCGTGGAGCAGTATCCCATCCTCGCGTTTTAACCATTGAGGATCCAAATCTTAAGCCTCAGGCCCTAGCTATTGAAGACAAGAAGGAGCCCCTTCAGATAATGGGCCCTGAGGAGCTAAAATCCAAAGCAAAATGTCCTGAACGCCCTCGGTGCAAATACTGCTACAAGTTTGGACACAAGGAGGCTGTGTGCTGGAAAAAGAAAGCTGATGCGGAGGCACAGGAGCAGGGAAAAGTAATGTCAGCATAGGGAAAGGCACACCTATTGCTGACAAATCTCATGTGCCCGATTCATTTAAATAACTTATGACAATACCACGTGTTACCAATACCCTTGGGGATGATTCTGAGGGGGGTACAGATGAGGTTGGCTATTTTGTCATAGGAGCACCCACTGAAGTTGAAGTCCCCTAATTGCTTGAACGCTAGAGGAGTAGATGAGGCCACCATGCCTGAAGAGATGTATCTCCACCAAGTTCTAGGGGAGCCAGCCATTATTGACACTGCCAGCGATGTGGATGAGGTCTTGTCTAACCTTTATTCGCCCTCTCCAGCATGGCCATACCATGCAGTCCATCCTGGGAAATTACCCTGAGACTGCGCGCAAATTAACCTCCACTTTTCATCTTAAGGAGGTCTTAGCGCTATCGCCCACTTATGGGGGGATACTTACAAAGGTCAAAGTGGTTATCCAAAAATTTTGGGTGATGGCTATCCTGGATACAGGCTCCCTGGTGAACATAATCTCCTCCAAATTGATGAATAAGATCAAACTTGCCCTGAATTAGAGTACAACCAAGACTTTGGAACCACTGGTCCCAACAACACCCGCGCACTTAGCGCTTACTAGTCCCTTCCCATTCATATTGGTAAGCTTGTTCTATCAGCTCCCGCAGTGGCTTTGAATAACAACGCCTATGATATGCTCATAGGTACTCAGTTTATGATTGAATATGAAGGTATTATCAATATGAATCAGGGGTTCCTGTTGTTGCTCAATTGTGAAGTCCCCTTAGTTCTAGCCAATAAAGAACCCAGCAAGAAGGAATACTCTTGCATGGTTGAGTACCCACTTTCTGCTTTACCTATACATTATACCACCTCTGGGCAAAATATAAAGAAATTACCTGATTCAGTGGATGCTATCGAAGGTATTCCATTTTATGCGGCCAATAAGGTGGTTATTAAGTCTGGTGAACAACATGTGTTAGACACGAAAATCACTTTCAAAATCCTTCGCCACTGCTTATTACACCTCTTAAGCATTGACGGAGTTAGCCCTTTTGAGCCTCGGGTATTGCTTGGCGTTCAGACCCAGCCTATCAGAGGCCTATTACTCTACTGTTGGGAAACCTCACCGAAAAGGACATAATTGTAAGAAAGCATCAGGAGGTGGGCTGAGGGTTTTTACTCCCTGTGGAAGAAGTTGAACAAATCCACTCTTTTGGCTTAATGGCAGGTTTAGGCCTGCCCGCAGATAACCTGGTATGTACCTTACTGAATATCCATATCTCGGATGAGCTGACCTCAGATGAGTTGAAGAAAGTGTAAGCTCTCCTGGATGAGTATAATGATATATTCTCGAAGTTGAACAACCATTATGGCCACATGAAGGGCTGGTGCCACTCCATTGATTTGGGTGATGCCCATCCCATTAGGTTCAAACCTCATCATAAGTCAAAGGTGGAGGAGCAACAAATGAGGATGGAACTAATGCAGTTATTAGACGTGGGGTTATTAGTTCCTTCGCAAAGCCCTTGGTCCTCCTCCCTTTTGCTAATTAAGAAAAAAAACGGAGGTCACCGGATAGTTATGGACTATCGCAGGTTAAACAATTTTACAAAAAAGGATAGCTATCCTATCCCACGCATTGATGACGCCCTGGCCCAGCTCTCAGGCTCAAACTTTTTCTCTGCCATGGACTTGGCCAGTGGTTATTGGCAAATGGATTATATCCCCAAGACCAGGAGAAATGCGCTTTGATATGCAGTGAAGGTCTTTTCCAACCCACGTGATTACCCCAAGGGTTGTTCAACGCACCTGCCTCTTTTCAGCATGCGATGGACCACATTTTGCAGGATCTTAAGCTAACCTGTGTCATCGTCTATCTGGATGACATTACCGTATTCTTAAAGTCCATTAACGAACACCTTAATCATTTGAAGGAGGTATACCAACGCTTATGGCGCTTAGATATCAAGTAAAAACCTTTGAAGTGTACTTTTTTCCAAAAGAAATTAGACTTCCTCAGATATACCATTTCTCAAGAGGGTATTCAACCCATACAAGATAAGGTTGAAGCGATTGCCAGAATGCCTCCCCCCCAAAAAAATCTATGGGATATACAGGTATTTCTAGGGATGATGGGGTATTACCATCAGTTCATCCCTAAGTTTTCCCAACTCAGCAAGCCCCTTGTTCGTTTACTGAAAAAGAATATTCCTTTTCAATGGGGCACTGAACAGAAGGCTGCTTTTGAAACAATGAAGCTGCTGCTACAAAAACGGCCTATCCTAAGGCATCCTGATTATGGAAAACCGTTTATTTTGTTTACAGACGCCTCAGGCTACGCTGTTGGGGCCATCCTAGCCCAACTGGATGAAAAAGGGGTTGATCATCCTGTCTCATATTTCAGTAAGATTCTATCAAAGGTGGAATGCAACTATAGTGTTACCGAGAAAAGGTGTATTGCCGTTCTACTAGCAGTAAAGCACTACCGCCCTTTCTTATATGGGACCTCTTTCACTGTGATTACAGACCACACATCTTTAAAATGGTTACAAAACATGAAGAACCCTACGGGACGGTTAGCTTGCTGGGCTCTAAAGCTCCAGCATTATGACATGAAGATCAAACACCACACTGGAACCTGCCACATGAATGTTGATGGGTTAGCTTGGCCGCCCATACTCCACCTAGATAACAGTGAAGCGGAGTGGCTGTATGATCTTTTAATGACCCCAAATGACTGGGAAGATGAGGATGAGCCTGTACAGAGGATGTTGGCCTGGCACTCCCATAGCACTAAAGTAGAAAATGGGAAGTTGTACAAACAAGTAAGGGCGAAGTGGTTGCCTTACCTACAGCCCTCAGAACGTGTACCTGTTATCCTGGAAGCTCATTCAACTTTATGCCATAGATGAGTAAAGAAAACCTATGAGTGGACTAAGGATCGGTATTTTTGGGAGGGAATCATGGAAGCCATCATTGAAGTCTTGGATGCTTGCCTTACGTGTAAGAAGCAGTCTCAGCTCAAGACTAGATATCAATATCAGCTGACTACCCCGCAACAGCTGTTTTATACCTTAAGCTTGGATGTAGTAGGGCCACTTCCTCAGACAACAGGTGGAAACAGATATATCTTGGTAGGTATTAACCACTTTGCGAAGTGGGTTGAAGCTGTGGTGCTGCCAGCCCAAACTGCTAAGGCCACTGCCACCTTTCTCTATTAAAATATTTTCGCCTGACATGGATGCCCTCAAGTACTACTCTGCGACAATGGAAAAAACTTTACCTCCAAAGTCGTTAAAATCTTGGCTACCTCCATGGGAGCCCACCAACTATTCTCAGCTCCATATAATCCATCAACCAATGGTACAGTGGAGCGAGCAAATGGCACTTTGGTTTCTATCTTATGGAAAATGGCCTCATCTGATCCCCTTTACTAGGATCATTATCTCCCTAGTGCTCTTATGGCTTATTGAATTAGCTATCACTGGATCTTGAAAATGTCCCCTTTCTAAGTTTTGTATGGCAGGGAACCAGGAATACCTGCTCTTCTAGCTAAGAATGTCTTCTCTAGAGGAGTTGATCCCGAAAAAACCATGCAAAGGCTAGCTAACTGCATCATTCAGCTTCAATCAGAGGCTATGACCAACCTAGCCAAAATGGTCACTAAAGAAGGCTAAGCTGCCAATGAGCTTTGGGCTCCCCTACCTTCATTCCAAGTATCATATATGGTTTTATATTACCACAATCACATAACTCCTCAAAGCGGCAAACTTGGATCAATCTGGGAGGGACCATTTACTATCACATATAAGAGAGGAAATGAGTATTCTATAAAGTCTTTGGCTACAGGAGTTACCATAAACCAGGTACATGGCCACTTCCTATGGCCCTATACTCCCCCCAACATTCTTGAAGGGGGCAATATCAGATATTCTCCTTCTCAACTTTTGAAAAAGAATGTTGGAGGTAAGAATACCCCCAAATCTACTACAATGATCAGCCAATTATATATTCAATCTTCAAACAATATTATGGTTAATGAGGATATAAGTATTAATGGTAAAAAGACCTTGGTGGATTCTCAGTGGAACCCTACCCATTGGGAAAATATGTTTTATAATCAAAATCAGTTTAATAAGGTAAGAACTGATAGTAGGATTGCTCTGACTCCTCGGCCGGATTCAAGGTGTCCATTACCATATGGGTCTGTTCTCCCCCAAGGTGAGAAGATTTAACCCACTGGTGATTGGGTGTAATTTAACAAATTATTACCTCATGGGTCTGTTCTCCCCTGAGGTGAGAAGATTTTACCCACTGGTGATTGGGTACAATTTATCAAATCATTACCACACAGATTGGTTTTGCCATAAAATATTTACACTTATTCTGATAGGCCAAAAGCCTATATTTCCTAATTTGAATGACTCAGCTTTTTAATACTATAGCCTCAAATTCCCATGGCCCCAATATTCAAACTAGTTTAAATATGAAATACTAGTATCAAATAGAGGAGCTTTTTGGCTTGCCCAGTATAAACAATAAAAAAGATAAAAAACTTTAAAAAGTGTTTATTATTACTTCTATTTTAGGGGGTGGAAGGCAAGTCAGTAGGGTGTACGGCTACCAACCTGAAGGTTGCGGGTTTAATTCCTGCCCTTTTCACATTGATCAGGGTACCAGCCAAAGGAAGCTATTGGCAGTTGGTAGGTATAATAACATGAAAACCTTACCCATGACGTAACCAGAAAAATCTGAGTCCCAATCAAGAGGTGAAAAAAAACTTTCTATGACAGAGTTGACCCTGTTCAGGTTTTATGTCGATACTTTCTTTCTCTATTTTGGTAATGTCCATCCCCTGGTCAGCTTGCCTTGAATAAATAAAAAAATAAAAGATTATTACTTTTATTTTAAAAGTAAGTTTCATATATTTTAAGAATAATTTGTGGTATCTACTGGCAGATCCCAAATATATACAATGATTCTACTTATAATATAATTTCTTAAACCACCATAACTAAACGCTTCCCAATTTAAAAATTGATTCAAATAAATTTGAATCTATCTCTGTTATCAGCTTCCTGCCTGCTGTCTCTCACAGTTTTTATAAGGAGAATCTAATCAATCACTTAAGTAAGCTATCACAGTCATCTCTCTCATAAGTCAAATGATAAAATGCTATGACGACATCACAGCATGATGAGAATGGATTACTAAAGACAGTTTTAAACAACGTCCAGCCATAAGATATATTCATTACCAAAGCTTTTTACCATAAGGTAAAGTTTATTTTTTTTCCACAAACAATATCTATTCTAGTTTAACTTTATTATTTTACTGATGTTACTGTGTTACAATTTGTTCCACGACAGTGTCATGTATCATTCCTGTATTTGATTAGGATGCTTAATAGTCAACACTTGATAGCTATCTGCCTCTTTGCACCTCAATTAATATTTTCAGTAGGTTCCAGCTAATGAGTTCATTTGACTGATACAAGTTTTATACTAATGGGACATTTGCATCTCAGCAAGTCCTCTAGAGGTGCACATTTTATATAATAAATTAATGATAGTATTAGGAGGGTTATTAGTAGATGTGGGGATACACTGCTCCTCAATATAATTTTCAGAGGCACAGATATCCAGATATCAAACAGCTGTCCTATGGTCAACCAAGTTTATTAAAGCTATTATCAATAGCAGTCATATATTTTACATGCGATTCGGAAGGTTATATTAAAAAAGACTTAGTTTCATAAACCACACTTTTGTAGCTTTACAAAAGGATATAGACTTCTAAGACAGCCGTTTAAAAGCAAAAGTTTCTTGTCTAAATTAGAAAAGGACACAACAATTGTTTATAATCTAAGTAATCTTTAGATAAAAAACTTCAAACGCTTAGAAATATTTTAATGTTTTATTAAAATATTCTACTATCTAAAAACCCGATATGAAAGTGCTTAAACCTTTTATAAAGGAGCGCATTCATTGACGTCCTTGAGTGAGATATTCTTGTAATGGTTAAAGTTGTTTACATAAATGGTTCTGTCTGATCCAAGGTAGTTTTTGCCATCAAAATCCACATCGATATTGACGTTATGCTTTTTGCCATACTTGATGAGAAGATTCCATTCGTATGCAGCCATGGAAAATTTTATGGGATCCGCATATTCAGTATCTTCAGTTTCCCATAACTTTCTCCACAATCTTTCAGAGCTTTCTGATAAATGGTATACAAAATTTCCTAAAGGTTCCATCTTGATAAGTTCATCTTCTGTGTGCAGTCTGAGAACGGGTATAGGTAAACTGTTACGTCGGTAACAATTCTTATCAATCGGTTTGTAGTTTTTAAAAGCACCTTCCTTAACACAACCTTTCGATCCTCGACCAAAATACTTTGGTGAGAGGGCAGGGTCCTCGGAATAGTTTTTTTGATATTTTAAGTAGTTCCAAGCTGGCATCTCAAAATTGCTGTCATTTGTGATAAAGTACTGTTCAACAAGAAGCATCTGAAAAATGTTGTCATATATACGCCTTTTTTTTGTGAAAATTCTCTCATAATTTCCATGGCTAGATCGCTTGAGCTGTTCAGCATGTAAATCGTTTTGCATAAAATTTATGGCTTTAGATGCATACCCTGAGAAATCTTCTGGTTTCATACCTTCTACCGCTCTTTTAGGATTACCCACGGATTGGTAGTTATCCACGAATTTTGATTCAGTACCATTGGGATGACATTTATCAGAAACTTGGCCAAACACTACTTGGGTAAAGACAAGGACTAAGAATGTAAATTGCTTCATTTTTGTTTTACACTTCAATCGAAACCTTGATTTATATACCCCTTTAGATTTGCACCAACTGCGTCATGAAGCTAGTTTAAACTCATAAATGCAAATTCCATCGCTAACTCGGGGTGGGAAATAATGGCATAATTGCGGTTTGTCAATCAGATTCAATCCTATATCACTTCAATTTATTGAGCACCGCAAATTATAAGCAATTTGCATGGATCGGCTCTCACTTCAGATGATTAGATGCGTTGCTTATGATTAAGATAATATTAGTTAAAATATTTGAACTCAACTAGTTGAATTATCTTTCATTCGATTTCAATTTAACATGCAGTTGATTACTAATAGTTCTGCACCTGATCTATCTAAAATCATTTTTTGTATAATCTTTTGATTGCTTTTTTTAATGCAATCACATTACAACTTTAGTTTTCAGAGACTATTGTCATTTTACGCTTTTTACTTAATCAAATCTAAAATAGATTTATAATCAGATGCACTATTAAACCCGATCCATTTGAAATCAGCTAATTGCATAATCTTTGATAACTTTTGTTTAATGCAATCACTTTACAACTTTGAATTTTCATAGACTATAGTCTTTATACGCTTTTTAATTAAGCAAGTTAAAAATAGATTTATAATCAAATGCACTATTACACCCAATCCATCTGAAATCATCTTTTTGTATAATCTTTTGATCGCTTTTATCTAATGCAATCACGTTACAATTTGAATTTTCAGAGACTATTGTCTTTATACGCTTTTTAATTAATCAAGTTAAAACACAGTTATAATCAATGCACCACACTTTGTTCTTGCAGCTCGACTTGCCCTAGTTTACCAAGCAAAAAGATATACTGTAGTATTACATTGAAATCTTGTTCTGCAAAGCTACCGCTGGAGTTAAAAATAAGAAGACCTACCCTTGTCAAAGCCTTATACAACTTAGTTAATTGAAAAACTCAAATCTTTGACTTTATAAGATAAAGATAATTAATAAAGAGAACACAGCTGCTTAATTTTACTATAAGGCTACTTTAGAAGTATATTTTGTTTATTTAAGGTTACTTTAGAAGTATATTAAAATGAAGTAATCCAGTTTATCTGACCTTTGTTTTCATTAATGTCCGTCTTCTGGTCAGCTTACCTCAACTAAACCATCTGACCTTTAGGTAGGGGACTATTTGACTGTGTTGGCATTGTACACCAATGCCCTGAACTGAGATAGTGAATAGAAGGTGGTCCATGGAATTCCTGGCCTATCATAATGCCACATATGGAGGTTTTCTGGGTTTTATCATCCTTTCCCATCGATTTGATTTCTTCATTAATTGGTGTGGTAGATTTAACCCAAGGTTGACCCACCTCAAATTTATAAGTTTATCTATGATCAGAGTCTATTAGTAATATACTTAATTTGATACTGGTAATAAATTAATTGGGTTCATAATATGAATATCTATGTCATTTTAAAATGATTGGAGTTATAAATACTATGAAATTTTGAACGTGAGATAAAAAATTAGTTTTATTTGCATATATATTTATAATAATTTAAGTAAAAATTATATTTATATTTTTTATAATACAGGAATCATTTTTTAAATTTTATTTGAGGTGGGCCAACCTGGGATGATTCCACACTGATTATGGGGAAATCAAATGAATGGGAAAGGAGGATAAACTCCAGAAAACCTCCATGTGCAGCATATGATAGTCCAGGAACTCCATGAACTGCCTTAGCTATTTGCTATCTCAGTTTGGGGCATTGGTTCACAATGCCAACACAGTTATAGTCATCCCCTACCCAAAGTTCCTGTACCAGAATCAAACTTGGGGAGGCAGTGGTAGAGGTCCAGAATCATTTTTTATAAGATTTTTTTCCTTTCTATTAGATATCACTTTCAAGTAAATTTTATAAGAAGAAAATCATTTTACTACAGCCACTGGGCCACACCCCTTTTTGTTGATGTCCTCAGATCCACCACCTGCTTCACCACTGTGAAGCAGCAGTGCTCCACTACCTAATATTTTCTACCCAGCAGGTAAACATATTTAAATAGGCTCAAATAGTTTATCCCATTCTTCTGGCTGATTTGTCATTCCATGTGACTTAGAACTCCTTCTTGCATGCATCCACCTATCTCACCCTCATACTCTCACCCTTTCTCAATCTATATAATTTTGCATCCATATTGAATATAAGTATTTTTCCAGTATTATACCATAGTGATTGTCAAACTAGCCACTTCTGCCTCAAACCAGCTGGCTTTAATTTATACTATTTTAAGGGCTATTTTGATATAGGCTTCCAGATAGAGGAGGATATTTTAGCAGTGACTTTGACTCCCCTAATTTACAAAAATACTCCCATTCCTACTTTAAGTACTCACCTCCCTTCTGATACTACTCTGATGGTGTCATTTGCAAACCTCCTTTCATATTTCTGACCCTAAATTCTGTATAAACAGTTGAATGAAGGGAATTTGGCTTATAGATCTCAACCCAACCTTATCTTCAATATTCCTTGAAGGTGCAGAGACCTTGCTGTCTCTCACACCACTGCCACCATCACCCCCAACCACTTTAGCATTGCCCAACAGTCCCCCCACATACTCATATTATAGTGCACCAGAGTATTTTTTGGGCTCATATTAATAATAGTTGCCAAATTTGTCCTCTGTTTTAAATTTGACCATTCTAAAAAGTCCTTCCACTATGATGCTTCATCTAGTGTTGTTCTGAACCCTTGTTAGTGGTATCTTAATGGGGTATATTGTTGCCCCCTCTCACCCAACACTCTCACTTGCTGGGCCAGAGTAGGAGATCTGCACACACCAAAATCTCCAGTGATATTTGCCCACCTAATTTCACCCCAACCAATTAGAATCAGGCTTGTACCACTATTTACCCCAAGCAGCTCCCCATTTGCCTACTACTACCCATCCTAATACTAACTCCACTTTTCTCATGAACAAAAACCTTGGGCCCTATGGATGAGGTTGAAAAAATAAGGTGAGATTGTCAGAAATACAGTTGTCAAATTGGGTGAAGAAGCCCAGATGGGTATAACTGTGATGAATTTTTTACCTTGGATTTTGACAAAACTATCTCACTCAGACGTGATTCCTTAGAACCCAATGCTATCCCCTTTCAGAGTGGGCACCATCTTGCCTTAGCAGTGGTAGCCTCCCCCCATTGTCACCAACTCTATAGCTCAGTCACAAAGTCTGTTGAAGAATTCCACAATAGCCTGACTATAGTTATCTTCCCCCCTGATTTCACTGAAGATGAAAGGATGAAATCAAAAATTTGTCAATACTGCAAACAACTCTACATTCATGTTGCCTAACTATCAGTATTTTCCCAATCACTGGGATCACCAGAGAGGATATATCCAGTTTTACCCTATTTCCTGATGCCCACCTTCATGTGAACATCATGTGGTGAAATAATCAAAGTTATTGTCAAGGCTGATATTAAGTATCTCAATCTTTTTGTCATAGGCTTTGACCCCACCATGATGACACCCCAACGCCCTTGGTCTCAGCCTAAAATTCTTCTTCTACAACACTGCTCCACCTGCTGTAGTTGATGCATATATGAATGTGCCACCCATCCCTTCCTCTCCCTCTGCCATGGTGGTCTAGTTATCCTCCACTCCTTTCCTGGTTGGAGATATTATTTTGTTCTGATTATTCTGTTTTGTTTCAGTTTTATTGTTTGCCCTTTGAATATCAGTACTGTCCATCTCCTAATTGGTGTGCCTCAAATTAAATTTAAAATTTAAAATTTAAAATTTTGATAAGATTAGGAAGATATTATATAATTTTAGAAAATAAATATTATATTATGTAAAAGCTATAATTTTTAGCTTAGATTAAGATATTACTATAGTTCTTTACTGATATCTGAAAAAGCTTTTCCTGACATGTTTATCATAGTTTAATCATCTTTAATCATGTGTTGTGAGTTGTGTCAGGTCACATGTGGCTTAGTGGGCTGAATAGTCTACTTAGACTAAAGTAAACAGAGCCAGGAACCAAAAATGTTAGTGGCAGAAGCTAAAACAAAGATGAGAAATAAGGAGGGCCAAGTCTTAGTTGAGGCATACAGAAAATAGTGAGCTAGCTAAATAAGAGATAAGGGCTAACATCAGAATGGGTGAAGGGATTGGATTAGTGTGAGATTCTAACTAGGATAAATAGAACTAAAAATTAAGTAAGTGAGTGGTTATTATTGGGAGTCACCTTCCCAGGTAAATCAAGTTTATATGGAAAGTCTTATGACAAGTGCAAGAGGACATGTTTGCAATAATCTGGAGCACCACCAACTACAACCTCATCAAAAAACACAATCATGGTGAAATTTTTAACAAGAACAAAAACTAAACCTTAGGGGATGAAATTTGTCCAACATTCCCAAATAGAATTACCAATTTTATATTATAGAGTGGTATTATTGGATTGTAGTCAGATTTTTGATTTCTATAAAAGAGAAAGTCTAATCAACTTAACAAAACTTGGTATTCTAGTTCTTTTACCTAATTATTTTTCAGGACTTATAAAACTGGTAAAACATTATAGCATAAAAATAAATTATACCTTTTGAACCTTTGAGGTCAACTGATTTAATGCTGTTAGAATTCTCCTGCCAATTAAATTAGATGCCCAGATTAAAACAATTGTAACTAAGCGAATACTGGGTTAATTAAGATTATAAGGGTGACATTCAAATGGCTAAAAAATTTCCTTAACTTTAATTAATTAATTAGTAATCTGTTGCATATCAAAATTATAAGATAACTAGGTTCAAAGTCTATACTAACATATTATAAAACAAATGTAGTAATTTAAATGTTTTAGACTTGATAAAAAATTACTCCATCATTCTTCCTTTGACCTCTTGTCAAAATAGTGCATCCTACATTATCTTGTGTTTTGGTTTTTAGTTCTAGTTTAGGGTATCTAGTTCTGTTAAGATGGTATTAGTACCTGAAGATTGTAGCCATGTTTCCTGCTGGGCTTTACAAAAGCTTACAAAATTAGAATATGGTTACTATCACCTCAGCACAACTTTAAATTAAACTAGTTTTCACTACTAAGTATACATATGAAGAAGCTTGAAAGTATAATGCCTCAAAATAACTAAGCTAAATTCCATAATCTTTGATAGAAGTTGCCATTCATGCACTATTAGATCATGTTATAATGATTTTCTATATCTAGAGATTGCATTTGACTATAAGTTATTTGACTGTATGAAATTTTGAATAATAGTACGCCTTTAACGATTTAACCATAAAACTATCATATTAGCAAGTATGTAATTACAGGATATTGTAACTTGAAT
>JAKSZP010008875.1:0-16343 GCA_022478985.1 Massospora cicadina
TTGTTGCCTGATTGCTCTACAAACTACCACCAAAACAAGCGTTATTAAAGTTTTGTAGTTTTGACAAACAACCTAATTTGTGAATCTGACAATTCTTCATAGCAATTAAACTATTGGGTTACAATCCCTCATTAAATTATCTATTTAACATTGTTGGGATGATCCCCATGAAACATTAAGCAAAACCAATCATCAAATACATATCCTTTTGGCTATTCATGAGTAATGATTAGTTGGCAACCATCACCAAGACAAGAGATTTTTATTAGAAATCTTAGAAGAACTTATTTATAAGTATATATTATTTGTACCAGAATTAGAATAATCTAGAGCTTAATCTACACTGAGGTGAATAATGTGGTCAATTATAAAATAATATAACACTGAATCATTAAAGCATCTTAGACAAAGTCCAATAGCGTTCATTTTTATTTTGACTATAGGCGTTCAATTGAAATCATTTAGATGAGAGTCAACACCATCAACAACACTTCCACCCCTTTACTTGACTTAATTTCTGGACTAGGCTGGCAGAAAATTTACTGCAGTGGTAAGGTCTGAGGAATCTCTTGTGAACCCTATTAACAATTTTACCATTGAGCAACTTCTTAGTATAGACATCAAAGGATGAGCGCTCTAAAAATATGTACGGCCTTTTTTTAAAAGCGTTGACATCTTGTGGGTTCGTCCAATCCCATATGAGTAATAGTAAACCACCTAATCACCAACATTGAACTCGTGCAATGGTGTTCTATGGATATCATCATGTTCTTTCTGGTTAATTTTTCTAGTCATGTTTGACCCATAAGCCTTAGTCTGAACTTTGCTTGGAGCCTTAATTAGTTGATCATTGTATAGTCAGGCTGGGCTCCGACTTCATCCTTTACAATGAAGTATATTATGAGTGGTAAAGTGGTCTTTCAACAATAAGGTAATTGAAAAGTGGAGAATCCAGTAGCACTAAGATATCCAATATTGTAGGCGAAAACAGCAGAATTGATGTAGAGAGCCCATTGGGAAGGTGAAAAGTCATCAAACTTATAAATGGTTTTTTCTAGGGCCTCATAAAACCCTCTCAACAGTTCCATTGGTCTTTGGATGGTATGGAGCAGAAAACTCTCCTCCAATACCCATACTCCAGTTCAGTTAACAATCATATTGCGGTAAAGTTGGTAGCATTGTCCTTCAGGAAAACCTGCGGGCACCCATGCCTATGAATAATATTCTCCATGTCAAACTTGGCTGTGTTAAATGCTCAATACCGCATAAGGCCTTATCTTTGACCTACTTGATTAAATGGTCAAGGGCCAAAATGATATACCAATGGATGAAGTTGCTGACTGGTAGAGGACCAATAACGTCATTTGAGATGGTGGGCCATGCCCAGTTGGGCTTAATCAGCTGATAAGTGGTGGAAGAAAAAAAAAGTTGTGATTGGCACTCATGGCACTTTGTCACGAATCCTGGATGTTGAACCTCATCAACTCACAATAGTAACTCTGTTGGATCTGAATAGCGTTACTATTGTGAGTTGATATATTAACCAAGCCTAACAACTTGATGATCTTGAATAATTATTTACAGTCATTTGAAAGGCAGTTGGTTAGTTGCCTTCTGCTATCAATAATATATAAAGTATCACATTCTGAACTTCAGTATTATTCATTAATTAATCCAAAGTATGCCTAAGAAGTGGTTGTTCTTCATTATATTTATGGGCTTTCATTTGCTCAAATAAATGGTCAGCATACAGGATCAGTATGACACAATGGGTATCAAGAAGACTCAGTAATAATTTTTGATGAGAGGACCATGATTGATGTATAGCCTCATTGTCATAATCCTGGAGCTTCAACGCCACCTTGCCAGCTGACTTTCAGGCTATTTAAGGTTATACAGCCACCACAAAGAGGCGTGATCAATAACCATTTGGAATTTTGTGCCTTATATAGACATGGAGTTGTTTACAGGCAAAAGTAATGGCTAAATATATAATTTCTGTCACCATATAAATTCTTTTTGCTTGGTAAGGGAGCAACTACAGAAAGTTACTGGGAGCTTCGCTCCTTGTTTATCTAAGAGAGCACATCACTAATGGACGTTAACAAATCATCAAATTGAATAATAAAAGACCTCTCAAAGTCTGAATAACATAGCATTAGAGCTTAAAGTAGTGTCACTTACAACTTGTTGATATCAATATCACATTTGAGGGACCAGAGAAAAGTCACTTACTTCAGAGTAGTTGAAACAGAGGCTTAGCCAGCTGAGCAAATTATTAAATGAGATGACGTTGTTATCACACCATACCTAAAAATACTTGTATGATCTGCTTTTTCTCAAAAGCTTTTATATTATTTAGCAGCCTTGAGCTTCTGAATCTGTGGCCATATTCCTTAGTATCAAAGGTGTGACTCGAATACTTCATCTGAGTCTTAAAACTGAAATCTTGGTTTAATTTTCAAGATGAGCCTTGACTAATCACTTGGAAGTTTCTTCCAAATGGGACAGATTCTGGTTTTAGTTGTGTCAAAAGATATTGATATCAATAAAGTATATGAAAACATAGCTCATCTTCAAATCCCCTCAGAATGATGCCCATGGCTCTTTGGAATATAGCCAGCGCATTTAATAAAGTCTTGTGGCATGTGAGTAGGTTGATGCAGCCCTTGGGAAGTGATTTTATCACACTTTCCTGCTTAGCCTTAGGTAGATAGCTTTGACAATAGCCGCTCATGAGATCGAGGGTGGTAAAGTACTTGGCCTCTCCTACCCTATCAATAGCGTCATTTTTACTTGGTAAAGGATAAGAAACTTTATTATTATTTTTATTTAAGTGCTGATAATTGAACGCAACTTTACTGAAACTGTCTTTCTTCTTAACAATAAGTACTGGGATGGCCCAGGGGCTGTGGAAAAGCACAATTCCTTTATCAAAGTAATCTTTTGAGCTCTTTTTAACCAACTTCTTCACTGTCTTGACTTCATTGGATGGGGAAAGATTGTATTTGCTGGGTATCCCCGGTGTTAATATGATGCAGTATACCTTTGGCGCTGTCGGGCATTCTCCTTTTTGACTTAAAAAAGAATGTTGGAGGTATTAGTGCTCCCAAATCTGCTTCTATGATTGGCCCATCTCCTGCCTGATGTAAGTCTCAGGGAACGTCCTTTGGCTCTTGATTGCTCCATCTTCCTATTCCCAGATAAGAAAATACTGAAGAGGATGGCGGTACCCCTCATTACCCAGGGCAACCTCACTCACGTAGTAGATGAGCAATAGGTAACAGCTCGTCCGCTTTGAATCCCACCCCCAATACCCACACTTACCTCAGCAGAACAGTTGCAGGGAATTAGCAAAATCTATGCTGAGTTTATCAATTTGAAATTGGTCAGATTTAATTTGGCTGGCAATCTGGTGGATGCATAAAATTTGAATGGCTGTAAAAGCATGAAGGATGAGATATTGACTGGATCACCCAACGGTCCCAATTCAATCTCCAGACCAGTTGAGCAAATATTGGGCGCTATTGACGTAAGTTTTAAGCCCTCAAATAGTAATTCAGGCGCTGCGCCTGATATGCCACTCTTGACCAAACGAATGGTTAAATGATCAAGTGCGGACACGTTGGCCATCCCAAACTTGTTCCCAACCAAATGGACCCATCCCTATAAGGGATGGCCTTGGGGGATTCCCGTTGCCCATTGGGCCAAACGCCATCATGCTAATTGTCAGAAACATAGTTGAGCCCTGGTTTGGACGTTTGAGGTCGAACCAACAGAGACTCAGCCAACTGCTGAATTTTGTGATGTCAGTTCTCAAAGAATAAGCCCTCCCATTCCCAAAAAATGCGCCAGTCAGGTCAAATTTGTTGGGTCCCGACCCCACCCTGTCACTACCCAATTGACCACTATTTAATCAGTTGCATGGCACTAAGAAAATTGTTGGTCAATTTCTTACTTTCCTTTCCCAATAAAATTTTATCAAAAAGAGAAATTTTCATCTGTTTATTTTCCCTATTAAAACACATCCCAGATGGCATTTCCCTGGTAAACTGTCACCCCACACTCTGGGTGGGCATTACCAATTCTTTTAGTCACCATGGCTCCCTCTATCCTAAATCAAGTCGCACGGTTGGCAATGCCCCTGGCATTCTGGCTTGCTTTTTGGGTGCTCACGCATTCTGACTGGCAGGCTAGTCTAAACTTCTTCTGCCGTTTCCATGACATAATTGACCAACCATTACTTCCAGCCATTTCTGCCTTAGTTTTTGAATTGGGCACTGTAGTGGTTACCCTATACCAGATGAACGTGCAATCAGTTTTGTGTTGTTTGTTGTTTGTTTGGTCACTTCCTGACTTCAGGAGAAGCATCCGCTCTATTTTAGGAAACTTTCTTCAAGCTGCCAAAGGAGTGCAGACTGCATCTTCTTGAAACCCCTCCATAACCCCTGAGTCTGAATTGCTGCTTCTGGAGTCAACTATGAATGACTCTGTTCAAATCCAGTTGGAAGAAATGATTTCTCCCACACTTGTACTTCCAATTTTCACCCCAGCTAAAAACCCTGACCTTGGGTTTGACATACCCGCTATCTCTTTAGTTGTTCTTGAGTCAGCCAAATCCTCAAATAAACAGAATTAGGCTTATTTCCTTGTCCCTATGAGAATCAGTGTCAGTCCTCATCATGTATCCTTCAAAGCTCTGGTGGATACTGGAGCGGCGGGGAACTTCATGAGCGTTGAGTTGGCACAACAATTAAATTTGGAAATGGATGTGGGCGCCTCAGTAATGGCGGCCTCATCTGCTTACCAGTCTTCATATGTCATCCGCCGGCCGTTACACTTCTCAATCCACCAATAACTTCTGCAATCAGTTTTTGGCCATGCCAAACCTGGTATTCCCAGTGATCTTGGGTGTGGGATGGTGGCATCGACAACATGTGAAGATTCATTTAGAGTTCAATACATTGTCATTTACCAATGATGATTCAGAGGGAGAGTTCCCTTTGATCAACACCATCAAGAGAATACAAGAAACCAGCTCTATCACTACTTTAGTTACCTCTGCGGGCATCCCGGCCAATTTTCCTGAAAGCTTAATGCAACACTGGGAAATCTTCAATATGGAAAAAGCGGACCATCTGCCAAAATATTCCAGGTACAATTGTGGATTTCAAACAACCATGGAATCGGTGAACTTCAACTGCCTGTTGTATCCTCATACAGCGGAGTAAGTGGCTTCACTCAATACCTGGTTGGACAATATGTTAAAAAGGCTGTTTGTTTAAAGAAACCTCTCCCATCACCTCCCCTATTGTATTTGCAAAAAATGGATGGATCACTCTGTCCTTGTGTAGATTACGGTCACCTGAACAAAATATCAGTTACAGACCCCTATCCATTGCCCTTAGAACAGACAATCAGCCAGGTGATTGCCAAATCCCATGTTTTTTCGAAATTGGATTTGGTGAATGCTTTCAATCAAATTCAGGTGATGGAAGGCGGGGAATGGTTGACTACAATCTCGATGAGGCGAGGCATTTTTCAATTTCGCGTAATGCCCTCTGGGTTAAAAATGCTCCTGCTATGTTCCAGCGAATGATTGACAACACGTTAGGAGATCTCCAGTTCTCCTGTGCTATTTCATACATTGATAATATACTTGTCCGTTCCCCAACCCCCAAACAACATACTATCAACTTGTAAGCGGTGGTGTCCGCCCTGCATAAAGCAGGGTTGTTCCTCAAAGCTTACAAGTGCGAGTTTTATAAGGAAGAGGCTCCTTTCTCATAAACCTAGTTCTCAAAGAAGGTGTCACTATCCTTCCTAACAAATTAGATGCAATCCGAGAATGGCCAACTCCAACTACACAGAAGCAACTTCAGAGTTTCTTAGGAACTATCATTTTTTTGAAAAAATTTTCCCCCACACTTTCTCAGTTGGCCGCTCCACTCCATCCCCTCACTGGGAAAAATGTGCCATTTTGTTGGACCCCCAAATGTCAGCAGGCTTTCAAATCAATCAAAGAGGTTTTCATGTCTCCTCCCATTTTTAAAACATGCTGATCCCACCAAACTGTATATCGTCGCATGTGATACTTTGTCAGTAGCAGTGGGCGCGGTGCTGCTTCAGGACCACATTGGTCTTGAACATCCGGTTGCTTATTTTTCCCAAAAATTCACTACCATGGAGCAGTCTTAGGCCATTTATGACAAGGAAACGACAGCTGTTGCATGGGCTTTAACTCATTGGCAATACCTGTTACAGGGTGCCCATCATGAGCTAACAGTTCGCATGGATCACCAAGATCTCTTGTATTTCTGAAAACCTCAGAAATTGGCGCACTGGAAGTCCTGAACCTATCAAGACTTGTGTAGTTTCAACTTCAAATATGAATTTGTCAAAGGTGCACTCAATGTCCTCCCTGACTTCTTAAGTTGTAGCCCTGCTTACTGTCCCTTGGAATCTGAGGAAGTGGATCTTGTTACCGTGATCCCTGCCACTCAGATCCTGTAAATCGTTCCCTCCATTGTTTCCTCCACCGCGTTGTCTCCTGATGAACCATTATTGGCCCAAGTGTTGGCCGCTCAAACGGCTTGCCCTGAGGGTGTGGAGTTGGTCAAGAAGTTAATGAACTCGAGTCCCAAACCCTCCCTATACACCTTAAAAGAGGGGCTCATTTACTTCCATTCTCATGTGTGAGTTCCCCCCCTTTCGCCCAAAGGTATTCCATGCACACCATGATCCTCCCACAGTTGGACACCCCAGTAACAAGAAATGCATCAATCTGATCAAGTGTATCTTCAATTGGGCAGGACTGACCAAAGAGGTTCCATCTTGGATTGCTGATTTTGTTACCTGCGCTAGGGCCAAGTCAGATTGCTCCAGTAAGAATGGCCGCCTACATCCTTTACAGCAGGCGGAAGGTCCGTGGACCTCAGTATCCATAGAGTTTATTGTCAATCTCCCCTGTTCTAATGGGTTTACAGCGATAATGGTGGTGGTGGATTGCTTCACTAAATTCTCCATTTTTATCCCTTGCACTTCTGCAATTACGTCGGAAGAGACTGCCCATCTTTTTGTATGACATGTGTTTTCAATGTTCAGTCTTCCCCTAGGAAATCATTAGTGACTGGGGTACTCAGTTTACTGCATGCTTTTGGAATGAACTCCTATCGATCCTGAGAATAACCCCCTGTTGATCCATGGCATATCACCCCCAGTCTGACGGTTAGACTGAGCGGGTTAATCAAGTCCTTGAACAATACCTGCATTGCTATGCCACAGCAGCACAGGATACCTGGTCCAATGACTTGCCTCTCGCTCAATTTGCATACAATAATGGGATCCATGCCTCCACGGGGTTTTCACCATATGAAGCAACGCTGAGCTATAACCCATCTTTTTCAGTCAGGGCATGCTTGCAACCTGAAGTTTAAGCTGCCGCGGATCATGCCACCCATATCCGTTCAACTCAAGCTTTGCTATGGGAACACCTCACCAATGCAATTGATGACTGTAAGCGATTCACAGACCATAAGCGCCTTCCAGGTCACAATTTTACAGTGAGTTCTTATGTCATGCTTGATACCTGGCACTTGCAAATCCAAACCCCTTCCCGCAAGTTCGCCAGTAAGCGTTCAGGCCCTCACTTAGTGGAGCAAGTATTGGGTAATGGGGCGTTCCACCTGAAGCTTCCTGCACATTGGAAGAAGCACCAAGTCTTCCATGTTTCCCAGTTTTCACCCTTCAAAGGTGTAATTCCCATGGACCCAGAACCAATCATCATCAATAGCGAGGAAGAGGCTGAGGTAGAAGCTATCTTGGCATCTCACAAATCACGGCGTTCATTTCAATATCTCGTGGCCTGGAAAAGAATACCCAGCTTATGAAAATAGTTGGGTCAAGGTGCACGATTGCGCGAATTGCATGGCTCTGGTCAAAGCTTTCCACGCATCCCACCCCGAGGCTCCTCGTCCTCCTCAGAAAATTGTGACGATTATGGCTATCAAGCTACCTAAAGCATACAAGAATGTGGCTCTGGCACAATTTCCTGGTGGGGGTGCCATTCCTTTGAAAAAAGGAAAGGGTAATGTAAGTCTTGGAGAACATCCTTTGGCTCTCAATCACTCCATCTTCCCATTCCTGAATAAGAAGATACTGAAGAGGATGGTGGTACCCCTCATTACCCAGGGCAACCTCGCTCACGTAGTAGATGAGAGATGGGTAACAGCTCATCCGCTTTGAATCCCACCCCAATACCCACACTTACCTCAGCAGAACAGTTGCAGGGAATTAGCAAAATCTATGCTGAGTTTATCAATTTAAAATTGGTCAGATTTAATTCAGTTGGCAATCTGGTGAAAGTGCAAAAATCAAATGGCTGTAAAAGCAAGAAGGATGAGATATCAGCCAGATTGCCTGACGGTCTCAATTCAATCTCCAGACCAGTTGAACAAATATTGGGTGCTATTGACGTAAGTTTTAAGCCCTCAAATAGTAATTCAGGCGCTGCGCCTGATATGCCACTCTTGACTGAATGAACGGTTAAATGACTGAGTGTGGGTAGGTTAGCCATACCAAACCTGTTTCCAACCAAATGGACCCATCCCTATAAGGGATGGCCTTGGGGGATTCCCGTTGCCCATTGGGCCAAACGCCATCATGCTAATTGTCAGAAATGTAGTTGAGCCCTGGTTTGGACATTTGAGGTTGAACTAACAGAGACTCAGCTCACCGCCAAATTTTGTGATGCCAGTTTTCAAAGAATAAGCTCTCTCTTTCTAAAACAATGCGCTGGTCAGGTCAAATTTGTTGGGTCCTGACCCCACCCTGTCACTACCCAATTGACCACTATTTAATCAGTTGCATGGCACTAAGAGAATTGTTGGTCAATTTCTTACTTTCCTTTCCCAATAAAATTTTATCAAAAGAGAAATTTTCATCTGTTTATTTTCCCTATTAAAACACATCCCAGATGGCATTTCCCTGGTAAACTTTCACCCCGCACTCTGGGTGGGCATTACCAATTCTTTTGGTCACCACGTCTCCCTCTATCCCAAAATAAGTCGCACAGTTGCAATGCCCCTGGCATTCTGGCTTTCTTTTTGGGTGCTCACGCATTCCAACTGGCAGGATGGTCTAAACTTCTTCTGCCATTTCTATGACACCCAATCAACAAATAATACTGTGGATATCAACAATATGAGTACCCACAGCGAAAAGACCTTGGCAGATTCTCGGTGGAATCCTAACTATCAGAAAAATATGGCTTATAACAAAAAACGGCTTAAAAAGGCAATAATTAATAATAGGATTACTCCAACTTTGCCAAATTTGGGGTGTTTTTCACTACATGGGTTTGATCACCTTTGAGGTGAGAAGATTTTACCCATCAATATTTGTGTGCAGATTAACCAATCATTACCACTTGGATCTGAACCCTCCCAAGGTGAGAAGATTTTACTCATCAATGATTGGGTACAAATTAACCAGTCATTACCACTCAGATCTGAACCCTCCCAAGGTGAGAAGATTTTACTCATCGATGATTGGGTAAAAATTAACCAATCATTACCACATGAGTCTGACCACCACTGAGGTGAGAAGATTTTACTTGATGATGATAGGGTGCAATTTAAACAATCATTACCACCTGAGTCTGACCACCCCGAGGTGTGAAGATTTTACTCTTCAATGATTGGGTACGAATTAACCAATCATCACCACACAAGTCTGACCACTGCTGAGGTGAGAAGATTTTACTTGCTGGTGATTGGATACATTTCATCAAATCATTATCACACGGATTGGCTTTGCCTCAAAATATTTATCTTTGATCTGATAGGCCAAAAGCCTATATTTTCTAATTTAGATGAATCAGCTTTATATACTTTTGCCTCAGATACCCATGGTCTCAAAATCTGAACTAGTTTAATTATGAAAAACTAGTATCAAGAAAAGGACCTGTCTTGGTTTTGCCCTGCCTAAACAATAAAAAAACATAAAAGACTTTAACAAAGCATTATTTACTACTTTTATTAAAAAGTAAAATTCTCACTTTAAACAAATTATTTGTGGCATCAGTTGGCAGACTTTACAAACTGGTGCTCACTACAGGGGACCACCCTGAATACTTTGATGAGTATTAAAGAAATGGAGAGTGTCACCCGTTGGGTGCAAAATGGGGAAGGGACTGAAGATGATGATAGAATGGATAGCCCTACCATTTTTAAATTTATATTTATTGCGGGGAAGGCTGACCATGGGACAGACACTTCTGAATATGACTCAGACGAGACAAAACTTAGTACCAGGGGAGGCACCCCAGAGAAGCGATGCTATCTCTTGTTGCCAGCGGGAACGCCACTTATGGGAAGGGGGAGGGAACGTGTGTAGGGGACGTAGCCACTATTGAGCACGTGTGGAGGAAGGGGTCTGATTTGATGAACCAGACTGGGAACCAGGAGGAGACCAGCTGATGGCGACACGGTGGGAGATATCCAAACATCCACGCTTTAAAGTGATCCACCAAATGAGACTGGAATCTGTGGACAGCTTCAGGGAGGGTGGGGATGGATCCAGCGATGGCATCCAAGACAATCGTGTGGATAGTCCACATGGCGATTGCAACCACCAGAGCACGGAGGGAGGGTGGGAGGGGGAGGCCATTGATGAAGCAAACATATCTCTTGACAGACTGAAGGGATGTGTTTGATCCTGGCCTAGCAGACGTTGGACTTCGCGCCATATTACTTTAGAGGTAAGGCACTTCTCCAGGCGGTGGAACAGCGTTCCATACTGGCCACACACGACACAGGATGAGTGTAAAGCATTAAAGCGCTCAGCTGTATGATACACCCGCCTCAGGCAGCGCCACACATGGGAGCGGACTTGAGGCTGCAACAGAGGATGGTGTGCGTATTTCCAGATAGTCTTTTGGGTCTCAGTGGAATAAGGGATGTCCATCATGTCCAGGTAGTCCACCCTGAATAGGACTTGGGGTCGAATGGGGATCACGCCATCATGGATGGGTAGCCCCTGTACCTCTTGTGTGAACTGAGGAGAGGGGCGGCCTCTTCGTGTTTTATGTCCACTAATATGAATTCTCCAGTCTGCGCTTCACACGGAGAGTAGGATTTGTTTGTAGTGGGTTTTGGTCCCGTGAGGACCTGTGGCCGATGTGTGTGATGCGAGGTATTTCATCAGGGAGTGGGGGTTTGATGAATTGTTGAGGCCCAAGGCTCAGGAGAAGTTGGAGCAGGCCGCGCGGGACCAGTGTTGGGATGGGAGTATAGGAGCATTGACGGCCGCGATCCAGGTGCCCAGGATCTTGGTGGCATGGGCTTTGAAGTCAAGTAGGCCCATGCCACCATGATGATGAGGGCCAAACATGACCTCTAGCAGTACTGGTGGAGGGCGGCCTGACCAAAGCCAACCTTGTAGCAAAGCATACAGGTATTTGAAGAAGCTTGGGGAGAAGGGGATGGCGTGGGCTCCGAACCAGACTTTGGATAGGAGCATAGAGTTGGCAAGAACAACCCTGCCAGTGAGGGTAGTAGGGTGGGCTCTGAGAGAGGCGATTCGCTTCGTCACGTTGTCCAGTATATGGAACTCCATTACTGCTGACGCGTATCCACCTGCCTCCATCCACACGCCCAGATGGCGTACCAGTCCTATGGTAGGTCGTGGCACAAAGGGGAGCACCAGTGGAGCGGTGTGTGTTGAGTTAGTAAGGCGTGGACGTGGGTGAGCAGATGGGCCAGGTTGGGAACTACTTGCTGGGGCCCAGCAGTTCTGAAACCGACCAAGGAGGATGATTTTGGTTTTGGAGGCGTTCAGTGCCACGTTGCTTACCCAGGAATATTCCTGGATGAGGGCTTCAAGCGCGCGTGCATCTTTGTTATTAGACACCCCCACCACGCAATCATCTGCAAATGCCATCATCTTGACTGGGGTTTGGCCTGGCACATGGACCCCAGTGAGTTGGGCATTCACATTTCGCAGTAGTGGGTCAAGGCTGAAGTTGTATAAGAGTGGGCTGAGGGGGTCCCCTTGTCGCAGGCCCCTTTGAGGACGGACTACTTCCATTAGGAAACCTGGGCCGCGCACTGCCATTGTCGCAGATTCCGTGAGCAGCATCACCCAGTTTATGAAGCGGGGGGTAGGCGGAATTGATGGAGGCAGGCCCTAAGGTATTCCCAGTTTACTCTATCATAGGCCTTTTGTTGGTCCAAGAATACAAGTGCCCCAGAGGCTGTGGACTGACACGCATTAGCCACAGAGTGCACGTTATCCCAAATTGACCTTCTGGGATGAAACCAAATTGTTCTGGGGAGATGGTGGCAGATGCTACAGTCCCTAAACGGTTAGCCATGATTTTGGTTAAAATTTTGGTGTCTGTGTTTGTTAGAGAAATGGGGCGCCAGTTGGCTAAGTCTAGCCTATCCCCTTTCTTGAAGAGTGTGCTCGTAAAGGCCTCATGTCTTCCTGGTAGGAGGCGTGTTTCCAACAGGCTTTGGTTGAGTGAGGCTAGCAGCAATGGGGATATATATTTATAATATTTTTTGTAGAACTCATTTGGAATGTTATCTGGGCCTGGGCATTTTCAGTTTGGCGCACCACGAATGGTAGTCCATAATTCGTTTGGATTAATTAAATTCATTATTTCTGGGTATCAGAAAATGGTGCGGATATGAGCTCAGTTGAGAAATTCTGCCATTTTGGCCGGCTGAATTGGTTCAGCTCGGTATAACTCAGAGTAATATCTTTGCGTTTCGTTTGCACTTTGGCCGGTGTGTCCACAATAGAATTATCCGATCTTTGCACCTGTGTGCAGGCCACACTCTGGCGTGGTGCAAAAAAATTTTGAAGAAGTATGCAGTGCACTTGTCGCCTTTAGTGATGCATGTGGCCCTGTATTGGACACAAACCTGATGTTTGTGTTGCCTTTCAAGTGCGTTGAGGTGGGCGGCTGCCTCCACCCACTTCTGGCCCCATGCAGGGCTATATCCTGAGGCTGGAATGTTGGACTCCAAGTGGGCCAATTCCGCCAGCGTGCGCGATAAAACTGCCAATGTGGCTCATGAGCGTCTGGATGAGAGATGGCGATAGTGGCAGATGGTGTCTTCTTTGAAAGTTGCCCATGTGGAAATGGGGTCTGCGCAAAACGGTGCAACAAATGATTTTGCCAAAGTTGCCTCTTCCACCCACGTGGAAAATCCTGGTGACGCGTGCTCTGGGGGGCGGATTTTGCACCAATGTGGGGCCTTTGCAACTGTGACGGGTAAGTGGTATGTTATCAAGACCAGTCGGTGGTCAGAGAATTCCATTTTCGTTGTTTTGAAGTGGGAGATGTGGGGTTGGAATTTCGCCGGTGCTAGAATAAGGTCGATGCGGGTCATGGACCTTAATTGGCCGTTGTGGATGTGGGGATGCATCATGTTTTGAGCAGTGGGGCATGTTGCGGCAGTGCATCCATTAACCCAAGGGTGGCTTTTAGAACGCGTAGTTCTACATGACCCTGTGGGGCGTGGGGTGAGGGTGGCACCGGTCTGTTGGTGAGGTTAGCCAACAGTTCATGTCACCAATTAAAAAAGAATCAGGGGGTAGTGGGAGGGATTTGACTGACGAGAAAAATTCCTGATGCTCATGTGCACCGTTTGGGGTGTAAATGTTGACGATTTTGTGTGCAACATCGGCCCATGAGAAGGTGACAACAAGCACTCAGCCATTTAGGAATGTTCTTGAAGATGTAAATTTGAAAAAGTTGTTTTTCTGAATTAGCACCCCACAGTGCTTCGACCAAAAGGATAGGGATGGTAGGAGCATTGTTTTCCAAGCTTCCTCAGAACCTCGTGGACAGTGGGACTCCTGGATGGCCAAGATATCCACAGGTAAATTGCTTTGTAAAACTCAGTTTCCTAGCCTGGGATGGGGAGGCCTTGAGTCCGGCGATATTCAGCATCCCTAGAGTGAAGGTTTCCCCCATCGCACCTTAGGTGTGAGGGGGTGGGCCCCCGGGCCCACCAGCCTCTTCCAGTTCCCCACGGGCTTTCACAGCAGTGCGGGTATTAGCAGCAACGCTATTGGGGGTTTTGTTAATTTTTGCAGAAAGAGTCGCATTGGCTTTGGCCTTCGCTTTTTTGTTTTCCCGACTTTGGTCAAATTTTTTGTGGTGCAGATAAGCTCGGTGCACCGTCAAGTGGGGCAAAAAAAATTTTTTTGGTTGGGATAGGTCCCAAGTCAGTTTCAACTGGGGCTTGGGTGCAGCGATTGGGTGAGATCAAATCTTTTATTGGATCCTCAGATTGAGTGGCCCATTTGGCATGGGCCTCCCAATCTGATTGGGTGATGGATTCCTGAGTTGCTTCCACCGCGAAGGTCTCCATGTCCTCCTGGCGTTGTGAGTGTGGGATGGTGGTGGTGGCCTTGGCCGCTTCCTTGGCCGCGGTCCTACAGGCCTGCTTGGCTTTCTTCTGCTCCTGCGGGGAGATGGGCTTTACCAATAGGTAGCAGCCTTGTGCTCCCCACGGGAAATCCTCCTTGGTGCTTGTGGTTGGTTTGTAGTGTGCCTCTCCGCTGGCCATGGCCGCCGAGGGGTGCTCTTGGAATGTGACGCCCTCTTTGATGGGGCATGCGTGTGCCTTATGGCCAAACGTGTCACAGTGGGTGCAAATGGGGGGCGCGCTGTCCACGGTTACCCAGAATGGATGGGTGGTGTGCCCTGCGATGTCAATAAAGGTGGAGTGCAGGATCTGGGTTAGGTCCTTCGCAATCTCCCTGGTTGGGGTCAGAACTGCAATGGCTTTGCCGGTGCACAGATGTGGCATCAGTGTGAAATGTTGCATTTTGAAAGATTGTATTTCGCCATATATGGCGAGACCATCTTTCAGGTGTTGCTCCAAAATGTCACGTTTTACCGTAGTAGGCAAAAAGTCAAACGTGAGGAAAATTTGGTTTGATTTTGTCCATCTGGTGCATTTAGTTATGACCCGTTGCCCTTTGGGGAGGTCGACCACTATGTGCACCGCTGCAGCCTCATCAGCTGCTATTTTGCTTTCGAAACCTAGGTCCAGCCAACTGTGCAACATGGAGTGAGGTGCAACGTACACCGAGGTCAGGAAAATTTTGTGTACATCTTCACAAAATTTTTCTCATAGGGCCATTTTTTGGATGTCCAGATACACACGGACTCCGAATTCCACAGACAAAAGTGGCTGGGAATGTGGCATGTTGATGTACTGGTTGCATCGTGCTTGCTTCACGAGTATCTCCGGGGAAATTGTGACTGCCAGTTTTTTTAAATTTTTTTCTATTCTGCCAGATTCTCCAGGGCGTTATCGAATGTTAGAGGCCGCGGGCCTTCCGCCTGCTCCTCTTGCCTTGCTTGCCCAACTGCTCCCAGACATGGGCGCAGACTAATCCCCTCTATGAGATTATCAAACTAGATTTAGTCTTGAATTGAATGGGTTGCAAAAGTGTTTGCAACGAGAAAGAAAAGTTTGATAGCCCTACCATTTTGATATTTGGAGAAGAATAACAATTTGAACGCATTTTAATACCTGAGTCTTGTCGCATCACCTGGCCAGCTACTGAAGCTTTGAGAGACCTTACTCATGGTATCCTTAACCCTGGTACCATTAAATCTCACAAACGAGCGTCATTGGTAGAGGAATGCCACTTGTTTCTCTATGAGACTAGTGTCCTCCCAGAGACCTATGGCCAGCTTACAAAGTTGACCATCTATGTACGCAAGTTTGCTCACCCTGACTTGGTCCATATGATGCATCTCTTAGCCAGCCATCATGAAGAGCTTCATTGACACCTAGATACCCATGCAGCTCAGAATTTAGCTAATGATAAGTTGTATCAACTGACCTGCAAACATCTTGGAGCAGTTAGATCTGGTGTGGAAGCTAATCGCAACTTCATCATACAGCTGCATGACCAACTTTATGACTATGGACACTGGGATTGTAAAGTATGTCAAGGAGGCCATGAAGATATTCTGGGATGAACTGAACGAATCCTCTGCTAGCACCCGCTTGTTATTGGAGGAGTTTGCTAAAGAACTTGAAAAGCAAAATGAGCAAATGCATCGTGACCTTTCAGCCCCTGACTCCGTCCTTCAAGAGAAATATGAACAGCGTGTGGCTGTGTTGGAGTGACAGTTAATTCAGGCCTTTTCGCATGTTGATGATCTTGAATGTCATCTGTTGCTTGAACCATCTAGCGCCACCACCACCCTCACAGCCAAGGTTGTTCATCTAGAAAAGGAGCTAGCTCTCAAAGCTTCGTTTGAAAATACCAAATATTTGGCACATCGCCTTACTGAATGCGAAATT
>JAKSZP010008876.1:0-16264 GCA_022478985.1 Massospora cicadina
GGCATATTTTGCCCATACCCAGCGTTGGTTTATGGTATGCATCAGGTCTGGGAGGCCCTGTAATTTCACCTTCTGGGCCTCCTGGCGCCCAGTCTTGCCCTTGGGGTTAGTCCCCACTATGATGTCATGGGACCATGACATTACCCTCTCCTCCTGACGGGGCTCAACCCCCCTCCAGGGACTTGCGCATGGGAAAAGTTCTTGTGGGCAGGGGACAACTTCATGGAAGCAACGGTCAGTTTGGGTTGAGATCTGGCATCCTGGGGAAAACACCCATGGAAGGCTTCAAACAGATCTTGGGCATGCACACAGTTGCGCACTGGAACCCAACTGTTTTCTGCAGCGTCAAAGCCCTTATAGGATACTAAGTACTCCAGTCTTCTTTTAACACGGCGGGAGGCAACTATTTCTTCCACCTCCCACTCTGGCGCCCCATCCATAAGATAGGCCTCAGGAGTTCTGGTGGGGGGCCCTTGAACAACATCAGTTTTCTCTCAAGAAATACTGAGAAGATCCAAATTGAAGGGGAAAGGTCTAGCTGGTATGAGGTATGGCGAACCTTTCTAACAACGCGGTAAGGGCCAATCCTCTTTGGACCTAGCTTCTTCATGGCTGCTTGATAGGATGAGATGAGCATGAAGCATGAAGCATCATGATATCCCCTTCCTTGTACGCAGGACCCACTTGGCGCTTCCCATCAGCGTTCTCCTTATACACTCATATTGCCGCTTCCAAGCTTGTAGAAACCCCCTGGTGGACCTTCTTGATTGTCTTGGAAAAGTTCACCACCCCTTCAACCTTAGACCCATAGCTAGGCTCCATGTTAAAGTCGGGGTTAAAGTCATGGCTGGAAAAAAATGGAGTACAACTGACGAGGAGTGCAAGGTATTGTTGTAGCTAAACTGGGCCATGAGAAGGTGAGAAACCCAATCAGAATGATTTACAGCGGTGTAACACCGCAGAAGCTGTTCCAGGCACTGTTTCACTCGTTCAGTCTGCCCATCTGATTGGGGATGATAGGAAATTTAACGCAAGGGCGAATCTGAAGAGTCTTAAACAACTCTTCCCAAAAAACGGAGGTAAACTGAGGGCCCCAGTCGCTGATGTTTTTTTGGGGAACCCCATAAAGTGCAAACACATGGATGACGAAAAGTCTAGCTATCTCTGCTGCGGTTATATTAGTTCTGCAAGGAATAAAGTGGGCAAACTTTGTGAGCTGGTCCACCACCACCATGATAGCATCATAACCATCTGAGGCTGGTAATTCCACAATGAAATCAACCAATAAGGAAGTCCATGGCCCTTCAGCCTTTTGGATTGGTACCAACAACCCCGCTAAAGGTTGACAATTGTATTTCATCTGGTTGCAGACCAGGCACTCCTTACAGTACCGCCCCACCTGAGCAGGCAAGCCTTTCCAATTGTAGGTGTGATGTATCAGCTCCAAAGTCTTTTCTTTTCCAGGATGACCAATGGTGATCCCATGTGGTGGTCCCAGATGATTTCTAGGCGCAGTGGACCAGCAGGTATTTAGAGGCGCCCCTGAAACCACACCATCTCATCCTTTATGTGAAAACCCCTGGATAAGTCCTCTTGATTTAAAGCGCTCTTAGCAAGTACCATAGTATATTTGCCCGACAGCATCTGAGAAATGACAACCTTTCTGAGCATACCATATTCCTCCATGTTTTCCAGAGGTGCAAGCGCAGGTCCATTGGCCAAGGGAGAGGGAAGATGTGAAAAAATTTCTCTGGAGGAATCATCACCTGTGCGTTGTGGACTTCTACCTCCTTGGGATCAGGTGCTATAGCAGGGTTGCGGCTCAAAGCATCGCTAAACCAATATCCTTGCCCTTGGTGAACTCATACGTGAATGCAAATTTGGCAAGGGTCTCATGCCAACAGGTCTGTTGTAGAATTAGGACATGAGCAGCACGGTAGTACAGCAAAGCATGGTGATCTGTACGTATGTGGTATGGTTGGGTAGAGCCATGCAAGTGGTGATGCCAATGTCAGTGCCTCCACCACTGCTGGTAACTTCTTGTTGTAAATGGCGTAATTCAAGTCTGGCAAAGACATCTTTCTAGAAAAATATCCCATCGGATGCTCAATCCCATATTCACCTACTGGTAACAGGGCGGCCGCTATGGCAAAGTTGGAGGCATCAGTAGACACAATGAACTCCTTTGAAGGGTTGACATGGTGAAGAACAGACGTGGACAACAGGGTGCACTTCACTGCTTGGAAAGCATCCTCCAAAATGGAGGACACTGAAGCACCTTGGCACCGTTAGCCTTGTATAAGGGAGCCGCCACCTCAGACAGATTGGGAGTGAACTTCTGAGGAACGTACATGTCCCCAAAAAGCTTCTCAATTCCTTGACTGAGGTGGGGGTAGGCCACTCAAGAATAGCCTTCTCCTTGTCTGGACTTATTATGTGTTCCTGGTTTAAACACGACGTTACCCAGAAAAATGACCTGGGACTTTAAAAATTCACACTTGGTAATCTTCAGCGTCAGGCTGGCTGCCCTTAACCTCTCCACTACTTGCCAAAGGTGTACTGTATGGGACTCCTGATCAGGGGAAAACACCAGAATATCATCCATATAGGCAACTGCGCATACCCCTAACAAGTCCCCCAACGCTGCATCAATGCGGCGTTGAAAGATAGCAGGGGCATTTTAAGCTTAAAGGGCATGATTCGAGACTGGAAGATCCCTTTTCTGATATAAAATGCAGTTAACCGCTCTTGTCCCTTTTTAATCCAGATCTAATTGAACGCATTGAGACAATTCAGCTTGTAAAAGACCTTCGCCTTCTCCACATAGCGTGCAATCTATGAATCCAAAGAGATGGGATGGAGGTCAGGTGCAGTAACATTATTGAGATTCTCATAGTCTACGCAGGGGTGTAGAGTACCATCCGCCTTTTCAACAAAGAGAAGTGGGGAGCAAACAGGTGAGGTCCGCTGAAAAATCGCACCTTTGGCTAGCAGTTCCTTCACCCACGCATCCAACGCCTCTTCCTCCTGGACAGTCAATGGGTAAGTAAAGGAAGATATATGCACCAGATCCACAGCGAGCTTAAAGTCACATCAAATTCAGAGTGCTCAGAAAGTGTGTTAGTGGATGCTGCATCAAAAGAGGATTCCAACCCCTCCAAATAGGACGGTAAGGGAGCCTCCACAGAGGGTGTTGGGATTCATGATAGAAATTGTATTAAATTCTCACCTTCCAAATCAGGCTTTTCCAAATCGGTCATCGAACCTAACTGAGCTAAATTTATTTCAGGATCATCCTCACCTATTCCTGAGTCATGTGGGGCGGCCTTTCCACCCATTCAATCAGATGAGCGATGCTATCCATTAAGGACGCCCTCAAGGAGGCCATTCTGGAAGATCAGTAAAGATCCTGATCAGATGAGGCCCCAAAGATCCCAAAGGCACCAAGTCCCAACACACCCTATAATTATTAAAACTTTTAGTTTAATAAAATATTTGGTATTCTAACTCATTTTTCTGTTTCCTCCTCAGCGCTCTTTCCAATTTTTTCAGCTTCAAGCCACCGCAAACCCTGGCACTAGTCAAAGAACTGTAGCGCCAACAGAAGTGGTGCTCACTATAGGGGGCTCCGAGATGACCTAAGTGAAAACGTCTATCACAAAAATGGAAACCAATAGCGGCCCTGACAACCAGACGACTGGTCAATTGAGGAGCGTTACTCAATGGGTTAGTTCCTTGCGGTATGCAACGCCACCCTCGCAGCCAGAAAGGCTAGAATTGCATGCCGCCTTCCAACTCTCGCTGCCCTCCCTAGATGGGAACCAATACCAACTCCAGTATGAGCATATCAATGATGTTATAAAACAATTAATAAATGGCATCTACTCTGAGGGCGCCCGCTCCAGTCGCTCCTGCACCTCCTCCATACCATCCACGATGTGGGACCTCTATGCCTCAGCCATATTGCCAGCTGGGGAGCTTACCCTGGGGCCTGACTGCTACCTTCATAACTTTGTCCACCCCGCTATCCATCACCTCCTCCAGTTAGTCAGATTACACCATCAGGAGGTCTCCCAGCAACTAGGGCTCACCCATAATTTACATTCCTACATTATTGACTTCTACAATGCCGCCTCCTCCTTCATGCATGACAATTGCGAAGCTATTCTTGATAACTGATGATTAATCAATGAGATCCGCAATCAGATTGTAGTACTGGATAGCATAATCTCCGGCTACCTCAAGGATCAGTTTTGCCAAAAGCTCAGCTGTTTGAAGCAACATGGACCCATCATCTACAACAAGTCAAAGAACTGGTATGATCCCTACAGTAGCACTACCAAGAGCTGACCTCTCATGACTACCCCCACGGGTGCTGGGCCAGAAGGGCCTAGGGGTCCTGAAAGGCCCCAAGGGGGTCAAGGGCCAGCTGGACCCAGAGGATTATGTGGGCCTCAAAAGCCCCCAGGCCCTCCAACCTCAGGCGAACCCAAAGACCCCTGGCGAAGGGATATAATAACCGCACTTGCTGCCTTATGGGATCAAATCCAAAAGGTGGCATTAAGATGCAAGCTCTGATCAGAAAAGTATCCCCCTCGACACCAGGGTCTCCATCAAAAACTGTCAGATGAGATGGATAACCTCAGCGCCTTCACAAAGCTTACCGACGCTTGCATCTCCCAGATTGAAACAACTTGTTGTGGGTCCAGAACCCAGTTGACTACCATCAAAAACCAGCTCCATCAACGAAACGCTGAGATTTAATCCTTAAAGGAGCAGGCTGCTGATAAGGCTTCCGCCTCCACCCTCAGCCAGAATTAGGACTACATCCAAGAGGACTTAGAAGGCTTGCGGAGGTGGATAGATCAGCAGGTTCCTCAAGAATATGCAGAGATGGAGATCTTGGAGCTGACACCTATCCCAGGTGTTAACACCCTTTCCACTCCTATGGTCACTAACTTTAAACCTAGCTTCAAGGAAAGGTTCACCCCCGGATGGGAGAGTATCACCTCCTTCTTGTATGCCTATGAGAGTTCCATGGAGGAGGCCACCGATTGACAAAAGGTGAAGCATATCCACTCCTGTCTAGACAGCACCGCCTGGGAAATCATGACTCCCCACCTGAAGGAGTGTAACACCTGGGAACAGGTCTGCACCACCTTGATCCAAGAGTTCAGCAGTAACCAAACCCTGGCCAACCAGAAGCAAGCATTTATGGGCATTTGACTGAACAAAGGAGAAAACCCTATGGAGTTTGCTAACTGGTTCTACGCCCAGGCACAACCTTTGGTCTTGACAAAGCATATCACTCTGGACGACGCCATCACCGCTGTCATCTCCACCTTGGGGTCCTATCCTGAGGTCCAAATGCACATGATCGGGCATAATAATGGGTTCACCTGTATCAGGGAGATTAAGGAGGCCCTCAACGAGATCCCTGCCATGATCCTACACTCTAAGGCCACATCCACTGGCCCCTCTAACCACCCTAGGGTCTATGTAGTCGAGAATCAGAAGAACCCCCATCCTCGATGCATATATTGCAATGGCTTTAGGCATAGCACTAAGACTTGCTGGAAACGTCTAACTGAGGAGGCGGGACAAGGGCCGTCAGCATGAAGGACGAGGCGCTCCATGCTGACATCCCTGCCCAGCCTCAAGTATCACCTGCGCATAAGCCAGAAGCCATCACTTCTGAGGAAGTAGTTGCGGTATTTGATGACAATAAAGACATTGATACTGCTTACTTTTCTTCTGATGATTCTTCCATGTTCCTTATGTTGCTGCCCCAGTTTGGAAGTTTGGTCACCCGAGTCACCATCTCGGTCCACAAGAATCCAGTTTATGCCATAGTTGACAGCGGCTCCCCCATGAACATCATCTCTTCCAAGCTGATGAAATGCATCAAGGTTGCTTCAATATGCCGCACTACATGGAGTATGGCACAGCTGGCCCCCAGTGCACCCAATCCATAGGGGCCTATTCCTCTCTAACAATTTGGTTTGTAAAGCTCACTTTGGATATGACCACCATCACCCTGGACAACCCTAGCTACAATCTGCTCCTCGGGATGCAGTTCCCCCTAAGACTATTCTGAAGTTCTCCACTATGATGGTGGTTTCCTCTCCCTTTTAGGACATCGAGCCACTCTGGTTTTTGAGACTGCCCATGACTCTAGGGCTGATGTCAAGGCCTGAGCCTGCCTACTGGATACCAAAGGATGAATTGTTCAGCTCAAGCACCACATCTGGGGCTCTCGAGTCTGACTACCCCCTCCTGCTGTTGACAGATTAGAGGGTATGACGATCTACTTGCCCCAGGCAACTACCATACCCCCAAAATCCCAAGTCGTTGTCAACACCTAGGTCCACATCAACATTCCCTTGGGGTATTTAATGGAGGTCCGAGGCCTAGATAACCCATCTCCCAAGGAAGTGCTGACCTGCTCCAGGATCCTTGATCCAACATATGCCAGATCTATATCAGTGTTGCTAGCCAACCTGACTGACAAACCAAAAGTTTTAGATCCAAACTAACCCGCCGCTTATGTCCACCTATTACTGATTAGGGCTGTTGCCGATGTTCAAAGCTTTGGGGACTTAAGGGACTTTGGTTGGAGTCACCACCCTCAGTTAATTTGGTCAATGCTAACATAGGAAAGGACCTCTCTGATGAACAGCGACTTAAAGTTCAGGAGCTCCTGGAGGAATACTCGGATCTATTCTCCACCTCGACCTATGATTTTGGAAGGATGAACGGAGTCCTCCACCATGTAGAAACTGGGGACGCCCCCCCCCTTTTTTGGTCCCAGCCTTACCAAAAGAGCAAGGTCAAAGAGGCCCAGGTCACAGTAGAACTCAGACAGCTGCTTGACGCTGGGCTCTTGGTCCCTTTGCGTAGTCCTTGGTCCTCCCCTCTTTTTCTGGTCCAAAAGAAGGATGGCAAGCACCGGGTGGTGATGGATTATTGATGACTCAACTCCATCACCAAGAAGGACAGCTATCCTCTGCCCCAGATTGAAGATTCTCTCCATCTGCTTGCGGGTTCCCAATACTTTTCGGCTATGGACCTCGCCAGCAGGTATTGGCAGGTTGATCTTGCCCCCAAAGACTGAGCCAAGTGTGCTCTAATCGCCCACGAGGGGCTGTTTGAGACCACCCAGATGCCCCAAGGCCTCTGTAACGCCCCGCCACGTTCCAGCGTGCCATGGATGGGATCCTTGGGGACTTGAAGCTCTCCTTTGTCCTCGTGCACCTGGATGACATAACTATCTTTTTGCAAACTTTTAACGGACATGTAGAACATCTTAAGGAAGTCTTCAAGCGTCTCAGGAAGGCCTCCATCAAGCTCAAGCTCTTGAAGTGCTCCTTTTTCCAACCTGAGCTGGAGTTTCTAGGTTATAAGGTCTCCAAGCGTGGCATTCAACCTATCCCCAACAAAGTTGACACCATAGAAAAGATGTTGCGCCCCCAAAGCCTACGAGATATTCAAGTCTTTATAGGTATGGTGGGCTATTACCATCATTTCATCCCACAGTTTGCCGACCTAGCTGAGCTGTTATTCTACCTTCTATAAAAAGAACATACCATTCAGTGGTGACCTGAGCAGGAACAGGCCTTCAACGCTTTACATACAGCCTTATGTACTAAACCTGTTCTAGTTCATCCCCATTTCACAAACCTTTCTTGCTGTTCACAGATGCAAGTGATGTCGCTGTCGGGGCTATCTTGGATCAGCACAATGAGGACCAGGTCAATTATCCCATAGCTTATTTTAGCAAAATGTTGAGCAAGGCTGAGCAGAACTACAGCGTCACTGAGAGGGAATGTCTAGCCGTTCTCTTAGCCATCAAGAATTTTTGGCCCTACCTCTACGGTACACAATTTACTATTATTACAGACCATTCATCCCTCCGGTGGCTGCAAGAAATGAAAGACCCTGATGGTCAGTTGGCCAGGTGGGCCCTACGTCTGCAAAGTTATGACTTCACCATCATCCACCGCGCAGGCACAATACACCATAATTCTGACGGCCTCCCCAGGATGACAGTATTAGCAGTTCTGACCCCAGAGGAAGATTGGCTCTATGACCTGATAGGACAGCCCAAACAGTGGGAACTAGAAGCCCCTGAGGTTCAGACAAAACTCCGCTGAATGTATAAGACACTCAAATCAAGGACGGGCTACTCTACAAGAGAGTCAACAAGAAGTGGCTTCCCTACATCCAACCTTCCTCTTGAACTGACATTATCTTGGAAGGCCATTCTACTGTTGGTCATGGTGCGGTTAAAATGACCCATGGGTGGCTGAAGTCACGCAGCTACTGGGACTGAATGGTAGAAACCATCCAAGAGGTTCGGAAGCTTGTATGACCTGCCAATCCCAGGACTGGGCCATCCCTCGATATCAGCACTCAGTTGTTGCCCCAACCAAACCTTTCAATGTCATTAGTATCGACGTGATGGGTCCCCTTCCCACTGGGCTACATGGTCACAAGTATATTATCCTAGCCATAGACCATCTAACTAAGTGGGTTGAGGCGATCTCAGTCCCTGCAGCCACCGCTAAGGCTACCACCCTATTTCTTGTTTGCTCCATTTTCACCCAGCATGGGTGCCCCTGGACCTTGCTCTCGGACAATGGGTTGAACTTCACCTCCCAGGTAGTACAGGAACTAACTTCGCTATTTGGCACCGCCCAGAGTTTCGCTGCCCCCTACCACCCTTCTACTAACAGGGCGGTAGAACGGGCTAATGGAACTATTGTCTCCATTTTATGGAAGTTGGCCGCCTCAGATCCTGCCCGTTGGAACCATTATCTGCCCAGCGCCTTGCTTGCCTACCGGGTAAGCTATCACCATGTCATCAAGATGTCCCCATTCAAAGCCCTGTATGGGCGGGCACCTCGGCTGCCCAGTAGCATCCAGCCCCTGCTCAAAGCCTCCACCCCTAAGAACTCTGATTTAACTATGAGGGCTCTATCCAAAGAAATTGTCCAGCTCCAAGCCCAAGCTACTCAGGGCATTATTACCACCATTGGAAGAGATACATCCCAATTAAATCTTGGATGACCCTCCTTACTAGATTTTCAACCAGGTGACCTCATTCTCTTTTATCATCATCAACCTGGAGGCTAACAGAATAAGCTTGACATACTTAGGTCTGGACCCTACAAAGTCATACATAAGGTGAAGTCTGAGTACTCCATTGCTGACATCAATCAAGGGACTGTTGTAAACCGAGTGCACGGTCAGTTCCTCCAGCTGTACACCCCCCTCTGACAGGATCTTTAAGGGGGCCTTGTTGGTATTTGAGATAAAAATTATAACAAATTCCCATCTTCCAAATCCAGCTGTGCCGAATCAGTCATCAAATTCAACCAAGAAAAAACTCTTTCAGGATCATCCTCACCTAGTCCTTAGACACGTGGGGCGGCCTTTCCACCCATTCAGTCAGGTGAGCGATGCTATCCATTAAGGACATCCTCGAGGAGGCCATTCCAGAAGATTATTAAAGATCCTAATTGGATGAGGCCCCAAAGATCAGTAAAGATCCTGATTGGATGAGGCCCCGAAGATCCCAAAGGCACCAAGTCCCAACACACCCTATAATTATTAAAGCCTTTTTAGTTTAATAGAATATTCGGTATTCTAACTCATTTTTCTGTTTCCTCCTCAGCGCTCTTTCTGATTTTTCCAGCTTTGAGCCACCGCGAACCCTGGCGCTAGTCCAAAGAACTGTAGTGCTGACAGAGGGCTTCTGCAAAGGGACAAGATGATGTAAGGGAATATCAGGCCAATGAGTTGATTTGCCCTGGGCGTTATCCTCTGACAAATGAACAATCAACTGGTGACCGTTTATCAAAGATAGGGATAGAGTGTTTTCTTTCAAATTAGTCCTGAAGTCAAACTTTCTCCACCACTCTATACCCAAAATAAAGGGAACAAGAGGTTTTGGATAGCTTGAAAATGGTCTGATAGAAGATAGGCGCCCACCTGGTAGTTCACTAACCCATGTTGTTCCGTGTAGGGATACCTTGAGAAGCCCCACCTCTAACCATACCACCTGGGAGTAACTCAACTCAAGGTAGTCAGCAAGGTCATGGTCAATAAATTGTTAGAGGAACTGGTATCCACTAAAATGGTTGTGGTGAACTTCCTTATAGGGGATGTGAGGGTAGAAGTCAATAAGAAGTATCCATAATGGGATTCATCCAAAGCAGAAAACGCCACTACCTCCCCTGTAAATTCTTCCTCTGGCGTGAGCAAGCTATTAGGTTATGTGTTAGAATTATAGAAGGGAGAGGTATAGTGGGCCACTCTCACTACTGAGGCCACATATCCCACCACACCTTCTGCAGGTGCATATACATTATTATATCTAAAACGAAGTTCCTTTTCCACTTCCTAAATGCCCCATATCATGGTAGGGGTCAAATGTGGGTTCTCAGGAGTAATCTGATATACAGGAATAGGGTCCTCATCCAGGCCATATAGCTAATAAACGGTTCAGAGGTAGAGACAAGGTTTTTGATATAAAATGCATTTTTAGATGTGAATGACCCAATCCCTTGAACTGCAATGGAATGCCCAATGTTATCCATGGCCAACCCCCCAGGCCCATCTGTGCCTATCCTGATGGCATTGGCTGAACGCGTGGTTGAGGGGAAACTCAGTTATTTAATTTGAGATTTATGATTTCAGCAGAAAGTTGGGGAATCACAACTTTCAGAAATTGAAGCATCTGTATCCACCAGGTATGAGCATGAAGGGTGGATACTTTCCAGCTGGAGGCAACCATAATAGCGCTGAGTTGCTCTAACCTTCAGGAAAAAGAGGAAACAGTGGTGCGGATAATGACAGCTGAAGTCCACAGCCAGGGCCCACCGTTTCCACTTCAGAAAAGTTCCAAACAGAAAAAGTTCATGCACATAAATTTAAAAGGTTGGTCAACTAATGTAAGGAGAGTGTCTATAACTCTCCTGTTTCCAGCATGGTGGTGCTCAGTGCACAGAGCCAACGCATGGAAACTAGCCATTAATACTAAATCTACTAGCACCCAGAAGAGGGTGCTGGAGCAATAATAACTAAGGCCAAGAAGTGTGATAAGAAACCACCCAAAAATGACGCGGTGCACAAGGAGGGAAGAGGTAAATGGCCCAGGTTGGAGGGGAACTGGGCGAGCCAACGGTGCACATGGGAAAATCGGATTGTGTTCAAAATAACAAGTTTAACAGAATTCAAGACCTCCTCAAAGGGGTCCATGCACATAATCTTTCATAATAACTTAAAAAACTCGTAAAAATGGGGAAATTTTATTTAGGAAGTTGACCAACAATGAATGTTGGTCAGGAATACCATATTTAACCTTGGACTGGGGAATAAGTGATGTGCTGCAGTGGGATCAAGAACTGATCCACCAATAGGGCAATGCTGCCATCTGAATTATTTGAATAGGCCAAACTGACTTCACTTGAGTGATCGATTGAAGTTGGATTCAACCTGAACGCATTGTCTCATAAATGGAATGGGTTTTGAAACCTCATTCCTCGACGAACTGAATGGAACCATCCTTTTTAATTTGGTAGACCATCTATTTTAATGCCTGGACTGACGTAAGGGGCTGGGCACTTGGCACCCCACTAGTACCAACCTGGGCATATTTTGCCCATACCCAGCGTTGGTTTAGGGTATGCTTCAGGTCTGGGAGGTCCTGTAATTTCATCTTCTGGGCCTCCTGGCTCCCATCCTTGTCCTTGGGGTTAGTCCCCACTATGATGTCATGGGGCCATGACAGTTAACCAGCTTTTAGAGCAGTACCTAAGGTAGTATATAAACGCGGAGCAAGATAATTGGGTTAATTTGTTTCCAATGACACAGTTTTGCTACAATAAACTTAATTACACCTCTACTGGGACGTCACCTTTTAAAACTAACTATGGACATGATGTTCACTGGGAATCACTGCCTGCTACAGAAGCAGACAACCCAATGAGAAGAGATCTTTTAAGTGAGATTCATCAGAAACATGCGTTGTGCTTGGCAAACCTGAAGAGAGCTGTACAAACCTACAAGGACTTTGCAGACAAGAAGAGGAAACCTGGGGAATAATTGGAAGTTGTTAGTGAGGTCTATTTGGATGCGCGTAATATACCCATAGATGTACCATGTCACAAGCTTGCCCATTGACATGTGGGACCTTACAAGCTGACAGAAGTTTTAGAGAAGGTGACTTACTGTGTTGGGCTACCTGAAGGATGAAAGATCCATTATGTGCTCCACAAGTCCTTGCTGTTCAAAAAAGATGGATAAACCCTACCCCAACAGAAGGTTAGAGACCCAGAACCCCCTCTTATCTAAGGTCCTTGCTTTCAATATGAAGTAGAGGCTATTAAAGGGTGATGAACACATCATATAATGTACAATACCTGTTTAAGTGGTCTGGATATCCTTCAGAAGAGAGCACTTAGGAGCCTTAGGAGAACTTAAAGAATGCAGGAAAGCTGTTAAAGAAATGGAAAAAGAAGGCCTCGCAGGTAGCTTCAGCCTTGGTGGGGGATGATGTCAGGGTAAATTCTGACATTAGTGAAATTCCTGAGATAACAGATATCATTCATTAGATCAAGATGATATGTGATGAAAGAGATCAAATAATTGCATATCAAATGAACAACTGTAGTTAAGATGTTCAATTATAATTTAGATTACCTTAATTGCAATAATATTGAGTCAGTTAATTGCACCAAAACGAATTTACAATGAGACTGAGATGATTCCCACTGCCTTTCAAAATCACACGCAAGTTGCAATCCCATAAGCTCTAGAGAAGAATAGTGCACTATTCTAAAATCAATTAAGCTTAGTTAAGTCCACGAAGCTGTATGGTATATTAGATTCAAGGCATTCATTTGGTTAATCTTTGTGGTCAATAAAAATATTATTTATCGATCTTTCTTTTGCTTTGATACCTAAATCAAAGCCAAATTCAGATTTTTCTAAAAAATACAAAACATGACCGCTCAATTGAGCCAAAGCTTACCAACGTTAATGAAACTGACGCCTGCTACCCTGTCCTGGGGTGGTGGTGCACCGCCAAATGGCATCTTTTGGCCACCGCCAATTACACACCCGGGCTGGCTCTGCTAGCCCTCCCAATGCTACCAAGCGTCATGTCCCCCTCAAGATTTGGACCACCACCTCACAAGCTCTCAGGAGGTGCTCCAAAGCCCTTTGGTGCTCCCACAGAGCAGTTTTCATTTCAGCCTTAGGTCAAATATGGGAATCTTTTCCCATACATAAGTGCAACCATCATTAATATGGCCATGACAGTTTTCAAACCTGCCAGATATATTGACTTCCACCCTTTAAGGGGTACTTTGACCTTAGCTTCCGCTCTGAAGCTGATGCAGCAGCAGCCAATCTGCAATTAATATTTATAAAAATCCTTAGCCCACATTGCACCCAGCTCCTGGATGAGGCCACTTTAGTGGTCAGTTTGTCAGGTTGCCTCCTTCCTTTCCCCCAAATGCCTCTGCCACAAGCTCATGGAGGGTTTGGCTATTTACAGCGCAGACCCCATGTTGCAGTTTGTGGTGCCCCATGGGGTGGATCATCTGACAGGCCCTCGCGCCTTTGCGATGATCCACCCATTTCATTGTGACACCCACCTCATGATTCCCCCGCACCATGATCAGGTCTGCCCCTGATCATCCTTTTTCTGAGCATGTGTCAAAAACGGCCGCGCCATTTACCCCTTGTGTTTCAAGCTCAATCAATTGAAGCGCAAGTGCCCTATGGCTTCTGCTTCTGCCGCTTCCACTGCTCCCCCTCTGGCACCACCCTGGCAGCTGCCTCGCCCCACTTTTGGATGGGGTGTGCTTTTTTCGCTTCAACCTAAGAAATTCTGGCATGGCTTCCAAAGCCACAACCAATCAAAATTTTAAAAAATTTTAAAATGTAGTCAAATTATGGTTCCCTGAGTTGATGGCTGAAACAGTTTTGGCTGAGCTGCCATGGTCAACAGCTCGCAGCCAATCAGATGCTGCCAACCTGCCAACTACAGTGGCTGGGCCAGCACTAGCCTATTTAAATCCATTCAAAGCGCCCAAATGAATTGATGATTCAGATTGGGCTTATATTGTTAGGCCTGATTTTGCTTTGGAGGATTCTTTATTGATCCTTCAATTTGCACCCTGGGCGTTTTCGCCCTATAGATGGTTTTCCAGTTTATAAAAAATGTAAACAAAATGGCAGTTGAAGCCGCTGCTGCTCCTGCCAACACCCTACTATGCCAGCAATTCCATGGGGCGTTGGAACCCCTGGTTGAGGGTATTCCTATCCCCAATTTCCCCAATGATTTTGAGGAAGATGCAAAATATGAGATTGAGGAGCTCGCTTTTGGTGCAAGCCGCGCTTGCATCAACGCGGCAAAACCTCTCTTTTTGACCTCAACTATCCCCAAACCCAAAAGCGCATCAAGTCTTTCACTTGTGTGCTGACTCTCATCACTTTCGCTGAGCATCAACTTGCTCAATATGTTGAGATGATGGATACTTCTGGCCTCATAAACGAAGAAAACCCGCAGCTATACCTCCTTATGCCCCATGTCGCTGATGCTCCCACCCCAATACTGTCCACCATAGTCCACCAGCTAAAGCTGGCGCTGGACAAAAGCTTCCTCGCCTTCTGATATGGCTTCCTAGGCTGATAACCTAGGGGCTATATTAGGAATTTTTATTTTTATGATAATCCCTTTGTTTGGCCCATTTGCAAATAAAGATGCGTGGTGGCTCCCCCTTTTGGGTTGTTCACCATTAGTGCTAAAAAATATATTCTTTATCATGCAATCACTATTAATTTTTTAGGCTAAAGATTTATCAAAACCTATCTACCACCCCAGCCTACAAGATACTCCCTTTCAACTTTTTCCTTTTTGAAAACTATATCTTTAGGCAACTCCCATACTAGTTTACCAACCATTACTTATATATGGATACCTCTAGTGTCCTTATCATACTGGTTTAAACCCCTTGGTTATGCTAGCTCATGGTTATCTACCCCCAACTAGGTCAGTAGTACACCAGTCCCTGACAATAGTGCATACTCTCCCAATAATAATGGGGTCTCAAGAACTCCAGCGTTTTTTGCAACCCTCTATGACCTACCACTCTATGAGCATCCATAATAATTGTGGGTCTAGTGGAAGGTTTTGTGAAACTCAGCATCAATTTGCTAATCCACTTTATACAATTCCACATTGCACAAAAAAGTATACCATCAGAGTCTATCCAGTACTTTGATCACCTGTGGCGGCTCATTGTGATATTTGCCTACAATCATTTTCTCATACATGATGTCTGCCAAATCTGCCATAATGGTGACTGTTGGCAATTGAGAAAGATAGTCCACAATATGGTGTTTTGCCCTGGTCAGTGTATAATACCAAAGTTATAAACTTGGAGCTTCAAGGCCCATCACGTGAGCCATCCTTCAAGTTCATGGAGATTTTGCATTCAATGCAAGGATGCATGATCCTTTAATCCTTTGAACTTCACCCTGTGAAGGTATACTGGAACTGTTTATAAGTTTATATTACTGCTAAGCACTCTTGCTCAGCCTCGGTGTAATTTTGTTCAGGACCTGTTAAGCTTTGGCTACAATAGGCCACAGTGTGCTCCACACCATCATCATCCTTTTGGGATAACATGGCCTCTATGGCGGAAAGGGAAGCATCCATTTGTACAATAAATTTCTTCTTAAAATTAGGGTATTGCAAAATGGGCACACTAACAAAGCAGTTTGTAGAACATTGAAAGCGTTTTGACATTGTTCCATCCAGTCAAAGGTGGCGTTCTTCTTTAAGAGTTAAAAGAGCGGAGCCCCAATACAACTGAAATTGGGAATGAACTGCCAGTAGTAACTTATCATCCTCAAAATACCTGAATATTGCGCTTATTACCCAGTCAAGTCATATTTTATATAGCTTCCACATTTGCTGGCTGATGATTATTCCCTTTGGAGTCTACCAAAACCCTGAGATATTCCAGCTTCTTTTTATAAAGTGGCTTTTTTGGGGCTTAATTTTGATGTTGGCTTCAGTGAGTCAGTGGAACACTTGCTGCCCAAGTAATTAAGATGATCTGTGAATGTCCACGAGAAACATTAGTATTGTCAAGGTAAACTAAAATGCAAGGCAGCCAGGTCACCCAAAATAGTGTCCATAGCCTATTGAAACATAGCGGGGGGGTTGCACAAACCCTTTGGGATA
>JAKSZP010008877.1:0-16212 GCA_022478985.1 Massospora cicadina
TATATGTTGAAAATTAAGCCACCTTATCCGCTGATGCTCTTTTACCTCTCAGGGTTATTGGCCATGTGCATCTGGTACTTTATCTTGTGCCTATACAAAATTCTGGCTCACCGGCAGATATTGGTGGAACTCCTTTCTGGTTCTATATTCGTCATATCAGCAGCAGTGCCTTGGGCAGTCTGGGTTGCCGTTTGGGTGCTCTGGCACCCTGGCTGGCAGGCCAGTTTAATTCTTACTTGCTGTCCGCATGACAGCTGACCTGCCGCTAGTTTAGTGTGATCTGGGCAACCCTAAGATTTGCCACCCCTCACTCAAGATAGCCATCATATCTTGACTAATTTAACTTTCTGATCCATTTGTGGTTTGGTTTAATCCAGGAAAAACAAGTCTCCTCCTCTACTGATCTCAATTTGTCATTTGTGGATGAGGAACGTCCACCCTTGCAATCATGATGAGAATCCTAGTTGTCAAATTATCTGATACCTTGCTCCTAGGCCAATCTGTCCCAAGTTATTTCTTAATTGGATCCACAGTTCCAACAATGTTATCAACTCCGTGTGACAGTGTAAAACACTCCAACAATTTTTGATGATGCCTAAGGTCACAAGATATTCAAATTGAGCTGATTCAATTATATTTGTGAACCTAATTAGCAATTTCTTGAAACAAGATTTTAATAGTCTTAAGGACAATTATTTAAATGATACTAAACCTTGAAAATTTGGGACTAAAATGAAAGGACAGCAACTTCAAACCCAAGAGGATTGGTCATCATCTCTGTCTCTCCTACCCTCGTAGTTGCCCCAGTAAGACCTGTGGTTGCCCCCATTGCAGCCATCTGGTTTGCTATAGGGGCCTTTGGTCTGTTATTTACCTTTTATTTAACTTACAAAAAAATAGGGCGTCCCTCCTTCAAGTCATTAGGGATGCTATTCCACTGGCATTCTGGGCTTTCCACTAGGTTGTTATACGCCTATATTGGACGCCTAGTCTTAAATTTGATTATCAGTTTTCATGACAGGATTGGAGGATTTATGTAGAACAAGATAGTGGGTTATTTCCTCGACTTCTTACCATGAATTAGGATTCATGTTGCAGTAGATAAAGCTCTAGAGTAAGATTTTATTTTAACCTCTTTATTAAGCTAAACAATGTAGTGCGTGACAATTGCACACTACTGCACAGGTCAAGTCCTAAGTTAGAACTCTCGTTTTTTTCTTTAACTGCTGGAATTTTGTCCCTTCACAAGGTTACATGCCACTTATGACCACATGGAAGAGCTACGTGGCATCTTTTTTAAATTGACTCTTAATATATAATCTCTATGCCAGTAAGATGTTCAAATGATAGAAAAACAATTTGGGTAAATAGTGGTACTTTAATGGGATAATAGTGGATTTATATATAGTAATCTCTAAGCCTCTGATAAATGATGTCCTAATTTTTTGAGCACAAACTGACATCAAGTACAATGGGTATAATAGGTAAAATAGTACCTATTCTTTGGGAATAATTAATTAGATGATAAGGAACAAACCGTGACAGTTCTGGGATGGCAGAGTATTTTTATAGGAGGGTTGACACTATTACATAATTACAATTAATTGTGCAGTCTAACTAAAATTATTTTTTAATCATTGACATATATAAAATGAGAAATTGAATACTTTGAGTCAAGTTAACAATTTAAACGACAATTAGTAAGATATCTAAAGGATCACACTCAACAGATGACATTATAATCCCCTGGAAAAGTTTAAGTATCTCCAGGTTTTTGTAGATGGGGATGAGTGAGGCTCACCATGACATGATAGTGGAAAGTTAACTTGGAGAAAAGACGTTTAAACTAATATATTGGATCAGTTTTTTTAGGGGAATGTCATCTTTAAAGATGATAAATTATTAAATAATGGTTAACTTGTAATAGGATAAGTTCTATTAGGTAATTGTACACAACGCTCATGATTTCCATTTAGCAAGTTGAAGACTCTATACCAATCTACCATTAAATTCCATCAAATTACCTATATCTGTCAGCTATGGTGTAACCATGCTGCAATTGACCAAATTTATAAAGTACTCCCACTATCTTATGCCACATACCTATGACTTCCATGCAGATGGTAATCCTGACTGTGACATATAAGCTCTTCACATAGCCATGTCACAGTTGTCTGATTCCATATTGTAAGACTTTATTTACGACTCTAAATTTAGCCATCTGATTAAGTGCCAAAAATTGGATTTTAAATAGAGGTTCCATCAGTGAAGTGGGAAAATAAAGATACCCAGTTTTTAATAAAATATTTATATCATACTTTTTTATAGATTTTAGTTGAGTAAATTATGACATTAATTTACACTATAAACAACGCCACTCAAGTGAGAGCCATCTCTGTGTAAACATTATTCTAATTTAGTGTAGATGCGTGTTTCATTGTAGAACCTTTGTAAGCTAAATTTCAATGCTACTTATACTCTCTTTCTGCTCAGTGTAACTTTCTGAGAAAATCTTACAGAAAAGTAAATTTTGATCGCCCACCATAGTTTTGCTCCAATGTTCTTGGATTCCCTGCTGGCTTCTCCAGTGCGGGGAAGTGGGAAAACTCCCCCACCATTTTCCATCTGACGGGAAAATGTGCTTGAACTGGCTTGCCAAGTCACACCAAACCCTTGGGACAATTTATTCCTCCCAAGGATCTTGACGCCCACCTTGCTCACACCTAAGCAGTGCCTCATTGACCCCTGGTGCTCCCCCGGAGCAACATGCATTTCAGCCTTAGGGTCGATTATGAGAACCTTTTCCCTTATCACAACTAAGCCATTATTGAAATGGCTCAGGCGGTGATGACTCCTGTTGGTTTTATTGATTTCCGCCCCTATAAGGGGCATTTTGAGCTCAGCTTTACCCATGAAGCTGACGCTGCCACTGCAGCAACTGTGCCCCTGGTTTTCCAGGGTACCCCTCTTCCCACAATTCAGACCTGGCTCCCAGCGGATACCACTTTGGTGGTTCAGTTCACTGGTTTGACCACCCACCTCCTCTCCCTGCGGTGCTCCACCAGGAGCTGATGGTCAGTTTAGCAGCCTATGACTCCAACCCCATCTTACAATTTGTGGTCCCAAATAGGGCCACACGCCTTGTTGGTCCTCAGGCATATGCCACACTCAGCCCTGAAATTAGTAAAATCGCCTTGTCAATTCCCCCTCACGCCATCATCACTTCTTCCACTGATCATCTATTCTAGGCTCATGTCAAGGGCGGGCGGATGATCTGCCCATCATGTTTTGAGTTGGACCACTTGAAATGCAAGTGCCCTTCCTTAGCTGCTTCCAATGGCTCTGATTTTTCATCTGCCAGCCTTCAATTAGCCACCCACCCTGCACCAGTTTCAGTATACGTTATGATCCTACCTTCCACTCCCCCAAAACCTGTTGCTACAGCTGCACCTGCAGCCACCAATCAGCCTCCTCCTCACCCCAGTGCACACACATGCTCCCTCCAATCAAGCACTGGATTTAACTCCAGTTTGCTCCCATGATTCCTCCAACAAACCAACCAAACCTCAACCATAAGCTGATTCCACAATTCAATTCAACCAGAACCCATGGGAGTTATTGGCTGAAACTGACGAATCAGGTAATCTCATTGGAGAACCATCTCTACAATTTGAGTAGTTTGTTAATGCATGATGGGATGCCAAATACCCTCTTGTTTATATGCCCCACAGCCAAATTCCAAACCATTTTGCAGTGACCACAAGCTTGCAGTAAAAGCAGCTTTTACGCCAGATTGTCATCCCCTCTGCAAAACTGTTGCCAAATCGGTGGCGATGCTCACAGGAGGTATACCCCTCCTGTTGTCCCCTCAACCCTCACCCCACAATGTAATATTACAATGAATCAGATACATAAAAATTAAATGATGCTATCCAGAATGTGGTAACTATAGCACGGAAATCTAAAGCTAAGGTTACGCAAACCAATATTGCCACACTTATTATACTCCCAGACGCCTACATTAAAGCCTAAAAAGCTTTAGCTGAATATATCAGCGCCATTTTTTAGCTGGCAATTTCCATGAGATACAAATCATTATTGATATTGAACCACATTCTACTGATGCCCCAACGCCCTTGCTCTCCACCTTGACATGTGCCCTACTCTGGGATGAGTAAGCTGCTGCTGAAGATGAGCCCCCTGATCCACCTTCCCTTCCACCATAGTTGTATAAGCGGTTTTCCGCTGCTCCACCTGGTTGTTTTTGTTTGGTGTGTATCATTCAATCCGTTTATTTTGGGCATTTTGTTTGAATCGATTAGTTACATTAGTTTTAGTTTTTTAAAGCTTTTGTAATGTCTGTCCCCTTACAGTCTTACATAAAATAAATAAAGTCAATGCTACTCAAGCTCTTTCAACGTTTACTCAGTTCTTATAGACCTTATTGCTCCACTATGCTTTTAGTTTAATGTGGAACCAGTTTCTGTAAACTCTTTTCATCTATGACATAGTTGCATGAGTGGAAGGTACTCTCCCATGCCATGGAATAATTAGATGATTATAAAACAGTTGTTGTACATTACTCACATAGTTATCATTATTATAAAACAATTTATACAGGAAGCACACCGTGCACTGGACCACTGCTCCATGTTTAACAGATTGCATAATATGTAAGACAACAATCAAAAACCTATACGCCCTCTCATGAGCAGAAAATGAACTATTGGACTTTTAAAAATTCCCGCCTCATGTAAGACCTTTATAAAAAACCCATCAGGTAAAATCCAAAGTGATTTTAACATCTGAGGCTCACATCCTCACTATTTTATAAAATTTTAAATATTCATCCCTTCAATTAGCTATTTAATATAGTTAACCTCAGATAAATTGCCAAAGTTATGTGCCAACCTGATGGTTAAATTTATTGGTTCAGATATGATCTAAGCGGAGTATCCACATTAGAGGTGAGGACACATTATTTGTACCCTTTTACTGAGACTACCAGTAACCAAGGTTCAAGCCTCACATCTAGGTTTGGTATGAGTTGTTAACCCTTAAAAATTTTGACCCTGCATCTTAACCGCGTTTCATAAATAGGTGATTGAAAACAAGAAGGCTAAATTGGTGCCCATAGCAGATTCTTCAAGTACACCCCGCTTATGATCAATCTGATTGGGCTTACAACTTTACCTTAGAACCGCTAAGCTACAGTACCAACGCACTATAACAGGATATCACCCTTATTCATTGACTATGATTGAAGGCCTGCTTTTTAACATTTAACTGTACTTCATATCTTGTAGCTAACCATATCATAATTTAATGAAATTAATTGTTTGGTTCATCAGTAGATGGTTATAATTTAAAGCTGCAGACCAGGTCAAAAACAAACCTAATTATTAATGTAGTTGTTGGGTTAGAGTCCAAGGAGGGTAACTTACCTTTGAATGTAGCCATCCCAAATTTATAAAATAGTGTTGGAATCCAGGTTTTATATATGCTCGCCAGTGTTAATAGACCCCTGATTTCAACAATATGGCACAGAAAGTATTTATCCCAACTGCCAAATTATAGGAGGAATTTTTTAGCCGCTAGCTATAATAATAAACCTTATAAGTTTGTTGGAGATACAACTAGGAAGACCAAAAATACTCTAGATTTAGATTTGATATCTTAGTCTAATAAGATGGAGAATTCTAAAACTAATATTTCCAATTCTCAATTTGACCAAAGAAAGACTCTTCAGAGTTATTAACCTCCTACGATGGGTGAATCTAATCAACCCAAAGAAACTCAGTAATTTGAGATGGCCAAGCAATTCAAAATGACTAATCATATCAAAGGGGCTAGGCCTCATTAAAGAAGGTCAATCATATCTAACTAGGACTCTATTAGATATGATCATCATGTATATTATAATAATAGTGATAATCAACAATATCGGTCCTCTGGTAGAAAAGATCTTACCTCAGGTGGATCAAGGAAATCCTCGTGAAGAACCACTAAATTTTCCCTATAAATATCTCTAGTTATTAACTAATAAAGTACCTTAATTCTCGTCTCATGTAGTTTAATTTTGGTCTATTTCCATACAGGATTCTGTATTTCTGATTGGATTTAACTATAGCAACGGAACTAATAACTTCGTTGCAGATGTGTTGATCTTTGCTAGAGCCATGGAACTAATAATTTTGTAGCCTTCGTTGCACCTGCTTTTAGTAATTTCTCACAAAGTTCCAATACTTTCGCTCCATTCCAGGTCTGCTTCTGAGGCTGCCTGGTGTAAACATACTTTCACAACGATGAATTCATCTAGTGAGAGAGAGTTCCTCTTCTGAGGAATCTATGAGTATCTCCCAATAGGTACACTCAAACAGGCAAGATTTGCCTTCAGCTAATATCAGCCATATTCAATTTCAAGCTTCTATGGACTTGGCCATTGAGGGCCCTGACCAAACTAATTATCAGATTCAAGCCGCTAATGTAGAGAAACAGTTAAAGGCTTGATAAGAGAGCTGTTCAGCCTGGTGCTCATCCTAATCGCGACCAAGCATCCAAAGTTGCTGACAATATGATGAGTTTATACAACTGAGCGGTGTTACAGCTTACCAAAGTTGTGTGGCTAGAACTGAACAGTACCTCTGGCATTACGTACAACCCGCTATATACCATGTACTCCAGATCTTGGGGTTGCATCACCTCGAGATTCAGTGCCAGTTGACTCTGGCGCAACAATTTCACTCTCAACTATCCTCATTCGATGAGACAGCGTCTAACTTTGGGCGTGATAATCAGGAAGCAAATCTTAATAATAGAAGAGAGATCAACAAACTTCACAACCATTTGGTGAGAATCGACAATGGCGTAGTGGCCTACATTGGCCAAGAAATCTCACAACAGGTTAGTGATTCTGCTACCCCCATCCAAAACCGAATATCTACCCTTGAAGCTGAGATTATGAGACAGCTGGGAATATTTCAAGCCCAAAATGATGACCTCTTCAAGGAACTCGACATGCTCCTCCAACAACTGATCCAAGTTGTGGATACAATCAGAAAAGGCGGATATGGCCCTGCTGGTCCTCAAGGACCTTTGGGCCCCACCTAGTTCTCCGTCAGTAACTCTGGGACCACCTGAGGAACGTGGTCCCCCTGGTTTAATGGGTCAACAAGGCCCTCCAGGTCCTTCAGGAAGGGATGGGTCATAGGACCCTGGGACCTCCTGGTCCCCCTGGCTCCTCGCTTCCAACGTCTTATTCTGAACCTTCAATGCTCTTAGTATCTTGAGTACAAGCATTAGAAACCCAAATCTGAGAAATAACTCAAGGGTGTTTCTTATCCTTGGAAGGTCTTCCAACTAATCTAAATTATTCTTTAATCAATTTACTGGATGGTGTTGAGAATGCACATCAGCTATGCGATGTAAATCAAATTACTCAAGAAACCCAGTTTGCTTCTTTGACAGCATCCATTGAGCAGTTGGCTGCTAAATGTGAAGTACTTGAGACCAAGAAAACTGAGATGTTGTCTACTACCAACTTAACCTGAGCGCCTAAAAATGACCATATCAACCAATGGGTCCACAATTTAAAAGATGACGTGAACCACTTAAGACAACAGGTTGATCGAGTTCCCCCTCAAACCCATTTTATGGAGTCTGAACCCTCCAAGGCTGGACCTGTCACAGTATCAGGTGTACACGATTTGAACACGGAATCCACCCCCTTCAAACCTACCTTCAAAGATAAGTTTGAACCGGGTGAAGGTAACATCCATTCTTTCCTTTTTTTTATATGAACTCTCCATGGATGGAGCTACTGATCAGCAGAAGGTCCGCCACATCACCTCTTGTCTAAGTCAGTTCGCGCAAGAGATCATGGTTCTCATCTTAAGGTCTGTACTACTTGGGCTCAAGTGAAAACTGTTATCATCAAGGAATTTGGGAGCGACCAAATCCTCTCCAAACAAAAGCAGGCCTTTATGAATATTAAAATCAAACGAGGAGAGTCTATCCAGGATTTTGCAAAACAATTTTACCATGAGGCCAGACACTTGCTACTTGTGACCAAATTACCGTTGATGATACTATATCAGCCATAATTAGTGTGTTCCTTCTCGCACTCAGTTATTATTACATCTGAGGTCCCTAAAAATGATACTTCAGCTCCATTATTGATATTAAGGAAGCACTTATGGAAATCCCTAATGGGGTGGTACATCTGACCTACTCTAGTAACCCATGTTCTCACATCCATGCAATGCCACCTAAACCTAAATCCAAAGTGAAGAAGGAGCCATGTACTTATTGTGGTCTCGTGGGTCATGTGGTGTCTCAATTTTGGAAAAAACAGGCAGAGGAGTCGAAAAAAGAAGAGTCAGCTCAGGGCACAAGGCTCCCTGTGCTGACCTATCTCAGGTGCCTCAGTTAAATCTTTTGATTCTTCTACCAATTGTTATGTGGTATCCGCTCCTAGTGAGCTTGATATTCCTGATGAACTATCCAACAAAGACACTATTTCTGCTTATGCTTCTTCTTCTACTTCTATTCAATCGATCAATCCCTCAGTGTTCTATCCCAAATTTTGGCACTGATGTGACCCGGGTGGAAGTCATCATGCATGAGGTAAAAGTTTTGGCTATCATTGATATGGGATCGCCCATCAATGTAATCTCATCCAAGCTTATGAAGAAGATCAAATTGGCGCCAGACTTGAACCATTTCCAAGGCTATGGAACTGCTGGACCTTCCTACACTAAATCTATAGGAGCCTATTCTCTCTTCCAATGCGCTTTGGGAAGCTGGTTGTGTCAGTTCCTGCAGTGGTATTGGATAACAACTGCTACGATCTGCTCTTGGGAACTAAGTTTCTCACCAATTTTGATATGATCATCAGTCTTAAGGACATATACCTATCTTTAATTGGGTACTGGGTGCCTCTAATTCTACATGATGTTCCCAATACCAAAGACAAACTTAAGCGACGTGTCTGCTTACTGGAATACCCCCACTTCTATCTCCCATCTTGAATACCGAATCCTGGTCCAAGGACTATACTTCTACCGACGTCAGTCTGTGCCACCAAGGGAATGCCATTATATTCTAACTCTCCGATTACTTTTTCCCCCTAAAGCTCAAATCATCATTGACATGGGAGTTCAAGAATTTGTACTCAGTGATCATGTGTTAGAGATCTTCAGTAATCAAATCCTTCTCATTTGGAGGCTTTACCTTGCCCTGGTATACTTGATCCTGCCTATTATGGAGCTGTTTTAGTTCTATTGGCTAATCTCACTTCTCAACCAATGTAATTGAATCACAATAATCCCATCACTTATGTGAGGCCTACTCCTGTGAGTGACTTATTGTCCATCTTGGAATGTGTAGATCTACGCAAATTTGGGCTGTAAGATCCCCCTATTGTTGCTAGAATTGACATCAAATTTGAGGATTCTCTCCACTTCAGAACAACAGCTGGAAGCTGAGGCTCTGATTGAAGAATATGCAGATATCTTTGCTCAAGGTCCTGGAGATTTTGGGCTAATGAAAGATGTGCAGCATCAGGTTAAAACTGGTGATACTCCCCTATCTGAGCTCGACCATATTGCAAATCCAAAGTCAAGGAAGCTCAGGTCTCAGTGGAGCTGAAGCAACTTCTCGATGCTGGACTATTATCGCCTTCTAAAAGTCTTTGGGTTTCCCCCTACTACTCATCCGGAAGAAAGATGGGGGCCACTGGGTGGTTATGGACTATCATCGACTCAATGCTGTTACTCAGAAGGATTCTTATCCTCTTCCTCATATAGATGATTCCTTGAGGCTATTGTCTGGGTCCCAATATTTCTTGGCTATATGGACCTTATGAGCGGTCATTGGCAAATAGATTTTGCCCTGGGATACTGTCAAAAATGTGCTTTGATCTCTAGTGAAGGGGCTATTTGAGCCTACTCATATGCCGCAGGGTCTTTGCAATGCTCCTGCTATGTTTCAACAAGCCATGGATGGCTTGTTTGGGGATTTGAAGATTTCTTGTGTTTTAGTTTATCTAGATGATGTTACTGTTTTTTCACGCACTTTTAACGAGCATTTGGCTCATTTGAAGGAAGTTTTTGGCTGACTGTGTCATGCCTCTCCCAAGCTTAAAACCATCGAAGTGTGCTTTTTTAAGACTGAGATGGAATTTTTAGAGCATAAGTTTAATTGCGAGAGTATTTTACCCTTATCTAATAAGGTACAAGCTATTTCAGACATGCCTGTTCCCAAAAAGCTTTCATGATATCCAAGTATTTTTAGGAGTGGTTGGTTATTACCAACAATTTATCCCCATTTTGTGGAAAATGCAGAGCCACTAGTCCACCTTTTGCATAAGGAAGTTCCCTTTGTATGGGAAGAATTCCTGCAGCAATCCTTCTATATGTTGCACTAAGCCCTAATGAGTGCACCTATCTTATCCCAATTGACTTTTCTAAACCCTTTGTTCTATTTACCAATGTCAGTGATATTACTATTGGAGCCATTCTGGCTCAACATGATACCAATCTGATTGATCACCCCATCGCATACTATAGTAAAACCCTGTGTAAGGCTGGAATGCAATTATAGCATTACCAAGAGAGAATAACTGCTGTTTTGGCCGCTATCAAGAATTTCTGCCCCTATCTATATGGAAAGCATTTCACTATTGTGACAGATCACGCTTCCCTGAAGTGGTTGCAACAAATGAAGGGTCCTGATGGGTGCTTAGCCAAATGGGCTTTAAAGCTCCAAACTTACGATTTTACCATTCAACATCGCACTGGGGCTATACATCAAAACGCTGATGGCCTTTCTTGATTTCCTATCTTAACATTATTCTCTTCAGAGGAGGATCGCATTTATGACCTGATTGGTAGACCTGAGTTTTGGTTCCATGAATCTGAGGATGTTGTCTCAAAAAGTTACAATCCTTAATTGAAGACACTCTGGTCAAAGAAGGTTCACTATACAAAAAGTCAGGATCTAAGTGGCTACCCTTTATTCAGCCTTCTGAGGACTGATACTATCATGGAGGCCCACCAAACTGTAGGCCATGGAGCTGTCGCTAAGACCCTCCAATGGTTAAAAATCATTGTTATTGGGATAACATGCTGGAATCTGTACATGATGTGCTAGAGTAATGCCTTAAATGCCAACAACAACGTGGAGGGAAATCTGGTGTTCCAACACCAACTTATAGGACTTTCAAACCCTTCTCTACTGTAACTATTGACGTGGTAGGTCCTCTCCCTACAGCCACCTATGGACATCAATTTATTTTATTAGCTATCAATCATTTCTCTAAATGGATAGAAGCTATATCTGTCTCCACGGTCACCACCAAGGCTAAAGCATCTTTCCTTTTTTAAACAAGTTTTCACCAGGCATGGCAGCCCAAAAGTCCTGTTATCAGATAATGGGACCAATTTCATATCTCAGGTAGCTGACTACTAAATTAATGGGTACCTACTAGTCATTCACATCCCCATATAATCCTTCCACTAATGGTGCCTTCAAATGAGCAAATGGTACCCCATAGCCATACTTCGAAAGATGGCTTCCAATGATCCTAGTAGGTGGAACCTTTACTTACCCAGTGCGATGTTAGCTTATAGAGTTAGCTACCATCATATCATTTTAATTTCTCCATTTAAAGCTTTATATGGTTGGGAACCTATCTTCCCTTCAAGTGTACAACCTATACTTGAAGGGGCTACCCCCGCAAACCACTGATTTAGCGATGAGAGACTGGCTGATGAAATAATCCAATTACAAGCATTAGCTTCAAGTTCCTTGCCGCTACCACCTTGAAGGAAGGAACCTGGACCAACGCTAGTAGACCTACATTACCAAAATATCAAGTCGGAGACCTTGTACTCTTCTACCACCATAGGTTGGGAGGTTGACTTCATAAACTGGACCCATTATGGGCTGGTCCTTACCATATTATATCATCAGGGGTGTTGAATACTCCTTTGCCTCTATTGATACTGGTACTGTTATCAATAAAGTGCATAGTAGGTTTCTTCACAAGTATGTGCCCCCTAGGCAAGATCTTGAGGGGGGCATTATTGGAGATACAGCTAGGATGACCAAAAATACTCTAGATTGAGATTTGATATCTTAGTCTAATAAGATGGAGAAAACTAAAACTAATATTTCATAATTCTCAATTGACCAAAGAAAGACTCTTCAGAGATATTGACCTCCAATGATGGGTGAATCTAATCAACCCAAAGAAACTCAGTAATTTGAGATGGCCAAGCAATTCAAAATGACTAATCATTTCAAAGGGGCTAGGCCTCATTAAGAAGGTCTATCATATCTAACTAGGACTCTATTAGATATGATCATCATGTATATTATAATAATAATGATAATCAACAATATTGGTCCTCTGGTAGGAAAGATCTTACCTCAGGTGGATCAAGGAAATTCTCGTGAAGAATCATTAAATTTTCCCTATAAATATCTCTAGTTATTAACTAATAAAGTACCTTAATTCTCGTCTCATGTAGTTTAATTTTGGTCTATTTCCATACAAGATTCTGTATTTCTGATTGATTTAACTATAGCAACGGAACTAATAACTTCGTTGCAGATGTGTTGATTTTGCTAGAGCCATGGAACTAATAATTTTGTAGCCTTCGTTGCACCTGCTTTTGTAATTTCTCACAAAATTCCAATAAAGTTAAATAAGGGTTAGGTTTATGGATGTTTATTAGGTTGCAATAAGGGGATAAAAGTGAGCCCTCTTACAGTTGCACTGCACAGTATTTAAATGAACTTGATGCTTGAAGCGAGATAGTCAATTAATCCATTATTAGCTTTGAACCTATTTAGGAAATATGAAGGTTAAACCTGTCAGAGTGCTCAAAACTCACCTCGTTTAAAGGGAACAGCTGGTGGAGGGGCAGGAGTAGGTAGGACAAGGCCATGCGGTAATGATTTAATGTATTGGAGCCAATCACCGTAGGGTAAAATAATTTCACCTGGTGTGACCCCTTTAAGGCCTATAAAAGGGCCCAGTCTCTGCACTGGAGTTTAAAGTAAATTGGGTGTAAGATGCGGGTGACCTCTGAATGGCTCCCCTGATTTTGCTGGCAATTCAGCATAACCCTGTTACTAATCATAGGCCTGTTTGGCTGAGGAGTGGGGGTAATCGACTTACTCCAAGAGTCTGGATTCCACCAAGAATTGGATAGGCCTTTCATGAATAGAAAATCGAAGCTATTCTCCTCTGTAATATTCTTATTTTCTAATCATACAACCATTTTTATGACAAATAGTGTAAGAATCTGTAACTTAGCATGACAAAACTTATTGGATCATTCACAATATAGATAAATGCCTCCTATCATCTCAATCATAATCCCCTTTACCAGGTCTCAACTATAAACAAAATCAAACTTACAACCCATTTTTGGATCTCTACCCACTTCTCCTGAGCTTTATCAGGTTGATTGGGAACCCAAATTATAGTTAAATTATAGTAGCTACCTGGTGAATAAAGATATATTTACCTATAGATTGCATGTAAGTTTTTGACGCTTCATATAAAACCTAGAGTCCGGCTTAAGATCTTACTCAAGAAAAGGGGTTAATTGTCACAGTTATGAAATTGGCGTTATCAATGAGATACACTATAACTGATTGCACAGGGTTTGACCCACTGAGCAATAGGACCAATGATATGAGGATTGTTGTCCTAGAAACAACAGAAATAAACTTTATCAATAATATGGAGCACCTGCCCCCACTATACTTCTTTATTTATTATAATAAACTCAGCCGACCTTCGCTGTTTCGCCCACTCTAAACTACTAACAACTTTCTTCCTTGATCATCTTCGCTTGTATTATAGCAACTTCAGATGATACTGCTTTCATGGCTTAGTAATTCTTTTTGTCATATCTCATTGGTTACACCAATTCTTCATTAATTATTTTCACAATCACCTAATTTGAGGCAATTTCCCTAACTACCCAATATCGCCTCATTTTGAGGCGCTCAAATTACCATAAATCATATCAAACTCAGCAGATTCCATCCATTCTGCCATAACAACTTAGGGCTTATCATCCAGTCATATCAGAATCACGACTGTCACCTTTGCAAGTAAGGTTTTATTGGGGTGATAAACCCTAAAATTTCAAATCCTTATGGATACAAACCCATGATCATATAAGCTTCTATCATTTTGCATTATCTTGAAGGGATTGATCAATAAAATAAGGAGGGAGATTGATCAATTTCAGGTATAATTCAAACCCTGACTTGCTATAAAAAGGGAAGGGGTTGAGTAAGAGTTAATATGTCAAATTACCTGACAAAATAACAATGAAATTAAAATGGTTTGAAGCTTCCTAGATCATGGGAAGGTACCCAGCCACCTGTAAGTTAAATATCTAAGATTTTAGACGCTATAACGGTGTTAAGATTAAGCCATATGAAGCTTTGCGAATCCACTTAGGTTCCTAACATCTTGATCAAGTACAATCATACCTTACCTGATCATCAGATTAGAAGTTGATTTAGATCAAGTCCACCCAAACTTTTGACTTTAACCTCATCAAATCATGAGCCAAGTTTATCTGGGCTTTATGGGTCAAGGATGGGTACCTGGGATCATTGGTGTAACCTATCAGGCTATTGGACCATATATTAAAAGGTTGTGGTTAAAGTTAACCATTTAAGATATTTGGGCCCCTGATGCTTATTAAATATCATCCTACAAATTTTTTACTTTGGGGTTCAATTTACACTAAATTTGTTTATTGATAGGGCTTAGTAAATTTATATGACCCATACACTTATCTATAGCCATTGTGTAATAGGCTTGAATAGTTCAGATCCAGTTTTTATGAGGTTAATTCATAGAGAGGTTGTTAATCACCTCACCTTGAGTGATAGACTTGTGTAACTAGTTGAGAGGTCATGTCCTATGGATATGGACCTTTTAATGTTAACTACAATGGATTTTTAGCACCCTATTATCTCATCTCCTTGGCATAATATTTCCCCAGTTTAATCTACTATCATTGTTTAACTATATCACCACTCTGGGGGCTAATTTGAATGATTTTCTTACAGCGTTATCTTTTAATTTTATTTGAGGTGGGCTGACCTGGGGACAATACTGCACTAATTGATGGGAAATTGAATGAATGGGATTGGAGGATAAAATCTGGAAAACCTCCATGCATGGCGTAAGATAGGCCAGGAACTCCATGACCACCTTTGCTATTTGCTATCTCAGTTCAGGACATTGGTGCGCAATGCCAAAACAGACCAATTAGGCATGGCCAGATTCAGAAGATGGGAATTTGAGACAATTTTTATCTCGAATCCTGACAAGGCTCCCTTCAAGATCCTGTCAGAGGGGGAGTATGGCTGGAGGAACTGACCATGCACTTGGTTTACAACAGTCCCTTGATTGATATTAGCAATGGAGTATTCAGACTTCACCTTGTGTATAACTTTGTAGGGCCCAGACCACAGTATGTCAAGCTTGTTCTGTCAGCCTCCAGGTCAATGATGATAAAAGAGAATGAGGTCACCTAGTTGAAATTCTGGTAAGGAGGGTCATCTGAGATTTGATTGGGATGTCTCTCTTCCAGTGGTGATAACAATGCCTTGAGTGGCTTGGGCTTGGAGCTGGACAATTTCATTGGCAAGGGCCCTCATATTTAAATTGGCATTCTCAGGAGTGGAGGCTTTGAACAGGGGCTGGATGCTACTGGGTAGCAGAATGGAGACAAGAGTTCCGTTAGCCCATTCTACTACCCCATTAGTAGAAGGGTGATAGGGAGCAGCGAAACTCTGGATAGTTCCAAATAGTGAAGTTAGCTCCTGTACTACCTGGGAGGTGAAGTTCAAACCATTGTCCGAGAGCAAGGTCTGGGGGCACCCATGCTGGGTGAAAATGGAGCGAACAAGGAACAAGGCGGTAGCCTTAGCCATGGCTGTAGGAACTGAGATTGCCTCAGCCCACTTAGTTAGATAGTCTATGGCAAGAATAATATACTTGTGACCATGCAGCACAGTGGGAGGGGACCCACCATGTTGATACTAACAATATTGAAGGGCTTGGTTGGCACAACGACGGAGTGCTAATATTGAGGGTTGGCCCAGTCTTTGAGATTGGCAGGTCATGCAGGCTTCCAGAACCTCTTAGATGGTTTTGACCATTCAGTC
>JAKSZP010008878.1:0-16154 GCA_022478985.1 Massospora cicadina
CCCAGAGCCAATTTTGCTCCTGACCTGCATTAGGCAGGTAGATGCTTGCAGCGAAGAAGGAGAAGTCAGGAGTGGTGAGTTTGGCCAGTATGAGGCGGCCACCTAGATATTGTGAAAAAGAATGGGTTTTAACCTGGGGATTCAAAACAATAAGGGCGGCATGGTTTGTCCAGAAGATTTGCCTCCAAACTGTTCATTCCATGCAGATTGTTCGTGGGGGAGGATATGGGGCTCCTGGACAGCAGCGATGTCAATTTGTGCTGACCTGAAGTTTCGGAGGAGGAGGGCTCTCCGCTTAAAGTCCCGCAACCCATTTGCATTGATGGATTGCAGGGCAGGGGTGCTGCCATGGGGACTCATAGCTGTTCCCCTCCATGTCCTGGGGGGTTGCCAGCGCTTAAACCTGCTGCTGTGAGGCGGCTAGTTTTGAGTCCTTTGGCTTGACTATTAGCTGCAATCCGTGAGGAGCGTCGAGGGTTCTGAGGGGAAGGAGAGGGTGGGGGGGGGCGGAGGACCCAGTAAGCCAGCCTAGGATGCTGCCCCTGCTCCGTTGCAGGGGAAGGACCTGAGGGTGCTCAATAGTGACCTCGCGTGTGTCCCCATTTGATGAGTCTGAGTCCATATTCACTTCAACACTGCAAAGGATTCGCGTGAAATGGACTGTGGGGCTGGGGTAAGACTCTTTGAGGTGGCACTACCGCAGGCCGCGAGTTGCCAGTCCATGCTGGTGGGCATAGCTCCATTGGGAGCTGAGGGTTGATGCGGATAAATCGCTGGTGGAGGTTGGTGGGGGTGCCGCGGAGCTCTGAGTGGGGGTGGCTGACGAAGGGCACCCTGTGGGAGATGCCTTGCGCTTGGTGAGAGAGGGAGTTGACTCTGGGAGATTGGAGGGGGTGCCCATTGGAAGGGGGCATGAGCGCGAAGGTATCCCATACCAATAGTGGGGTTAGCTGTTTCAACTGCTAGGCGTAAGGCCTCGGGGGACAGGTCTTGAACGGGAACCCATTGTGTGGGTTATGGAATTGCTGCTGCAGCCACGTGGGATCGTTTTTGGCCTGGTTTAGGCCCCTGGGTGGTGGCTAAGAGGGCTTGTTTTCGAGCTGTGCAGCCACTATACAAGTCTCCAAGGGCGTTACACCATGAACACCGGGGGCGCGCCTGATCAGGGTCGACAAAAAGATCTCAGGGCATGCCCCAACTACCGCCACACGAGGAATAACCTCAATGTTGCGGGATACAGTGGGGGAGGGGATGAACGACGCCCTAGCAGTGCGAGCTCTTTGAGTGGGAGCATAGTAAGAGGGGACGCTAAAGTCCACTGAAAGAACAGACCCAAACTCCATTAAACCACGATGGAGTGCCAGTTTAAGAGACTCAGGATCAACAGTCGTTGGTAGGTTGGAAAAAGTAACCCATGAAATTTTCTCCAGGTGAGAGCGTGTGCGGGAGATGCGAAGAGATCCGCGTGGAATAATGACCTGGAGGGTGGCAGCATGGTCAGCAAGGGCAGCTTCAGTGAAGCCCACATCGATGTAGTGGCCCTCCACTGATTCATGGATGGTGGTGTTAATAGGGAATGTCTCCGCAATCGCTGCAAAGTATGAGAAGTACTTCTCTGTATAGAATTCAACAGGGTTATGTTCATAATAAAGGCGAATTGCGTGGGAGAGAGTTGAGCGAGGTAGAGCTTTTTGCGCTCTAGTTTCGGCCCATTTCTTCTTAACATCAGCAATAAACGCCACTTCACGGGGATCAGCTTTGGGTAGCGTTGGTGCCAGAGGTTTTTGCCACGCCCCAGTGGCTCCTTTGGTACGTTTGTGTTTGCTTTGGGCTGCAATTGCAGGTTGAGTGTGCGCTGGTGGTTTGGACAAGTTTGCGGAGTTCCCTTGTTTCTGGAATGTTAAAGCAGTTGCTGGCGTCATATTAAATTGAGGGGCGGTTTGTTGGGCCTCGCTAAATTGGGGAGTCCCATTCAGATTGGAATTAACTCCAACCAATTGGGAGGAGGGCGATGTTTAAATCACCATTCAAATCTATTTGGGTAAATTCAGCCCGAGTATTTGCTGTGATTTTGTGGGCAAAACTCATTGGCTGATTGGTGAATTGGTCGTTTTCAGCATATTGAGATAAAGTGCCGACTTGAGAAGTGCCGATTATGGGGTTTAAATGGGACGGGTGAGATTGGAACTGGTGTGAAGTTCCAAAATCCGAACCATTTGAATCCTCATTGGGAAGAGTAGATTGTCCCAATTTGATGCTTAGTGAACCAGAATGTGCGGCTAATCCAACCTTACATCTGAGGATTTGAGCGCCAGGTAGCTGGGTATCGCCCCTCATGGAGGGAGCCAGAAACACGGCGTCAGCAATAATAGATGGGGCTGAAACAGCTGACACAATGGGGGAGGTGAATGTCTGGATGGGCTGAGTTGCATTCAACTGAGCAGACGCCATTAAAACAGCGTGGTGATGGCCTCCTTGGTTGGAGGGGGCCCAGCGGGTTGGTGGGAGGCAGCGCACACAGAGCTGTTAGGCGTGCAGGTTGCAGAAGTGCAATCAGGTGAACTGGCGCTAGTTGGAGTAGCTCCAGGTTGGGGGGTGGTGCCTGCTTTCATAGCTGCTGCTTGAGAGCGGGTGATTCTGGTTGACCCTGAGGTGGGTAACCAAGGGTTGCTTCGTTTGGGGGTAGTGCTGGCTCGTTTGGCATAGCCTGCGGGTTCTTTTGCGGGGTTTCCCGCCATATTTGCTAATAGTTTTCGTAAATCTCTTTAGTGGAGCTAAATTTCAGGCTGAATTGATTTTCGAAAAGTGATGCTTAGCAGAAAGAGATGTCTGTTCTTTATACAAATAAAATCTCATCATTAAAGAAGAAACTAAATAGGGACCATCTAGTACTAAGAAAAAGAAGAAACTAAATAAACTTTTATAAAATTTTAGTGATCTCATAAAATTCTATGATACCAAGTATATCATTATCTCTTTTATAAGCAACCAAAATTATTATGCTTGACGTCAGCTTAGTGTCCTGATTGCTCACATTAAGAATCAATTCATCAAAATTAGTATTTTATAATTGCACTAAACTTTAATTGTCTAAGATGGGTTTTCCTTCTAATCTATATCCCAATAACAGTTTGATTATTGTTCTAAGAGTAGGAGTTTGAGTAGTAAGATGAACTTTATACTCTAAAATTGATATGTACTGATCTAAAAGCTAAAGTTGTCCTGTATTATTATCTTACCTTTCTAAATTACCATATCAAATCAATTCTAAATTGTTATCCTTTTATCTCATCTAAGCATCAAAGTAAATTTAAGCTATCAAAAATGTTACTATTTGAAATAGAATACTTTAATAAAGGGCTAGAGAAGTTTATAAGCAGAGTAAATGTTGATTTATATCAATTTATTTTACAAATTATGATTATAAATATTGGAACTTTGCCTCATAGGAGGTCATCTTCTGAGTTATTAAAATAAATCTATTGACATGATAGTACACCATGTTTTCTTGGATACATATGCCTTTTCCCTTAAAGACCTTCATATAATTTACTAGCAGCAATTGCATCATCAGATAACAAAAAGCTTTACTAAGGCACCATTATAAGCCTGTAGAAGCTCTTTGCAGTCATGATACAATATAATAATCATAAAATAATTATTTAATGGTTAAAACATAGTATTTTTTAGCACTAGTGGTTCCCAACTCAAAAGGGGGAGCTGCCATGCAACTTTATTTGCAAATGGGCCAAACAAAGGAATTATTAGAAATAAAAAATTCATAATAGGCACATCAGCTAACAGCTTAGGAAGCCATATAAGAAGGCGAGGAAGCTTTGGGGAAACTTTTGCCCAGCGCCCAATTTAGCTGGCAGACCATGTCAGACAGCATTGTGGTGGGAGCATCAGCGACATATGGCATAAGGAGGTATAATTTTGGGTTTCCTTCATTAATGAGGCCAGCGTTGTCCATCAACTCAACATATTGAGCAAGTTAATACTCAGCAAAAGTGATGAGAGCAGGCACACAAGTAAATGACTTGATGTATCAGCAGGTTTCAGGATAGTCAGTGTCAAAAAGAGAGGTTTCTGCTGCATTGATGCAGGTGCAGCTCGCACCAAAAGCCAGCTCCTCAATCTTGTACTTCGCTTTTCCTCAAAATATGAAGGAAATTGGGGATAGGAAGGTCCTCAACTAGGGGTTCCATTGCACCATGAAGTTGCTGGTGGAAGAGGGTGTTGACAGGAGCAGCAGCGGCTTCAACTGCCCTTTTATTTACAATTTTATTAATGGGATAACCATTTTTAAGATAATAACAGCGGGGGTGCAATTTGAGAGGATCAATGAAAACTCCTCCAATTCAAATTCTGGTTTACCATTAATGACTGGTCTTTTTTGTCAATCTAATCGAGACACTCAAAAGGATTCAACTCAGCTAATGCTGGTCCAGCTACTGGAGTTGGTAAGTTAGCCACACCTGATTGGCCATGAACTTTTGACCATGACAGCTTAGCTGAAATTGTTTCAGACATTGACCCAGGTTGGCGTAAATTGATTAAATTTTTGTAATTTTTAAAATTTTGATTGGCTGCAGGTTTAGAAGCCATCCAGAATTTGCTGAGGTTGGGTGTGTGAGAATCGAGCAAAACTAGAAAAATTTGGGCATGGCAGCAGCCAAGCTGACACAGGAGGAGGGAGTGGCAGAAGAGGTGAATTTGGAAGCCATAGGGCACTTGCACTTTGAGTGATTAAGATTGAAGAACAAGGGGCAAATGGCTTGGCCATTATTGATGCACTCCCAGAATGGGTGATCAGGGGCAGATCTGATTACCATTTAAGGGGAATCATGAGATGGGTGTTGCAATGTAATGGGCAGATCAATGCAAAGGCACACGGCCCTGCAAATGATCCAATCCATTTGGAATCATGAATTTCAGCATGGGGTATGCACCATAAATGGCCAGACCCTCCATGAGCTCATGGAAGAGGCGTTCAGGGGAAAGGTGAGAGAGCAATTTGGCAAAAAGACCAAAGTGGCCTCATCTGGAAGCTGGTTGCAAATGGTAGGAAGGGGAATATTTTTAAAGATTAATGTTAGCTTAAATGCTGCCATTGCATCAGACTTGTAATGGAAACCAAGGTCAAAATAACCCTTAAAGGGGCGGAAATTTATGAAAATGGCAGTAAACACCGCCATGGCCATCTCAATAATGGCCATGATTGCATATTGGAAGAGGTTACCATATTCAACCTGGAGGCCAAAGAACAAATTGCTCCATGGGAGAACCAAAAGGCTCTGGAGCACTGCCTGGGAACTCACAAGATGGTGGGCCAAGTCCCAAGGAGGGACATAACGCCTGGTAGCATTAGAGGGGCTAGCAGAGCCAGCCCAGGAATGCTTCAACAGTGGCTGAAATATGCCAGATGGTAGCACACCACCCCAAGCTGGGGCAGCAGGCGTTAAAGCATTGACATTTGTAAGTTTTGGCTTGATCAAGCAGCGATTTTTTATATTTTTTTAAAGTTTATATTGGCTTTTATTTCAATATCAAAGTGAAAGAGAGTTTTGGGACTTATTTTTGATAGAACGTAGTATTGAAATACGTAGATCCAATATTATAGGCTTTAACTTTACAATATTAATTAAACCTTTTTTAGTATATGGATGGACAATGTAGCATAGCTGCTTAAGACAGTTTCATTTACTAAGTTGTGTTCATTGCTATAACTTATACTACTTTGCCATTGTAAGTATGTTGTGCTAGTTGTTTTGTACAGGATATTTATGGCGATTTACCACTCATATGCAAGGTAGGAAACTTTTAAAATGCATTTTTTGTAAAAAATTCATATGGAAAATAAATACAGTCATCATCTTACATGTTGGTTTGCTATTTTTATATCTGCATTCATTTTCTCTTTTTTATCTCAATTGCAGGTTTAGATGAAAGTAAATGTCTATAATAATGACATTATAATACTTAATCCCAAGTTTCTTAAGTTTTAAAAAATTATGTAGCAAAATTGGTGCATAAAATAGAAAAATAAAATATTTAATATTCCAAGTACTATAAAAATTGACTTAATCTTGATCATAGATTTAATATAATTATTAAAAATGACACAAACACTTTTATTCTTCTTAATTTTATAAAAAACTGAACTACCTAAAAATACTTTAATAATTATGTCTCTCTGGCATGCCTCATACTGATAGGGTTTCAAATTGCAATTGTCAGATATTCTGATATCTGACAAGATGGAAAGAATATTGACTATTTGGCTCCCTCAGCTGAATCAACACTTAAACCCCAAGGTGAGGGTTAAATCCATTACCTAAAAGAATTACCTGGAGAAGTTGATAGTCAGAAAAGCTCTAGTCAACTCTAGTAAAATTCTGACAAGCCAAGTTGAGCCTAAAATACCTCAAAATGAGTTCCTGCCTATTCAAAATTACAGATCATCTGAATGTTAGGTGAAATATCTTGTAGTGGCCCCCAGGGCAGCAAATTACGATGAACCCTAAAAAGGTAGAAGTCAATAAGCTGCTGAATGATCAATCTAAGCAACACACAGTCTCATCCAACTTGTGTATTCTTATTACCATTTTTGTCCTATCAATGTATGATACAAAGGCATTATAGCATCTGGAATGTATCTTCTGACCAATAACCCATTCCAGATTTCCACTTCTATTATTTCTATTAATCTTTTCCTTTTTGGGTTATATTGTTAATTGTGACATATAAAAAACTCTGATATATGATATAATAAAGTTACATCATTATTTATATTCTTTTTTTGGTAATTAACTTCAATAAGTCCACTTTTCTTTCTCGTTGCAAACACTTTTGCAACCTATTCAATTCAAGACTAAATCTAGTTTGATAATCTCACAGAGGAGATTAGTCTGCGCCCATGTCAGGGAGCAGTTGGGCAAGCAAGGTAAGAGGAGCAGGTGGAAGGCCCGCGGCCTCCAACGTTCAAAAATGCCCCAGAGAATCCAGCGGAATAGACAAAAATCTCAAAAAACTGGTGGTCACAATTTCCCCAGAGATACTCGCGTGGCAACCTACAATGCAACCAGTACATCAACACGCCACACTCCCAGCTACTTTTGTCGGTGGAATTTGGAGTCTGTGTATATCTGGACATCCAAAAAACGGCCTTATGGGAAAAATTTTGTGAAGATGTACACAAAATTTTCCTGACCGAGTGTACGTTGCACCTCACTCCATGTCATGCAGTTGGCTGGACCTAGGTTTCAATAGCAAAATAGCAGCAGATGAGGCTGCAGCAGTGCGCATAGTAGTTGACCTCCCTGAAGGGCAATGGGTCGTCGAAACCAAATGCACCAGATGGACAAAATCAAACCAAATTTTCCTCAAGTTTGACTTTTTGCTTACTATGGTAAAACGTGATATTTTGGAGCAACACCTTAAAGATGGTATCGCCGTATACTGCGAAATACAATCTTTTGAAATGCAACACTTCACGCGGATGCCACACCTGTGCACCGGCAAAGCCATTGCAGTTCTGACCCCGACTGAGGAGACCGCGAAGGACCTAACCCAGATCCCACACTCCACTTTTATTGATATCACAGGGCATACCACCCACCCATTCTGGGTGACCGTGGACAGCGCGCCCCCCATTTGTACCCACTGTGACGCGTTTGGCCATAAGGCGCACGCATGCCCCATCAAGGAGGGTGTCACATTCCAAGAGCACCCCTTGGCAACCATGGCCAGTGGAGAGGCGCACTATGAATCAACCGCAAGCACCAAGGAGGCTTTCCTATGGGGAGCACAAGGCTGCTACCTATTGGTAAAGCCCATCTCCCTGCAGGAGCAGAAGAAGGCCAAGCAGGCCCATAGGGCTGCGGCCAAGGAAGTGGCCAAGGCCACCACCGCCATCCCACACTCACAATGACAGGAGGACATGAAGACCTTTGTGGCGGAAGTGACTCAGGAATCCATCAACCAATCAGATTGGGAAGCCCATGCTGAGTGGGCCACTCAATCCAAGGATCTGATGGGAGATTCGATCTCACCCAATCGCTGCACCCAAGCTCCAGTCAAAACTGACTTGGGACCTATCCCAACTAAAAATTTTTTTGACCCGCTCAATGGTGCACTGAACTCATCTGCACTGCAAAAAATTTGTCCAACGTCAGGAAAACAAAAAGTGAAGGCCAAAGCCAACGCGACTCTTTCCACAAAAATTAACAAAAACCCTGATAGCATTGCTGCTAACACCCGCACTGCTGTGAAAGCCTGTGGGGACCTTGAAGAGGCTGGTGGGCCCGGGGGCCCACCCCCTCACACCTAAGGTGCGATGGGGGAAACCTTCACTTTAGGGACGTTGAATATTGCTGGACTCAAGGCCTCCCCGTCCCAGGCTAGGAAACTGAGTTTTTTACAACACAATTTACCCGTGGATATCCTGGCCATCCAGGAGTCCCACTGTCCACGAGGTTCCAAGGAAGCTTGGAAAACAATGCTCCTCCCATCCCTATCCTTTTGGTTAAAGCACTGTGGGGTGCTAATTCAGAAAAATAATCTTTTCAAATTCACATCCTCAGAAACATTTCCTAAATGGCTGAGTGCTCATCATCACCTTCTCGTGGGCTGACATTGCACATGCAATTGTCAACATCTATGCCCCAAATGGTGCACATGAGCATCAGGAATTTTTCTCATCAGTCAAATCCCTCCTGCTACCCCCTGATTCTTTCCTAGTTGGCGACATGAACTGTTGGCTAACCTCACCAATGGACCAGTGGCCTCCCTCACCCCATGCCCCACAGGGTCATGTAGAACTACGCATTCTAAAAGCCACCCTTGGGTTAATGGATGCGCTGCCATGACATGCCCCACTGCTCGAAAACATGATGCATCCCCACATCCACAACAGCCAATTAAGGTCCATGACCCGCATCACCTTATTCTAACACTGGCGAATTTCCAACCCCACATCTCCCACTTCAAAACAACGAAAATGGAATTCTCTGACCACCGACTGGTCTCAATAACCTACCACTTACCCGTCACAATTGCAAAGGCTCCACATTGGTGCAAAATCCGCCCCCCCGAGCTCGCGTCACCAGGATTTTTCACGTGGGTGGAAGAGGCAACTTTGGCAAAATCATTTGTTGCACCATTTTGCGCGGACCCCATTTCCACATGGGCAACTTTCAAAGAGGACACCATCTGCCACTATTGCCATCTCTCCTCCAGATGCTCACGAGCCACATTGGCGATTATCTCGCGCACCCTGGCAGAATTGGCCCACTTGGAGTCCAACATTCCAGCCACAGGATACAGCCCTGCATGGGGCCGGAAGTGGGCGGAGGCAACCGCCCACCTCAACGCACTTGAAATGCAACACAAACACCGGGTTTGTGTCCAATACAGGGCCACATGCATCACTAAAGGTGACAAGTGCACCGCATACTTCTTTAGAAAATTTTTTGCACCATGCCAGAGCGTGGCCTGCACACAGGTGTGAAGATCAGATAATTCCATTGTGGACACACTGGCTGAAGTGGCAATCTAAATGCAAATATATTACTCTGAGGTATACCGAGCTGAACCAATTCAGCTGGTTGAAATGGCGGAATTTCTCAACTGAGCTCATATCTGCACCATTTTCTGATACCTGGAAATAATGAATTTAATTACTCCAAACAAATTATGGACAGCCATTCATGGTGCGCCAAACCGAAAATGCCCAGGCCCAGATGGCATTCCATATGAGTTCTACAAAAAATATTTAAATATATATCCCCATTGCTGCTAGCCTCACTTAACCAAAGCCTGTTGGAAACGCGCCTCCTACCAGGAGGACATGAGGCCTTTACTGTCACACTCTTCAAGCAAGGGGATAAGCTTGACTTAGCCAACTGGCGCCCCATTTCTCTAACAAACACAGACACCAAAATTTTAACCAAAATCATGGCTAACCGTTTAGGGACTGTAGCATCTGCCACCATCTCCCCAGAACAATTCAGTTTCATCCCCAGAAGGTCGATTTGGGATAACGTGCACTCCGTGGCTAATGCATGACAGTCCACAGCCTCTGGGGCACTGGTTTTCTGTACCAACAAAAGGCCTATGATAGAGTAAACTGGGAATACCTAAGGGCCTGCCTACATCAATTCCGCCTACCCCCCCACTTCATAAACTGGGTAATGCTGCTCACGGAATCTGCAACAATGGCAGTGCGTGGCCCAGGCTTCCTAACGGAAGTAGTCCGCCCTCAAAGGGGCTTGCGACAAGGGGACCCCCTCAGCCCACTCTTATACAACTTCAGCCTTGACCCACTACTGCTAAATGTGAAAGCCCAACTCACTGGGGTCCATGTGCCAGGCCAAGCCCCAGTCAAGATGATGGCATTTGCAGATGATTGCGTGGTGGGGGGTGTCTAATAATAAAGATGCACGCGCGCTTGAAGCCCTCATCCAGAATTATTCCCGGGTAAGCAGCGCGGCACTGAACGCCTCCTAAACCGAAATCATCCTCCTTGGTCAGTTTCAGAACTGCTGAGCCCCAGCAATTAGTTCCCAACCCGGCCCATCTGCTCGCCCACGTCCACGCCTTACTAACTCAACACACACTGCTCCACTGGTGCTCCCCTTCGTGCCACGTCCTACCATAGGACTGGTGCGCCATCTGGGCATATGGATGGAGGCAGGCGGATATGCGTCAGCAGTAATGGAGTGCCATATACTGGACAGCGTGACGAAGCAAATCGCCTCTCTCAGAGCCCACCCTACTACCCTCACTGGCAGGGTTGTTCTTGCCAACTCTATGCTCCTATCCAAAGTCTGGTTCGGAGCCCATGCCATCCCCTTCTCCCCAAGCTTCTTCAAATCCCTGTATGCTTTGCTGCAAGGATGGCTTTGGTCAGGCCTCCCTCCACCAGTACGGCTAGAGGTCATGTTTGGCCCTCATCACCAAGGTGGCATGGGCCTGCTTGACTTCAAAGCCCATGCTACCAGGATCCTGTGCACCTGGATTGCGGCTGTCACCGCTCCTACACTCCCATCCCAACACTGGTCCCGCGCGGCCCGCTCCAACTTCTCCTGAGCCTTGGGCCTCAACAATCCATCAAACCCCCACTCCCTGATGAAATACCTCGCATCACACACATTGGCCACAGGTCCTCATGGGACTAAAACCCACTACAAACGAATCCTACTCTCCATGTGAAGCGCAGAGTGGAGAATTTGTATTAGTGGACATACAACCCGAAGAGGCCGCCCCTCTCCTCAGTTCACACAGAGGTACAGGGGCTACCCATCCATGATGGCGTGATCCCCATTCGGCCCCATATCCTATCCAGGGTGGAATACCTGGACATGATGGACATCCCTTATTCTATATAGACCCAAAAGACTATTTGGAAATATGCACACCATCCTCTGTTGCAGCCTCAAGTCCGCTCTCATGTGTGGTGCTACCTGAGGCGGGTGTATCGTACAGCTGAGCGCTCTAATGCTTTACACTCATCCTGTGTCGTGTGTATCCAGTATGGAACGCTGTTCCACCGCCTGGAGAAGTGCCCCACCTCTAAGGTGATATGGCGCGAAGTTCAACGTCTGCTGGGCCAGGATCAAACGCATCCCTTCAGTCTGTCAAGAGATATGTTTGCCTCATCAATGGCCTCCCCCCTTACACCCTCCCTCCGTGCTCTGGTGGTTGCAATCGCCATGTGGACTATCCACACGATTGTCTTGGATGCCATCGCTGGCTCCATCCCCACCCTCCCAGAAGCTGTCCACAAATTCCGGTCTCATTTGGTGGACCACTTTCAAGCGTGGATGTTTTGATACCTCCCACCGTGTCGCCAACAGCTGGTCTCCTCCTGGTTCCCAGTTTGGTTCATCAAATCAGACCCCTTCCTCCACATGTGCTCAATAGTGGCTACGGCCCCTTCACACGTTCTCTCTCCCCTCCCCATAAGTGGCGTTCCCGCTGGCAACAAGAGATAGCATCGCTTCTCTGGGGTGCCTCCCCCTGGTACTAAGTTTGTCTTTCCTAAGTCATATTCGGAAGTGTCCGTCCCATGGTCAGCCTTCCCCGCAATAAAATAAGAAAACTTCAATAAGTCCATTTTCTTATTTATTTGAGGTAAGACGACCAGAGGACAGACATCACTGAAACTAAAAATTAAAACTAAAAACTAACGTAACTAATTGGTTCAGACAAAACGCCCAAATGAGCAGATTGATTGAAAAGCTTTGAATGAAAGCAACCAGCCAGGTGGGCAGCGGAAACTGCTTATCCCTCAATGGCAGAAGGGGAGGGGAATCAGGGGGCTCATCTTCAGCAGCAGCTTCCTCCTCCCAAAGTAGGGTACATGTCAAGGCGGGCAGTAAAGGCGTCAGGGCATCAGCGGCATATGGTTCAATATCATTAATTATTGGGATTTCATGGAAATTGCCAGCTAGGAAAATGGTACTGATATATTTAACTAAAGTTTTACAGCCTTAATGCGGGCATCTGGGAGCTTAACAAACGAGGTGATATTGGTTCAGGTGATCTTAGCTTTAGGGTTCTGTGCTATCATTACCACGTTCTGGATAGCTTTGTTGACATTTTTTATAACTGAATCATTGTGGTTTTACTTTTTGGGGTGAGGGTTGAGAGGATCACAGGAGGGGGAATACCTCCTGTGAGAGTTGTCACTGATTTGGTGATAGCTTTGCAGAGGGGATGACAATCTGGTGTTGCAGCTGCTTCGACTTCAAGCTGGTGGTCACTGGAAAATGATTCAGCATTTGGCTTTGGGGTATATAGATGAGGGTAGTATTTTGCATCCCATTCTGCGTTACAGAGCCGCTCAAGTTGCAGCGTCAGTTCTTCAATAATGTTACCTGATTTGTCAATTTCAGCCAATAACTCCCATGGGTTCTGGTGAATTGAATTGGGGAATCGGCATATGGTTGAGGTTTGGTTGATTCATTTGAGGAAGCATGGGATCAAACTGGGGTCCAAGCCAATGATTGATTGGAGAGATAATGTGTGGCACTGCGGCGAGGAGGAGGCTTATTGGTGGCTGCAGGTGCAGCTGCAGCCTCAGGTTTTGGGGGAGGGTGAGGTAAGATTGTACCCCATTCTGGAACTTGTGCGGGGTAGGCAATGGATTTGAGGTTGGTGGATGAGTTTTCCAATCCATTGTAAGTGGCTAAGGAGGGGCACTTGCATTTTGAGTGGTCCAATTCAAAACAGGATGGACAAATTGTCCACCTGACCTCAACGCAGGCCCAAAATGGATGGTAAAGGGCTGAAGGATTAACAGCATGAGGGGAAATTGACACAGCAATTTTACTAAATTCAGGGCTGATTGTGGCATATGCCCGAGGCCCAGCGAGTCATGTGGCCCCATTTGGGACCACAAATTGTAAGATGGTGTTGAGCCATAGGCTGCCAAACCGTCCATCAGCTTCTGGTAGAGCACTGCATGGGGGAGATGGGTGGGCAAACCAGCAAACTGGGCCACCAAAGTGGTTTCCACTGGGAGCTGGGTCCAAGTTGTGGGAAGAGGGGTACCCTGGAATACCAGGGGCACAGTTGCTGCAGTTGTGGCGTCATCTTCACAGGTGAAGCTAAAGTCAAAATACCCCTTATAGGGGCAGAAATCTATAAATCTGGTAGGATTTGTCACCGCCTGTGCCATTTCAATAATGGCTTGGTTGTGGTATGGGAAGAGTTTCCCATAGTTGACCTTAGGCCATAGCACATGTTTCTCCAGGGGAGTGCCAGGGGGCATTGAGGTACCACTTGGGTACAAGTGAGGTGGGCGTCAAGATCCTTGGGAGGAACGAATCATCCCATGGGTCTGGAATGACTGGGTGAGCTAGTCCGAGCATGTTTTCCTGCCAGATGGAAAATGGTGGGGGCGTTTTGCCGCTGCCCCACACTGGAGCAGCTGGAAGAGAACTTGAGGACATTAAAGCAAAACTATAATGGGCAATTAAGAATTACTTTTCTTGTTAATTCATGTAATTTGCTCAGAAAGTTACGCTGAGCTTAATGAGTGATCAATAAGCCCATTTTGACGTACTTACTATAGGATTGATACTCTAGATGATGAGACATAAGCAGTGACTTGGCACCCTTTTAAGATAAAAATATACTTGTCATGCGATTTATTTGTCCTCAAGTATTGACTCTCAGGATTCTTGGGCATAACATCTTTGAGCTTAAAATGGTTGCCCTACAGGCTGGTGATTATTACAGGAGCTCAGCTAACGCTTAAATATACCTGAAACTAATTAATTGCACCATGGAAGAAAACCCATTTTGATAGTTTCACCTTCTGGGTGCACAACTGGAAATGGGGTAGAAGATGATCAAATGGGAAGTCCACCCCTCGTCATTTTTAAAGAAGTTTAAGAAATCCTATGGAGAACCCAAATATTGTATATTACTTGGATCTAAAATTAAGGAGTTAAAGCATTAATTCATGGAATTATTAACCCAGAAGAAAGGTGCACTCTGTGAGATTTTTCAATGGATGCAACAAATTATTTTAATAAAGTGAGATATTTAACTTTCTAATAAAAATATAAATAACACTTTGTAAATTTTTTTATGTTTTTTATTATTTAGGCAGAGCAAAACCAGAAAAGGTCCTTTTTCTCAATACTAGTTTTTCCTATTTAAACTAGTGAGAATTTCGAGACCATCAATATTTGAGGTAAAAGAATACAAAGTTCAGTCTTCCAAATTAGGGAATATAGGTTTTTGACCTATCAGATCGAAGATAGAATTTTTTGAGGCAGAACCAACCTGTGTGGTAATGATTTGATGTATTGTATCCAATCACCATCAAGTAAAATCTTTTCTCCTCGGCGGTGGGCTGACTCATGTGGTGATGATTGGTTAATCCTTACCCTATTGTCATCAAGTAGAATCATTACACCTTGGGAGGTTTCAGATCTGAGTGGTAATGATTTGTTCATTTGCACCCAATCATTGACAGGTAAAATCTTTTCAGCTCACGGAGGTTCAGATCCATGCAATACTGAACACCTCAGATTCAGCTGAGAAGTTGGAGTAATCCTGTTATTAGTTTTTACCTTTTTAGGCCAATTTTGATTATAATCCTTATTTCTCTGATAGTCAGGATTCCACTGAGAATCCACTAGGGTCTTTTCGCCTTTTGTACTCATATTGTTAATAAATAAAATATTATTTGAAGCTTGGGCAGGTGATGAGCCAATCATGGTAGCATATTCAGAAGCACTCATATCTCCAACATTCTTTCTCCTAGGTCAAGAAAGTGAATGTCCAACATTGCCCCCCTCAAGAATGTTGGGAGGGGTGTAGGGTCATAGGAAGCGGCCATGTACCCAGTTTATGATAATTCTGGCGGCCAGATACTTTATAGAATACTCATTTCCTCTCTTATACGTGATGGTGAATGGCCCCTCTCAGATTGATCCAAGTTTATCACTTTGAGGAGTTATGCGATTGTGTAATATAAAACCTTATCCAACACTTGGAAAGAGGGTAGGAGAGCTTGGAGCTCATTGGCAGCTTGGCCTTCTTTAGTAACCATTTTAGCTAGGTTGGTCATAGCCTCTGATTGAAGCTGAATGATGTAGTTAGCTAACCTTTGCATGGCTTTCTCAGGTTCCTCTCCTCTAGAGAAGACATCCTTAGTTAATAGAGCAGGTATGCCCAGTTCCCTGCCATACAAAACTCGGAAAGGGGACATTTTCAAAATCCGGTGATAGCTAATTTGGTAAGCCATAAGCGCGCTTGGGAGAAATTGGTCCTAATGAAGGGATCAGATGAAGCCATTTTCCATAATATCAAAACCAGAGTACCATTGGCTCGCTCTACTGTACCATTTGTTGAGGGGTTATATGGAACTGAGAACATTTCATGCAAAGTTCCCATGGAAGTGGCAGCTGGGTTTTTTCCCTGAGGTGAGTTTTTCCATTATCGCAGAGTAGTACTTGAGGGCACCTGTGTCAAGTGAAAATATTTTGGTGAAGAAAGGTGGCAGTGGCCTTAGCAGTTGGGAAGGCAACGCCACAGCTTCAACCCACTTTGTGAAGTGGTCGATGCCTACCAAAATGTATCTCCGTTTCCACCTGTGGTTTGAGGGAGCGGCCCAACCACATCCAAACTTTTTA
>JAKSZP010008879.1:0-16106 GCA_022478985.1 Massospora cicadina
TCCAGTTATTGTGAAAATTTTTGACCTGGGCATATTGTTCTGATTGGTTGGTTCAGTGATTATTAAAAATATCCTCCTGAATTTGTCTGGGGTTAATGGCGGACTCCGCATGTGCCACCGCTTCAGCTGCTTCTCTCTTGCAAGCTTTTTGTGCTGCTTTACGTTATTTGCTTATAACTGGGTCCACGATGTAGTATAGTCCATCTTCACCCCAGCGGAATGGGTGGTGGCCATCAGTCATTTTGGCGAAGTTTTCATTATTTTCGTCCATAGCTTCTTCATAAAAATCATTTTCCATTAAGCCCTCTTTCACAGGGCATGCATGTTCCTTGTGGCCCAGTGAGCCACAGTGGTTGCAGATGGGCAGTGCGCGTTCCAGAGTAACTTGGAATGCAGCTGACTGGCCCCCATCTACAAAGTGAAATTCTGATGTGCGGGGAATCTGGATAATTCCTCTTCCACTTCTGGGAAGGGGTTGATTACAGCAATAGCTTTGCCCATGCACAGATTGGGCATTAAGCAAAATTGCTGTAATTCGAGTTGTTGGATTTCTCCATAGGCCACAAGACCTTTGTGGAGCTCCTCCTCAATTACCTTATGAGGAAGGTTGGTGGGGAGCAAGTCAAAGGAGATGAACAAAGTTTTCGCTTTGTTCCATCTAGTGCGCGCGGTGTGCACAATTTTTTTGCCCTCAGGGAGGGCAATTTACACACAGACTTTTGCTGCGGCATCAGCTTCATCAGCTGTTTTGAAACCAATATCAATCCAGCTGCAGCCCATGTTGTTGGTGGCTACGTACACCGCGTGAGGGAAAAGTGAGGGCTGTGCCTCTCTTGTTTTCTCCCACAGGGTCTGTGACTCATCCCCAAGGAAGAGTCTGATCCCGTGCTCCACCTTTGACAAAGGTTGGTTGAATTGAATGTACATGTATTGCGCGTGCTTTACAGTAAATACCATAAACCCAGACGGTGTCAGAGTTTGCGATTTTTTATGGATTAGGTTCCTGGTCCCCCTCCAGGTGTTTCTTGCCCTTAGTTGCACCATTAAGCGCACCGCTTGCCACGACGCTCGCCCATGTTGTATTATTTTTATTATTAAAGTCGCCCATCTTTCCTATTTGTGATTATCCAAATTTGCTGTTCAAATCGAATCATGGTAACTAAAGTGATTGTTATGAGAAAGAAAAGCTCAATGATCATAAGTTACTGGAGACGAGTTCATCAATTCAGGAGAAATTGGATGAAGCTAACGAGGCCAGAATGACCTGTGTAATTAAGGATGGCCACTAAGGCTAAAAATCGTTTTCAGGAGAAAAACAATTTGAACAATCGGAAGGAACTGTTGGCTAATGAGACATGAGAATCCAAAGCATCAGTTGCCAAGATAAGAGATGAAATTAGGACCTGTTGGACGTTTGACTAGTCAGGATCAAAGGCCTGGTATATTCAAGAGTATTGCCAAATTTGCTAATGTAGCCTATACGTGAAAAGAAAGCACTGCTGGTCATATAGTGAAGAAGGTTAATACTAATTGGAAGTATTGAGCCTAAGAGAAAGAAGTTGCAATGTTCCCAGCGGACCTCTGAACCATTAAATGGTTATGTCCTGAGATTTTGGTCAAGTCTTAGAAGAGGACCACTGAACCAAATGGTTGGTTAAATCTTAAGAGGATAAGTTTTTGAACCATGATAACTGGTAGGTTTAAGTACCTAGGACCCAGTTTGGATGAAATGGAAAAGAAGAACCTCTGAACCTTTTTGTAGGTTGCAAGTCCCATTGCAAAAGAAAAATACAAAAATATATATAATATCTAAAATATCAATTATATGGTCTATGAGTTTCAGACCTAAGAAGCGACAAGAGATTCCAATGGCCAAATTGAGAAGATTCCACAATTTAGGGACTCTTGACAAGATGGGATTATTGCCAGGGTAACTTAGAGTATCAACCTATTGGTTGATCAAGAGCAGCTCGCTGATCTGTTGGAAGGCCAGCAAGAGGAGGTGCTTGAACTATTCAAAAAGTATTGGGAAGTGTTTGCTCAGGACGACCATGATTTGGGATGCACAAGAGATGTAATCTATAAGGTTGACACTGGGGAAAATTTGCCAATTAGGATGAGACAGATCTGACGATCAAAAGCCACTGAAACGGTAGTGGAGGATAAAATCAGCAAACTAGTGAAGCATGGGCTTCTAGTTCCATCATCAAGTCCCCGGGCGAGTCCAATTCTGATCATGAAGAAAAATAATGGCTCCAACTGGGTGGTGATCGACTACCAAAAGCTGAAGAAAATTATGAAGAAGGATTCATATCCCCTACTGAGGATTGATGATGTGCTAGATCGATTGGGAGAAGCAAAGTATTTCTCTGCAATAGATCTGATTTCAGGATATTGACAGATCGACTTGCCAAAAGAAGACCAGGAAAAATGCGCGATTATAACCATGAAAGGGGCTATACCAACCAATGAGGATGCCTCAGGGTCTATGTAATGCGCTGCAACTTTTCAGAGGGCTATGGACGCGATACTGAATGACTTAAAGTTGTCATGCGTCCTGGTGTACCTAGACAATATAAACGTGTTCAGTAGGACGTTTACTGATCACCTACACCACTTGGAAGAAGTATAAAAGCGACTGTCCATGGCTAACCTGAAGATTAAGCTGAGGACTAACACTTCTTTAAAAAAGAGTTGGAATATCTGAGATTTGTAATCAACTCCAGTGGATTGCAGCTGCAAACCCAGAAGATAGAAGCCATAAACGGATGGCTGTGCCAAAGAGTGTCTGAGACATCCAAGTGTTCCTTGGGATGGTCAGATACTACAGAAGATTCATTTGGGACTTCGCCTGAATAGCCAGGCCCTTATTCCATCTAATGAAGGATCTGAAAAAAGGTTCGTATGGAATGAAGAGGCCGAAGTCTCCTTTGATGAGCTACACCAGTATTTAATAGACTCTCCAATTCTGAAATATCCAAATTTTGATTGGGAGTTTATTATTTAAACTGATTCTTTGTTGACGGCAATTGGCGCCATACTAAGCCAAGTAGACGAACTTGAGGGACAAACATCTGGTGGCATATGTGAGCTGGACACTCTCAGCCGCTGAGAGGAACTACACCGCAATTGGGCATGAATGCCTTGTGGTCATTTATGCATGTAAGTAGTTTCAGGTGTACATCCATGGAACGCACTTTAAAGTGGTGACGGACCACTCCTCGTTGCATTGGCTTCACAATTTGAAAGAGCCAGAAGGATGACTGGCCCAATGGGCACTTAAGCTTCAGGCTTATGATTATGAGTTTGTCCACTGAGCGGGGGCCTCTCACCAGAACGTGGATGGCTTATCGTGGTTACCAATGGTCCAGATGGTATACCCACAGAAGGATGAGCTATTCCAGAGAATGGTCAAAGGAGAAATTGGGAATGAGCCCCGAGAAATCCAAGGTGCTCTTTGGAAAGCGATGGAAAACACTGAGAGTATGGATGGACAAGTATTTAAGACGATCAATGGGAAGCAGTTAACATTCTCAAAGCCATCAGAAAGAGCAGATATCTTGTAAGCAGCTCACAAGGTCTTTGGGCATGGAGGCCTGAGGAAAACAACTGATCATATTCACCAGTACTATTACTAGGAATCCATCAACTATGATGTCCTGGATTATCTAGCTTGTTGCGTGGAGTGCCAGCTGCACAAACCACACAAGAATACAACTGAATACCAACTAGTCCGCCATGGATTTGCCTGGAACATGGTGTCCATCAACGTGATGGGACCAACGATGATGAGCACAGGGGGAGTCAAGTACATTATAGTTACCATTGACCATCTGACGAGATAGGTCAAGATGAAGGCCCTAATGAAAGTAGACGCTACCAGCACTGCAAGTTTCATCTTGGATAAAGTAGTATACCAAAATGGATGTCTGCAGGTCCTGCTTAGTGATAATGGGACCAACTTCACATCTCATGTGATCCCATGATTGAATGAAATAATGGGGATCAGTGGAGTCATGTCAGTACCCTACCAGCTGGAGACGAATGGACTGGTAGAAAGGGTGAATGGAACGCTAGCCATGATACTGAGGAAGCTGGTCGCAGGAAGAACTTCCATGTGGGGGTGTACCTGAGTTCATTGACATTTGCTTACAATATCAGTCATCATACAGCGATGGGAAAAATGCCATTTGAGTTGTTGTATGGGAGAAAGTCTGCGTTGCCACCAATTTTATATTTGAGTGCTGGAACCTACATCAGGGGTGAGTGTCAAACAGTACTTGAACTAACTGACAAATATCCTGATCAATATGCAATTGCAAGCATTCAATACTACATTGAAGAAAAGGATATGAGCGAAAAAAACTTTTCTTTCTCGTTGCAAACACTTTTGCAACCCATTCAATTCAAGACTAAATCTAGTTTGATAATCTCATAGAGGGGATTAGTCTGCGCCCATGTCTGGGAGCAGTTGGGCAAGCAAGGCAAGAGGAGCAGGCGGAAGGCCCGCGGCCTCTAACATTCAAAAACGCCCCAAAGAATCCGGCGGAATAGAAAAAATTCTAAAAAAACCGGTGGTCACAATTTCCCCAGAGATACTCGCGTGGCAAGCATGATACAACCAGTACATCAACACGCCACATTCCCAGCCACTTTCATCGGTGGAATTTGGAGTCCGTGTGTATCTGGACATCCAAAAAACGGCCCTATGGGAAAAATTTTGTGAAGATGTACACAAAATTTTCCTGACTGTGGTGTACGTTGTACCTCACTCCATGTCACGCGGTTAGCTGGACCTAGGTTTCGAAAGCAAAATAGCAGCAGATGAGGCTGCAGTGGTGCGCATAGTGGTCGACCTCCCCAAAGGGCAACGGGTCATCAAAACTAAATGCACCAGATGGACAAAATCAAACCAAATTTTCCTCATTTTTGACTTTTTGCCTACTATGGTAAAGCGTGACATTTTGGAGCAACACCTGAAAGATGGTCTCACCATATATGGTGAAATACAATCTTTTGAAATGCAACGTTTCACGCTGATGCCACACCTGTGCACTGGCAAAGCCATTGCAGTTCTGACCCCAACTGAGGAGATCGCGAGGGACCTAACCCAGATCCCGCACTCCACCTTTATTGACATGGCAGGGCACACCACCCACCCATTCCGGGTAACCGTGGACAGCGCGCCCCCCATTTGCACCCACTGTGACGCGTTCAGCCATAAGGCGCACGCATGCCCCATCAAAGAGGGCGTCACGCCAAGAGCACCCCTCGGCAGCCATGGCCAGCGGAGAGGTGCACTATGAACCAACTGCAAGCACTAAGGAGGCTTTCCCGTGGGGAGCACAAGGCTGCTACCTATTGGTAAAGCCCATCTCCCCGCAGGAGTGGAAGAAGGCCAAGCAGGCCCATAGGACTGCGGCCAAGGAAGTGGCCAAGGCCACCACCACCATCCCACACTCACAACGCCAGGAGGACATGGAGACCTTCACAGCGGAAGCAACTTGGGAATCCATCACCCAATCAGATTGGGAGGCCCATGCCAAATGGGCCACTCAATCTGAGGATCCGATGGGAGATTCGTTCTCACCCAAACGCTGCACCCAAGTTCCGGTCAAAACTGACTTAGACCTATCCCAACCAAAAAAAATTTTTGCCCCACTCGACAGTGCACCAAACTTATCCGCACCGCAAAAAATTCGTCCAACGTCAGGAAAACAAAAAGCGAAGGCCAAAGCTGATGCAACTCTTTCTGCAAAAATTAACAAAAACCCTGATAGCGTTGCTGCTAATACCCGCACTGCTGTGAAAGCCCATGGGGACCTGGAAGAGGCTGGTGGGCCCGGGGGCCCACCCCCTCACACCTAAGGTGCGATGGGGGAAACCTTCACTCTAGGGACACTGAATATCGCCGGACTCAAGGCCTCCCCATCCCAGGCTAGGAAACTGAGTTTTTTACAAAACAATTTACCCATGGATATCCTGACCATCCAGGAGTCCCACTGTCCACGAGGTTCCAATGAAGCTTGGAAAACAATGCTCCTACTATCCCTATCCTTTTGGTCAAAGAACTGTGGGGTGCTAATTCAGAAAAACAATTTTTTCAAATTTACATCTTCAGAAACATTCCTAAATGACCGAGTGCTCGTTGTCACCTTCTCATGGGCTGATGTTGCACATACAATTGTCAACATTTACGCCCCAAATGGTGCACATGAGCGTCGGGAATTTTTCTCATCAGTCAAATCCCTCCCGCTACCCCCCAATTCTTTCCTAATTGGCGACATGAACTGTTGGCTAACCTCACCAATGGACCAGTGGACGCCCTCACCTCACGCCCCACAGGGTCACATAGAACTACACATTCTAAAAGCCGCCCTTGGGTTAATGGATGCGCTGCCATGACATGCCCCACTGCTCAAAAACATGATGTGTCCCCACGTCCACAACAGCCAATTAAGGTCCATGACCCGCATTTACCTTATTCTAGCGCCGGCGAAATTCCAACCCCACATCTCCCACTTCAAAACAACGAAAATGGAATTCTCTGACCACCGACTGGTCTTGATAACATACCACTTACCCGTCACAGTTGTAAAGGCCCCACATTGGTGCAAAATCCGCCCCCCAGAGCTCGCATCGCCAGGATTTTCCATGTGGGTGGAAGAGGCAACTTTGGCAAAATTGTTTGTTGCACCATTTTGCGTGGACCCCATTTCCACATGGGCAACTTTCAAAGAAGACACCATCCGCCACTATCCCCATCTCTCATCCAGATGCTCACGAGCCACATTGGCGGTTATATCGCGCGCACTGGTGGAATTGGTCCACTTGGAGTCCAACATTCCAGCCTCAGGATATAGCCCTGCATGAGCCAGAAGTGGGCGGAGGCAGTCACCCACCTCAATGCACTTGAAAGGCAACACAAACATCAGGTTTGTGTCCAATACAGGGCCACATGCATCGCTAAAGGTGACAAGTGCACCGCATACTTCTTCAAAAAAAATTTTGCACCACGCCAGAGCGTGGCCTGCACACAGGTGCGAAGATTGGATAATTCTATTGTGGACACACCAGCTGAAGTGGCAATCGAAATGCAAAGATATTACTCTGAGTTATACTGAGCCGAACCAATTCAGCCAGCTGAAATGGCAGAATTTCTTGACCGAGCTCATATCCACACCATTTTACAATAACTGGAAATAATGAATTTAATTACTCCGAACAAATTATGGACTACCATTCGCGGTGCGCCAAACCGAAAATGCCCAGGCCCAGATGGCATTCCATATGAGTTCTACAAAAATATTTTAAATATATATCCCCATTGCTGCTAGCCTCACTCAACCAAAGCCTGTTGGAAACGCGCGCCTCCTACCAGGAGGACATGAGGCCTTCACGGTCACACTCTTCAAGAAAGGGGATAGGCTAGACTTAGCCAACTGGCGCCCCATTACTCTAACAAACACAGACACCAAAATTTTAACCAAAATTATGGCTAACCGTTTAGGGACTGTAGCATCTGCCACCATCTCCCCAGAACAATTTGATTTCATCCCCAGAAGGTCAATTTGGGATAACATGCACTCTGTGGCTAATGTGTGTCAGTCCACAGCCTTTAGGGCACTTGTACTCTTGGACCAACAAAAGGCCTATGATAGGACCATCTAGTACTAAAAAAAAGGCCTATGATAGAGTAAACTGGGAATACCTTAGGGCCTGCCTCCAACAATTCCGCCTACCTCCCCGCTTCATTAACTGGGTGATGCTGCTCACGGAATCTGCAACAATGGCAGTGCGCGGCCCAGGTTTCCTAACGGAAGTAGTCCATCCTCAAAGGGGCCTGCGACAAGGGGACCCCCTGAGCCCACTCTTATACAACTTCAGCCTTGACCCACTACTGCGAAATGTGAATGCCCAACTCACTGGGGTCTATGTGCCAGGCCAAACCCCAGTCAAGATGATGGCATTTGCAGATGATTGCGTGGTGGGGGTGTCTAATAACAAAGATGCACGCGCGCTTAAAGCCCTCATCCAGGAATATTCCCGGGTAAGCAACGCGGCACTGAACGCCTCCAAAACCAAAATCATCCTCCTTGGTCAGTTTCAGAACTGCTGGGCCCCAGCAATTAGTTCCCAACCCGGTCCATCTGCTCGCCCACGTCCATGCCTTACTAACTCAACACACACCCGCTCCACTGATGCTCCCTTGTGCCACGACCTACCATAGGACCGGTACACCATCTGGGCGTGTGGATGGAGGCAGGTGGATACGCATCAGCAGTAATGGAGTGCCATATACTGGACAACGTGATGAAGCGAATCGCCTCTCTCAGAGCCCACCCTACTACCCTCACTGGCAGGGTTGTTCTTGCCAACTCTATGCTCCTATCCAAAGTCTGGTTTGGAGCCCACGCCATCCCCTTCTCCCCAAGCTTCTTCAAATCCCTGTATGCTTTGCTACAAGGTTGGCTTTGGTCAGGCCGCCCTCCACCAGTACGGCTAGAGGTCATGTTTGGCCCTCATCATCATGGTGGCATGGGCTTACTTGACTTCAAAGCCCATGCCGCCAAGATCCTGGGCACCTGGATTGCGGCCGTCACTGCTCCTACACTCCCATCCCAACACTGGTCCCGTGCAGCCTGCTCCAACTTCTCCCGAGCCTTGGGCCTCAACAATCCATCAAACCCCCACTCCCTGATGAAATACCTCGCATCACACACATCAGCCACAGGTCCTCACGGGACCAAAACCCACTACAAACGAATCCTACTCTCCATGTGAAGCGCAGAGTGGAGAATTCGTATTAGTGAACATACAACCCGAAGAGGCCGCCCCTCTCCTCAGTTCACACAAGAGGTACAGGGGCTACCCATCCATGATGGCGTGATCCCCATTCGACCCCAAGTCCTATACAGGGTGGACTACCTGGACATGATGGACATCCCTTATTCCACTGAGACCCAAAAGACTATCTGGAAATACGCACACCATCCTCTGTTGCAGCCTCAAGTCCGCTCTCATGTGTGGCGCTGCCTGAGGCGGGTGTATCATACAGCTGAGCGCTCTAATGCTTTACACTCATCCTGTGTCGTGTGTGGCCAGTATGGAACGCTGTTTCACCGCCTGGAGAAGTGCCCCACCTCTAAGGTAATATGGCGCGAAGTTCAACGTCTGCTAGGCCAGGATCAAACACATCCCTTCAGTCTGTCAAGAGATATGTTTGCTTCATCAATGGCTCTCCCCTTCCACCCTCCCTCCATGCTCTGGTGGTTGCAATCGCCATGTGGAATATCCACACGATTGTCTTGGATGCCATCGCTGGATCCATCCCCACCCTCCCTGAAGCTGTCCACAGATTCCGGTCTCATTTGGTGGATCACTTTCAAGTGTGGATATTTGGATATCTCCCACCGCGTCGCCGAAAGCTGGTCTCCTCCTGGTTCCCAGTCTGGTTCATCAAATCAGACCCCTTCCTCCATACGTGCTCAATAGTGGCTACGTCCCCTACACACGTTCCCTCCACCTTCCCATAAGTGGCGTTCCCGCTGGCAACAAGAGATAGCATCGCTTCTCTGAAGTGCCTCCCCTGGTACTAAGTTTTGTCTCATCTGAGTCATATTCAGAAGTGTCCGTCCCATGGTCAGCCTTCCCGCAATAAATTTAAAAAAAGGATATGAGCGAAATTGACGGACAATAAGAACTGACTGGCCTTAGCATAATATAAAATAGGCAAAAGAGTAGACTATTGCAACATGCATGGTTTCAGAAGAAGAAACAAAATAGATGCATTGTGGTTGGGTCCATTTGAAGTTATTGCCAAGATGGTAACTGATGCCTACTCCATCAAGAATCTCTTGGATGAAATAGTTGTGAAAAAAGTCCATGCTAAGTATCTAAAGTGATGGATCAATGAGGAAAAATAAAGGAGTTCTCAAAGGACTGATGAACCATTAAGTTGGTCATGTCCTGGTGATTAGGTCAAGTCTGAAAAAGGACCTCTGAACCGATATAAATGGTTAAGTCCTAAAATGGACCGCTGAACCATAGAAAACTGGCAGGTTTAAGTACACTGGACCCACTTTGGGGAAAAAAATAAAAATATGGACCGCTGAACCAAAACAAAGGTCAAGTCCCATGGAAAAAAAGAAGAATAAAAATAAAAAATTGACAAAAGATATGGGAAAAAAGATTATAAACTGCCAGAGAAAAACTGATATAATTTTATGATTTTATTTTTTTTTATTACCCTCAAAATGGGGATGATTCCGCCTATGTTGCCTCTTGGAGGAGGGAGGATGGATTATGATAGGAATGAACAGCCTTTCAAAATTGATGTGAGATTGGATGCTAGCAAGGGCTAGACCTACATGAAACCACGTTCTTTGAGCTAATGCAGAGCCCTGTGAGAAAGCAACTGGGAAAAGAAAATTGAGATGTTGGATGAAGCCAATCGCAAAACCCTGGAGTGGGGAGGAAAAACAACAGTATAAGAAGAGGCAATTGGCAAATAACCCTGAGTAATCAATATGATACCAGAGCTGGAAGATTAGTCTTGAGTGCCTGACAATGGGCTTCATCAAGAACACCAGACATATGGGCCAGCAGCAAACAAGGGATGATTGACGGGGGTTGCCAAATCATGCTCCCCTACTAAAGACATCAGCGGAAGATACTAATGGGAAGCGCCAGCAAGGAGATAGTCATGCAGGGAGCAAATGGCATCCTGCAAGTGATGACCAAAGGCTTCTCAGAAGCTGAATCTGAACAAGAGGTGAAACCTGGTTAGGACGGAAGCTTCTTAGACCAACTTCAAAGAACTTGGCCAGCAAAGCAATGAGCATAAGCAGCGGTATCCTGATCCAGGATATTATCAAGATTTGAGGTATTCAGCGCTAAGGACAAAGCCTCATTGACTTGGGTCTAGAGTTCAGCGTAGGGGAGCTCAAAATGAATACTGTTACCAATGGTGAGCTTGGTAGCCAGGACAGCGGGTTTGTAATATTGTTTGAGTCAGAAGAGGAACTCAGGAAGCAGGTCTCCAGCAAGAAATGAGAGATCAAGAGCAAATGGCATAATCTCTGGAGCATCTATGATGATGGTTGGTGCATCAGTGAAAGGAGCTGAATCAAGGAGAGTTTTGAAATCCAACTCTGGAATTGACAGCAGAGGAAGAACCAGCCGAGAGTTGTTCAAAATGATAGTAAGCCTGGTTTCAGAGGGATTGGTTACCATTTCCAGTAATTCAATGGAAGGACTAGCTGCTGGTGCCAGACTAGGTGTATGAGTCCTGGAAGGACCATAGAAGAGGTTCTGTCGTGCATCTTAACTCATATGCTGGAAGAGCCAGAGGTCTTGATCAGACAAACTATTCAGAAGCTGCTGGTATTGCAACTTGGAATTTGACATATGAGATGGATGAGAGGGGAAGTCAGACTTATATTGGAGTCGACATTATGCATTCTATAATCCATTAAGCTCCAATTTTGGAGAAATTATTCTCAAAATCAATGGGATAAGCTCTCCAAGAGAAGAATTAGGAATGACTTGAGCTAAGAGGTTATGAGAGAAATAATAAGGGCAAATAAAATAAGTATATTCAATTGGGCCATGAAATGAACATTGACGGCAAGAGTATCCTGTCTAGGACAAGGAGAAAATCAGGAAATTAAGGATGCTAGACCAAGAATCCTGAATATGACAGCAGGTCATATGCCCTGATGGGGGGAAACCAGATTCCAGGACTAATATCATCACGAAAAATTTATCAGCCTGGCACAGCAGTAGGTTGTGGGGACCGCGCTCTGAGAAGGTGGTAGTTTGGAGGAAGAGGAAGAGTGCCACATTCTGAAGGTCATCCCGAGCAGCATTGAGTATTGACAAGTGTAGTCCACTTGAGCCAATGAAGTGTTCAACTGAGTGTCCAAATTGGTGTTCTCATGCCCCAGTCCTTATTTCGCTGGAAATCTAGACAAGAGGGGGGATGTGTTGGAATTTTTGCCATATTCCCAGACTGCTAAATTACCAGAAATCGCTAGGGGATAATTACCTAAGGCGAAGTGAATTGGAAATCATTTGTCCCAAGTTTCAAAGTAACTATGTTCAAAGGATTTTGGGATATTCGCCTGGTCATATCCATTGGGATCAATCCAGATGAATACTTAAGATCTCATCGGGTGGAGTTGTCAACAAAATAGGGGCATCTGATAGTGATTAACTATCAGGTGTACCAATTGGGATTGGTTGGGTTTCATCACCAACTGATTGGGAATGAATAGCAAGTTGTGAGGTGAGTGATGCCACCTGCAACTAGCAAATTGATTGGTTGGTATGTGGCCTGCCTTAATGAATAATAAGTCCCATTACCTAAGAAGGTCACTAGCCAAATATGGTTGGTTCACTTGGATCGAGAGGAAAACGTTAGGTACACGTTTTCCAACTCTTTCCGTTTAGGTCTTAAGGATGTCCAATGATGGAATACTAGCCAGGATGGGGAGGACCATTTTGCCAAGAAGAGGATGGGTTACCCAATGACAATGGCTGCCATTTCATTGAAGAGGTGTCAACTGAAGGTTAGATGACTGAATCCCCACTATAAATTCCCTAGGATTCACTTATAATAAAAAACAGTATTTACAAGAACAGCATTTAGTAAAGAAGTTTTATATTGTTTTCATTTAGTATATAGTTTAAGAAGTAAATTATTATCAGCTTTCCATTGTGCTATTCTTCTCAAGGATATTACTGCTGTGTGCAATAATTGGAAGGCTCTTAGTGAAAAGAGTAAAGATATGAGCGGGGATCTAGAAGAAGGAGACACAATTGGGGATTGCTGCTGACTGTGTGTTGGACCAAAGAGACTGTCACCAGGGAATCTCAGTGAAGATTGGGTTGGACATAATGAGGGAACAAATCCCTAGATCATAACATCTTAAGTATTTAATTGGGAATACTGGCTGAGCGTTGGGCCAAGATATAAGAATTCATACTCAACTATAGATAATAGTCATCATACTAATATCAACCAATAATCTAATATACTATACAACGCAGATGAAGTGCACAAGAAAACTAAACCTGTGCAGTAAAAGATTACTATGGTTTTTTGCTGATAATAACCCCTCCAGTAAATTTTTTAACCCTCAGTGTGGAGATTGGTCCAGTTTACAGCGTTGGGGGTATCCTATTTAGGGGCTTTGAAATTTTTCAGCAGCAAGTGATGGGCAAGATCAATAAAATTGCCCAGGTTAATGGCACTTGTTACAGGTTAACTCTCTGAGTCAAGCGTTCAGGTGGTTTGAACTCTTTTCCTTTGGTTATCACCCTTATAATTAGTAACATAGACACCCTTGCTAGCTCATTGAGGGGGTGGTGTAGGTCCCATTGCCTTATATTCAAGTTTTACGTCCCTTGCACGTCAAATAATGCTTCCTTAAGCGCCTTAAGGGATGTCACGCTCTTAACCACAAGATTCATATGCATTTTTAAGTTGGGATGCATCTCTAATGAACTTAATATAACACTTTTCACAGTAGGAAAACACATAATTCCTGTAGTCCAAATTTGTTGGGCTTTGAGATAATAGTGAGAGGCTTAATTCGTGAATGACTCATTATAGCCCATTTTCATCAGGAGGAACTCTTGTTTCATATTTTGGACGGCTTTTTCTTTGCCAAACTCTGAGAGTAGGATATTCTTTACTTCAGTCCAAGATATTCCAGGTCATAGGCTCATGCTAAAAATCTCATGAGCCTTGCAACTCATAAAGCCTTTCACTTGGCGAGCCTTCTGGAGATTGCTAGCGCCATCTATGCTGTTCTCTTACATCTAGAGGAAATCCGCAATTTTTACTTCTTCAAGTGTGCACATGGTCTTAAAGTACAAATTATAGTTAGGGTGCTCTTCAACAAGATTGGCGTGAATCATGGTCGGTTGTGTAGCAGTTCTGAACAGTTGTGGTACATTCAGTTGAGTGAGCATATAGGTACCTCAATGGGTATAGATCAAGTAGAGATAAGTTTTTGTATATTACACATTTGCGCCTACAAATCTTCTATACTCTTGTCCATAACAATTAGCAAATTTTCAGGCTGTTCTAAACGCTCTCCATATCAAATCAAAGTGTTGATGGTTTCATCATTCTCTTTTTAATGCTACAAGTCTCTCCTCGAAATTTATAAGCATAAAACCAAGTTTTATAATGTGTGATGGTCTTCTTGCATTAAGCAGAGAGGCAATTCATGCTCTTATAGAAGACTACTTGACACACTCAAGTTTGTTGTGTAGATTGTGCATTTCTAATTCCAGGATACAGAGTCTTGAACAGATGGTATCCTTCTTCCTCACCAGGAACTAAGAGGAATTTTTTCTGTGATATGCTTCCATATCCTCTTCATTGTCAAACTGCTCATAAGAACTATAATGAGTGTCACTCGGGCCTGATGATGCCACCTCTGTAGTGTGAATCACAGTCAGCTCACCAACCTTGGCTCCCCTAACATGTGAAGCTTTTTCCGCTGCTCAGGGGGTCTACTCCAGACAGATTAGGCACCAGATAATCTTTGCTAAGATCACAATCGTCCTTGTAGAGCATATTCTCCTCTGATGCTACCCCTTTTAGTATTTTTGTTTGTTAAACAACACTCATGTCAAAACTCTTATAGACACTCTTAGACATGTTCATTAAATGTTGGCTCTCAGGATTTTATGGAAGCCAAACCTCTCCCTTGGCATCTTATCTTCAAGGTATTCACATTAGAGAGTGTACTTGTCCAAAAAGAGCAGATCTAAGACTTGTTACTTATTCTTTATATTTGGCTAATCCCAGAATAGTTACTGGCAATTATTTACTTAAACAACTATAAGTGAAAAGTAAGATTAAAAAACTGAGATTCTGTGGAAAGGTTCTATTGTGATAAAAAAGTGAAGTGTCTTATACTTCAATGGATGATTCAAGTTATAAAAATGAATCAAATACTGAAAAATAATTAGGAATGTAGGTTACAATATGAGGACTTCTCAAGTTCCCCTAGTTAGACGCCTTCTGACTGCTGATTTAGTGGCCTCATCCATTTGGGCCAATTTCTGTAGCCACATGAGCTCCTTCTCATAGTGGTTATCCCTGAACCTGGATTTCCAGGGGCCCATTCACTAGTCCCCGCTTCTGGGTATTTGGCATTGTATCTTCTTGTAATATTGTATGATTATTAAATTTGGTAATACTCTAGTTGACATCAGGGTTGAGCAATAGCGCACACAATGTGCCTTGCATTGTGATTTTGAGTGACTCTTGAATAGGATGATTCCCAATACAATAATGTTCATCTTTTGAGCCTCAAATGCTCTTGTTGAGGTAATTTAATTGAGTAATTACAGCATCTTCAGTTAAATGTAAACTATACTGGTCCATAAAGGTATATAAGGGGGTTGATTTTCATACTGAATTTAATCATTGTTATCATCTTTATATATTAAATCCTATGACTCATCATAGAGAAATTATTATGCACAACACCTGCCATTATTGTTATAAATTTTGTTGATCGCCCAAATCTATAAAAGGGCCTTTTTTGCCCCCATCCACAGTTGGTTGATCATGTGCCTCCACTGAATAGGTTAATTCTAGTAATTTCACTGTTAGAGGAATGATCTTTTGAACCAGTTGCGGCCTCATCTGCAACAGCTTAATGTCCTCTAATAAAGTGAGAGTTTAGTCATTTCAGCAAGAGAATTTTGGTTGCCTGCACGTCATGATGCTCAAAATGCTTTAGGAAAATGGAAAAAAAATTGGAAGGCAAATTGTTTTATTAAAAAACATGGTAAGGGCGAGAACAAAATAGGCCAGTACCTCTTAAGTGAGGGCAATGGCCTTATAAGGTGAATGGGCATTGGTGGACTGCTGCGCTGTTCTTGTATCACCTCAAACTGTTGTATCTTCTCCAGTTGTGGCATATTCTTAAGTTCATGCATAGGGAAGGGTCATAATAGCAAAGCCATTGGTGAGAATTTGGGTTGGGAGTGTGATGGAGCACCTTGGAGATTGACTGCTCCATAATTAATAAGGAAACCTTTCAAAAGGTTTTCCAAATTAAGAAGCACTCCGCCCA
>JAKSZP010008880.1:0-16061 GCA_022478985.1 Massospora cicadina
AGACATACATGACAGTGAGTTCAAGAAAAGTGTGTAAAAAGGTGTGCCCACCAATTCTGATGCTCACTTCAGAATCTTGTCCCTAACTTTCTCCCCTGGAGAGCATTCTAAGTTGCACCCTAGACAAGCTCTGTTCAGCGGGCCCTTTTTATCTTCTGAATGAAAAAAGGTTGTTTCAGGGTTTGCTTACCTTGCTTACCTTATGGTCTTTTTGAGCATCTGGCTTTGAGGAGTTTTCATGCGGTTGGGTTAAGAACAGCCATAAATCAGTTTTGCATAACCAACTTGATGTGGGGATATCTTGGCGCTGTCAGTGCACCAAACCTGTCCCCTACTTGACGTTGGTCTGCTTTGGTGCTGTTGGTGCATCAAAGCATCATTTATTTTATGGTGGTCAGAACTTGGATTTTCTGACTGTTTCACATTTTGTAGATGGCAATCATTAATCTAGCATATATTGGCCAATAAAATCAGCTAAATTTAATAAAATAAATTATTGGTATATTTGGTTATAAGATAATATAAACCTTATATACAATCTTCTTTATTTTTATATAGAAATAGTGAGGTTTTAATAAATATAATGTTAGTGATTTTAGGACCATCTAGTACTAAAAAAAAGTTAGTGATTTTAATTATAAAATTAGGAAAAATAAACACTAATAAAAGTACACTACTTTTTGGCAAAAAAGAACTACCTTTATTTTCTGGGAAAAAGATTTTCCTTCAAAAAATTAGGAAAAAAGAACCTCCTTTAAAAAAGGTGCTAAAAAGTATAAAATAATTGAGAAATTATGAATACTCAATAAAACCCCTTTTAAGTTAATGTCATATTCTAACCTGACTTATAGAATTGTGCTCACAAATAAAAATTAGATCTCTATTGGATTTGATCCAAGTATAAACTATAAGTAACTTAGATAGTACAGTGCTGAGTATATATTATATAAACAGGTTTTATAATTCAGTCTAAAATTGGTGCTGACTTCAAAAGGGGTTTTATTGAGTATTCACATTTTCTTATTTCATACTTTTTAGTGCCTTTTTAAAAAAGGTTCTTTTTTTTAAAAAAGAATTGTCCTCTATTCCTGTTAGTAGTTCTCTGCCCCAAGTTGACCTGTTTTAATATGAAATTAAAGTAAACTTGAGATTTATATATCAATATTCTGCCCAATAAAGCTCAAATTTTGGTGAATTCTATTGCTTTTGAACCTTTGGTGTGGAGCAGTTTAAATATAGAAATTATGTATTTACTTTTCTAAATTGATCACTATGAAATTTCTATTTTATCAAAAAACCTACCCTAAAGATTATACATAAAAAGTATTTTTTAGAAATAATGTTTTAACCACTTTTTTACCTAAAAGTTAGATGGAGTTTAGAATCACAACTTTTTTAGCATTAGTGTTGCCCAACCCAAAAGGGGGAGCCGCTACACATCAGAAACAGCTTTTTCAACTTTGAGATATGCTGTTTTAAAGGTTCTTATATAAAGATATGTATCAAGCTTTAAACTGTAACAATAAAAATATTATTATGACAAAATAACCATTTAAATTAATTGAGGCACGTCATTATTGAAATTAAAATATTAATTATTCTGGAAATTTTAAACAGCTTATTTATTCTCTCTTATTCATATTACTTTAAAAATATGGGTTGCAATTAGTTGGTTATTAAATAGTTTCTATATTAATAAAAGCAAGTGTGTGTGCATGTGTGTGTGCGTGATGCCCAGCCAAAACTGCAGCATGTATAGCTTTGAAAATTTGGAGATAGGTGGACGGGAGGGGGTCCGTGTGCATCTCGAAGCTGGATTTTTAATTTTCATAATAAAACAAAAAAGTTTTATATGTAAGAAGTGAAAATCTTGTATGTTTTTATTGGAAATGGGTATATTTTACGGCTGAGAAGTTTGATATTCGGTTGATTCGATAGTTTAAATGGTTTCGTCAAGCGGTTGGTGGATTTGGGTTGCTTAATAAGCTTAACGGATTTAATAAATAAAGCAGTTAGTGATTGGTTGATTCGATAAATTGGTTGGTTTTGGTAAGTTTTTGGTTGTTTGGTTGTTTCGATAAGTTTAGGTTTGTTTTACGAGTACGAAGCGGATGGAAATTGGTTGATTTGGTATATTCTATGGTTTTAGTTAGTAAGTGGTTGGTGATTTTGGTTTTGATTTAAGTTTAGTTTTGCGAGGCAGTTGGTGATTAGTTGATTTGGTACGTTCAAAGGTTTTAGCTAAGCGGTTTGGTGGTTTTTCAATATGGATTATCTGATAATTTAAACGCTATAGCGAAGCACGGGAATCTTGATGTTAGTTTTATATAATTTTAAAAGACCTGTCTAATTTGGTTCCCCTAATTAATAAAATACTTTTGGCAATTTAAGTAGAAGTTGATTTAGTAATTTGAAAGACATGTCACTTATACAATGATTTTAAATATAGAAATGTTTCGGAAAGCAGTTTGGTGTTATTTGATTGATCCGATAGATTTATTTTGTTTGGCTGAGTGGTTGATGGATTTTAGTCGAATCGATAGGACACAGTTTAGTTTTAAGGGTGATTAGTTATAAGTTGATTTGCTAAGTTCAGTTAAGTTTTATTTTATTCGAGGTGGGCCGACCTGGGGACGATACCGCACCGATTAAGGGAAATCGAATGAATGAGAAAGGAGGATAAAATCCGGAAAACCTCCATGCGCGGCGTATAATAAGCCAGGAACTCCATGGACCGCCTTTGCTATTCGCTATCTCGGTTCGGGGCATTGGTGTGCAATGCAAACAAAGTCAAAATTGTCCCCTACCCAAGTTCAAGTACTGGAATCGAACTCGGAGAGGCAGCGGTAGAGGCCCCTACTCTACCACTTAGTTCAGTTAAGTTAATTGAGTGGTTAGTGGTTTTTGTTGATTCGATTAAGCAATTAAATTTGGCTGAGTGGTTATTGTTTATCTATAATATTAAATCTAAATTAATAAATTTGAATATCTGAGATTCTATAACCTTATCGAAGCATGGGTAAATTGGCTAGTTTTGTTATAAAAATTAAAAATCCAGCTTCGAGGTGCACACGGACCCCTCCCATCCACTTGTATCCAAATTTTCAAAGCTCTACATGCTGTAGTTTTGGCTGGGCATCACGCACACACATACACATTTGCTTTTATTAATATAGATAAACTACGAAACCAACTTCTTAATTTGTATAGCTGCTTTATAGAGTTTATAAGGTATGATGTATCGTGAGCTGAGATCTAAATAATTTGAGAACCTGATAATATGAGTTTATTAATTTGTCATAAATTATTAAGGATAACATGCTATCTATACTAGCTTGAAGAATAAGGATAAGTCTAATATGATTGGTTAACGTTGAGGATATATTTTTAATTGACATAAATAGACTGATATTAGCTTAATATTCTCAAAGCTCTTAGAGCCAATTATCATTGATAGATTTGAATTCTAGATTTACAAGCAGAATTATTTGAAACTTGTATCAAATAATCTGATATAACTCATCAGATGTAGCACTGTCATACAAGTCAAAGTCAATTGGTTTAGGACCTTAGCTGATTTTGGTCATGGCAGGGTATATAAACCATATCATGACTAATCTTCTACTCATCAAATCCAGGAGTAAAGTAATTTCAGACTGAACATTGAAGTTGTTACCAGGGCAATGCCAAGTATACCCCTAAGAGTATACTTAAGTAAAAGTAAAGCCTATGTCATAAAATTTAGGAGGTTTAAGGAGGAGAGTGATCTGCCCAAGCTTACCAACTGAAGGTTGGTTTGAGTTCCAGCATGCATCAAAAGCAAAAGTAGAAATTCACTTAAATTTAACTTTTTTATCTCAATTATATTGTAACCATATTGGTCTACTTTGTTTATTTGAGGCAGGAGGACCATGGGACCAATACTATCAAAAACCTTGTTGGTCAACTTTAATTACCAGTATTATTGTTTGTTTATCTTATAAAGAAAACTCCTCATGAATTGGTTAATCATAACTAGAAGCTCGACAATTTATCAGAGCTTTGTTCCTCATATATCAAGCATTTATCTTTTTAGTCCCAGAGGATCCCAACCTGGTATAGCAAGCATATATATTGGTAATTGATTTTATTTTTTTACTTTTTTAAAGAATGTTGAACCTATTATACTATGACTCACCTCCCCTATTTCTATCTGGTATATAGACAAATAAAATTATATTTGAGTTTAAGGAAAACTCAAATGAAGTCTGGGAATCATTGCTCTTTACTAAATTTAAAAAAGTTAAATTAATTATTATTATAAATAAAATACTTTTATCCTATATATAATTATTTATTTGATTGATTTTAGAAAACTGTTATGTTTTTGCAAATTTATTATTCTATTAAAGTGAAGCTTAATAATGGTATGTAACTTCAGCGCTTGATAATAATTAAGAAATCAATGTGTGTGGGACCATCTAGTACTAAAAAAAAAAAAAAAAGAAATCAATGTGTGGACTTACTACTATTTACTTCAGTTCAACTAATATAATTTTTTTATTGAATATTTGATGTTTATTTGAGGTAATCTGATTTTTATACTAGATGTTAAATATTTTAATGAAGCATTGCAGCTTAATTGTATATTTTTAACATGTATATTCTTATAGCAGTATATATTATATATAAAAAAGAATTAAAATGTTTTAAGTGCAAAAATATTTTTTGTATTCAGCCAGAAGTTTGAGAATGGTTGATTATTTTTGTTACTACTGAAACTCACTTGCAGTTTTGCTGGCATACATTCTCCCTATAATTTATTAGTTAGCTTAAGCTTTTTGTATTATGGATGTGCAAAAACTTTCATGGTTACTATGGATAAATTTTATATTTCCAAATAAATAATATAGTTTATATTTTAACATACTTATTATTATAATCAATATTATATCAATTAAGATAAACCTTTACCAAAAAAGTAACCTTTCTATTAAATTAAAACTTTAAGAATCTTTATTTATTTGGGGAAGGTTGACCAGGGGACAAGCACTTTCAATATAATGAGGGAACTAATGAAATTTGAAAATTAAAGACACCTCAGAGGGTTCAAGGCCCCTCTTGTTGTCTCCAGGATCACCAAGTTTAGGATGGTAGGGAAGGGGGTTATTCTGGCTTATTCTTGGATGCAGCATGTGTGAAGGAAAGGATCAACGTTTAGGAACCATATGGGGAACCATGTGTTGATTGCCCTTCTATTATGGGGGGTCATGTGTCCAAACAGCCATGCTTGGAAATATTCCAATATATGGCTGTGGAAGCAATGAATGGCTTCTTGGATTGTAGGCGCTACTTCTGCAAATGATTCCAGTAACATTGTATGTATCGTCCATTGTGCTATTGCTACTATTATTGCCCTGAGAGATGGATGGATAGGAGAGTCCATGTTTAAAGCAAACATGTTTTGCTAGGCTGAATGGTTGTGCGTTCTCTTGGCGGAATAGGCACATGGCCTCTTTCCATACAGCCACTGATGTTGGGCATTGTTCTAAATGGTGGGCTAGGCTTCCAAACTGACCACATATTGTAAATGAGGTGTGAGTGGCATTTGATCATTCAGCTGTGCGGTATACTCTCCTCATACACCTCCATACATGTGCTCTTATCCTGGGTTGGAGTAGAAGGTGATGTGTGTATCTCCATACTCTTCTTTGAGTCTCAAGGTTGTAGAGTATGTCCATATGGTCCAGTAATCAATCCCGGCTATGGTACTTTTAGTTTTTGCTTATTATATTGTCTGTGACTATTTGGTCATTGATTTCCTGTCTTTGAGTTAGCCTTGGGCGTCCTTGGTGACTGGTTTGGCCATTTATGTGTATCTGCAATGTCGCTCTTCTCATGGCTAGGAGTATTTGTTTGAAATGTGTGGGAGTGCCGTGTGGTCCTGCAGCTGTAGGATGGGATGCAAGATACTTGATTAATGTGTTCAGGTGATCTGGGTTTCTTAATTGGAGTGCACGTGTGAAGTTATATCTTGCTGTTCTGGCCCAGTGTGTATCTGGAAGATATGGGCTAGTCACCTGAGCTATCCAGAATCCTAGTATGTGGGTCACTTGCTCTACATAATTAGTAAGCCCCATACCTCCATTTCTTCTAGAGCCAAATAGGGTTTCAAGGCATACAGGGGTTGTGGTTGGACTAGAGCCATCCTTGTAATAGGGCGTTGATTGTGTTTATTAGAATTTTGTGAGAAATTATGATAAACAGGCACTATGAAGGCTACGAAATTATTAGTTCTATGGCTCTAGCGAAGATCAACTTAAGTGCAATAAAGTTATTAATTCCGCTGCAATGGATAATGACAATTGAACATACAGAATCCTATATGAAAATAGACCAAAATTAAACTATGTGAGACGAGATTTGAGGTACTTTATTAATTAAAAACTAGAGATATTTATAGGGAAAATTTAGTGGTTCTTTGCGAGGATTTCCTTAATCCACCTGAGGTAAGATCTTTCAAACCAGAGGACCGATATTGTTGATTATCATTATTATTATAATATTCATGGTGATCATATTTAATAGAGCTCTAGTTAAATGTAATTGACCTTATTAATGAGGCCTAGCCCCTTCAAAAATTATAAGTCATTTCAAATTGCTTGACCATCTCAAATTACTGAGTTTCTTTAAGTTGATTAGATACACCCCATCATAGGAGGTCAATAACTCTGAAGAGTCTTTCTTTGGTAAAATTGAGAATCAGAAATATTCATTTTAGATTTCTCCATCTTATTAGACTGAGATATAAAATCTCAATCTAAAGTATTTTTGGTCATCCTAGTTGTATCTCCAACAATGCCCCCCTCAAGGTCTTGCCTAGGGGCACATACTTGCAAAGAAACCTACTATGCACTATATTGATAACAGTACCAGTATCTTTTTTTTTAGTACTAGATGGTCCCAACCCAAGGGGGGATTAATCGATGTTTATTGAATTATGCCTGGGCTCCTAAGAGCCTGAGGCGAGGGAAGGGGAGGGAGGAGGCATCGAGAAAGGGAGGGGGTTTGCGCGCCAGAGCCGTGCTGCAGTGACAACTGAGCGGGGGAGGGTTGGCGACATAGTGCAGACCTTCAGGGCCATCTCAAAGTGTACCTGAAAGTGGGTGATCATGTGTGGAAGGGTCCACACCTGCTGGTCAAAGGCAGCACGAAGGAAGGAGTTATGGATGGTCCAGATGGCTGTGGCATAGGCGAGGACACGGAGGGGTTGGTGGCAACCAGGCAATGTCTGCTCAAACATGAGGTCTTGCACAGGGTGTCCAGACCAGGGCTGAGCATGGAGGAGCGCGTGGGCCTTTGGCCAAAATGCGGCGACACCTGGACAGGTGAAAAAACGATGGAGGTGGGAGTCAATAGGCTCCACACAGCGGGGGCAGCTTTGGTGCTGGAAGGTAGGGCCAGTCCGGTCCCCTGTCCTGTATGAACAGTGGAGCACTCTCCATAAGGTGTTGGACACCTTTGCTGACAGGATGGGGTGATAGACGTCCTTCCACAATTCCTTAAGGTCAAATCTCACGGAGGGGGGAGGAGCTCAAGGAGTCTTGGGCGGATGGGAGGACGATCTTGGGGGTTGAGGCGAGTTGTGACAACTTGTCCATTGTGCACAATTGCATGGCGACGTGGGCTGAGGCCAGGGCCTTCCCTTCTGTATGGGAAGGCATGGTGGATCCGCGCGCCTACTCGTTTCAGGGCAAGGAGAGCCTGGTTCCAGTAGGGGGATGAGGATGGTTTTAGGCGATGGCCTGGGTGGTTTGTGAGCCACTCCCCTAATGAGGTCAGAGATGCTCTAGGAAGACCCAGAGCTGCTGACACTGACTGGCGGAGGGCGGGCGCCCATTGGGGCATGGGGGTCGCGTCCCAGCAGACAATCGGCCATAGGAACTTCAGGAAGATTGTGGTGGCGTGGGATCGCGTGTCCAGAAGCCCTAGGCCCCCTTCCTTGCAGGGTCGGGCAATGGTTGAGAGGGCTATTGGTGGATGGTTTGAGCCCCAGATCCAACAGCGGAGGAGTACATTGAGCCGCGTATAAAAGGCATCTGTGAATGGGCAGACGTGCGCTAGGAACCAGACTTTGGAGAGGAGGAACACATTGGCCATCAGAGCTCGACCCTGGGGGTGATGTGCCGCCGGTTCCAGCTGGCAATCCTGGAGTTAACTGCTGCAAGGAGCAAGTCCTCATTGTCTTTTAGCGCAACTCCTTGTTGGTTGGTGAGAACGCCCAGGTGACGGAAGGTACCGCGCTCAGGTTCAATACCAAATGGTGGGGGGAAGGTGGGGGAGCCGACCTGTACAACTGTTGTCTTGGAGGTGTTGACCATGGCGTTGGACGCCTTGGTGTACCTCTCAATGGTCACAGCAGCGAGGGCAACATCCCCAGGGCAGCCAAATGCAATGGCAGTGTCATCTGCAAATGCCATGGTGCGTGTGGGGGCTTTACCTGGGACCAGAATCCCTGTTAGCTTGTCCTGTAAGGAGGCCAAGAGGGGGTCAAGGGTGATGTTAAAAAGGATAGGGCTCAGGGGGTCCCTTGCCGGAGACCTTGTCCAACTGGTACTGCCACTGTAAAACCCATTGGCGCCAGGACTCTGGTGTGGAGCTGGTCATAGAGCGATGATATCCAGCGCCTAGCTGCGGGTGGGAGATGGAAGCGGGCCAGGGAAGCATCAATATACTTCCAGGCTACCCGATCATATGCTTTCCCCATATCCAGAAGAGCCACAAAGCCATTCACCTTACGAGAGTTAGCAGTCAAAGTCACGTGAAGGTCATTATAGTTGTCCCATAACGACCTCCCCGGAATAAAACCGTACTGGGATGGGGAGAGGCGAGGTGACACCCATTTGGTGATGCGGTTGGCCAGAAGCTTCGTGAAGAGCTTGTGGTCTGTGTTGATCAACGCTATGGGGCGCCAGTTCGCCAGGTTCTCACGGTCTAACTTCTTGTGAATGAGGGTCGTGATTGAGCCTCTGGAGTCGGGGAGGACCTCGCCATTCACCAAGAGTGCAGCGAAGAGGTCGCGGAGGGTTCTGGCTATCACTGCAGGTTCCAGAAGGTACACCTCAAAGGGTATTCCATCTGGGCCTGGGGCTTTAAGCCGTGGGGATTTCAGAAGGGTTTCCATCACCTCCTGGATGGAAATAGGCGCCAGTAGAGCCTCATCAGCCCGTGGGTCAATGGGCGGCTCTGGAGCCCGCCACAGGAAGTCTTGGATGTCCGATGGGTCCACCTGGGTGGCATGGAAGAGGCTAGAGTAGAAGCGGTGTAGTTCCTGCGTGATTTCCTCCTTATCTGAAGTGGTTGTAGTGCCAATCTTCAGTGCAGTAATATCCTGCGCTGTTGACCGGGCTTTCTGTTTCTGAAAGAAGAAGCGGGTGGGGCGTTCCCATTGAGCATAATAACGAGATGTTGTAAAGTTTGCTGCCCGTTCTTCCTGCAGTGTGAGCTCCAAGCGGAGTGCTTCCTGCGCCGCTTCCCAGTCTTCCAACCATCTGGGGAGAGGGCGAAGGCTGGCAGTTTCGCTCTAGATGTCTGATTCTGGCTTCCGCCCTTTTGACTCTGGCGCGAGCTGCAGTCATCTGGGCTTTGGCACAGTTGTAAGCAACGCGGGTGATGCCCTCCTTGGTCACCGCCCATCTAGCCTTGTGGTCAAGCAGGTGGGGTGGGGGGAGGAGAGAGTCCCGGATGGTCATAGACAGCTTCTCCTTAGTGAAGGGGTTGTTGAGAAGAGCTGGGGCAACCCTAGGCCAGAACCTACGCGACGGTCTAAGTGTGGTGGTGAGGACAACGGTGAGTGACCTGTGATCACTCAGATGGTTGTCACGAGAGATGGGAGAGGAGACGCGGCCAATTAGCAGGGGGCCAATCAGTGCCATATCTATGCGTGACGCTGACTGGAAAGCTCCTCCATCATACTGGATCCTAGTCATGCAACCTAGGCCAGACGCGGAGGGTGGAAGCGCATCTATAAAGCCACTCAGGCGAAGGAAATCCTGGAGGCGACTTGATCCAGGGCGTTCCTTTGCTGCAGGGGGGTAAGAGTCACGGACGCGACTTATGGTTGTGTTGAAATCTCCTAAGAGAACTGTATTCCGTGGGAGATTGAGTTGGAGGAGCTCTTCCAAGAGCCGATTTTGCTCCTGACCTGCATTAGGCAGGTAGATGCTTGCAGCGAAGAAGGAGAAGTCAGGAGTGGTGAGTTTGGCCAGTATGAGGCGGCCACCTAGATATTGTGAAAAAGAATGGGTTTTAACCCGGGGATTCAAAACAATAAGGGCGGCATGGTTTGTCCAGAAGGAGTTGCCTCCAAACTGTTCATTCCATGCAGATTGTTCGTGGGGAGGATATGGGGCTCCTGGACAGCAGCGATGTCAATTTGTGCTGACCTGAAGTTTCAGAGGAGGCGGGCTCTCCGCTTAAAGTCCCGCAACCCATTTGCGTTGATGGATTGCAGGGCCAGGGTGCTGCCATGGGGACTCATAGCTGTTCCCCTCCATGTCCTGGGGGGTTGCCAGCGCTTAAACCTGCTGCTGTGAGGCGGCTAGTTTTGAGTCCTTTAGCTTGACTATTAGCTGCAATCCGTGAGGAGCGTCGAGGGTTCTGAGGGGAAGGAGAGGGTGGGGGGGCGGAGGACCCAGTAAGCCAACCTAGGATGCTGCCCCGCTCCGTTGCAGGGGAAGGACCTGGGGGTGCTCAATGGTGACCTCCGCGGTGTCCCCATTTGATGAGTCTGAGTCCATATTCACTTCCTCCAACACTGCAAAGGATCCGAGCGAAATGGACTGTGGGGTTGGGGTAGGACTCTTTGAGGTGGCACTTCTACTGCAGGCCGCGAGTTGCCAGTCCATGCTGGTGGGCATAGCTCCATTGGGAGCTGAGGGCTGATGCGATAAATCGCTGGTGGGGGTTGGTGGGGGTGCCGCGGAGCCCTGAGTGGGGGTGGCTGACGAGGGGCACCCTGTGGGAGATGCCTTGCGCTTGGTGAGAGAGGGAGTTGACTCTGGGAGATTGGAGGGGGTGCCCATTGGAAGGGGGGCATGAGCGCGAAGGTATCCCACACCAATAGTGGGGTTAGCTGTTTCAACTGCTAGGCGTAAGGCCTCAGGGGACAGGTCTTGAACGGGAACCCATTGTGTGGGTTGTGGAATTGCTGCTGCAGCCATGTGGGATCGTTTTTGGCCTGGTTTAGGCCCCTGGGTGGTGGCTAAGAGGGCTTGTTTTCGAGCTGTGCAGCCACTATACAAGTGTCCAAGGGCGTTACACCATGAACACCGGGGGGCGCGCCTGATCAGGGTCGACAAAAAAGATCTCAGGGCATGCCCCAACTACCGCCACACGAGGAATAACCTCAATGTTACGGGATACAGTGGGGGAGGGGATGAATGACGCCCTAGCAGTGCGAGCTCTTTGAGTGGGAGCATAGTAAGAGGGGACGCTAAAGTCCACTGAAAGAACAGACCCAAACTCCATTAAACCACGATGGAGTGCCAGTTTAAGAGACTCAGGATCAACAGTCGTTGGTAGGTTGGAAAAAGTAACCCATGAAATTTTCTCCAGGTGAGAGCGTGTGTGGGAGATGCGAAGAGATCCGCGTGGAATAATGACCTGGAGGGTGGCAGCATGGTCAGCAAGGGCAGCTTCAGTGAAGCCCACATCGATGTAGTGGCCCTCCACTGATTCATGGATGGTGGTGTTAATAGGAATGTCTCCGCAATCGCTGCAAAGTATTAGAAGTAATCCTCTGTATAGAATTCAACAGGGTTATGCCCATAATAAAGGCGAATTGCGTGGGAGAGGGTTGAGCGAGGTAGAGCTTTTTGCGCTCTAGTTTCGGCCCATTTCTTCTTAACATCGGCAATAAACGCCACTTCACGGGGATCAGCTTTGGGTAGCGTTGGTGCCAGAGGTTTTTGCCACGCCCCAGTGGCTCCTTTGGTACGTTTGTGTTTGCTTTGGGCTGCAATTGCAGGTTGAGTGTGAGCTGGTGGTTTGGACAAGTTTGCGGAGTTCCCTTGTTTCTGGAATGTTACAGCAGTTGCTGGCGTCATATTAAATTGAGGGGCGGTTTGTTGGGCCTCGCTAAATTGGGGAGGCCCATCCAGATTGGAATTAACTCCAGCCAGTTGGGAGGAGGGAGATGTTTCATCACCATCCCAATCTATTTGGGTAAATTCAGCCCGAGTATTTGCTGTGATTTCGTGGGCAAAACTCACTGGCTGATTGGTGAATTGGTCGTTTTCAGCATATTGAGATAAAGTGCTGACTTGAGAAGTGCCAATTATGGGGTTTAAATGGGACGGGTGAGATTGGAACTGGTGTGAAGTTCCAAAATCTGAACCATTTAAATCCCCATTGGGAAGAGTAGATTGTCCCAATTTGGTGCTTAGTGAACCAGAATGTGCGGCTAATCCAACCTTACATCCGAGGGTTTGGGGGCCAGGTGATTGTTGGGCCTCGCTAAATTGGGGAGTCCCATCCAGATTGGAATTAACTCCAGCCAATTGGGAGGAGGGAGATGTTTCATCACCATCCCAATCTATTTGGGTAAATTCAGCCCGAGTGTTTGCTGTGATTTCGTGGGCAAAACTCATTGGCTGATTAGTGAATTGGTCGTTTTCAGCATATTGCGATAAAGTGCCGACTTGAGAAGTGCCAATTATGGGGTTTAAATGGGACGGGTGAGATTGGAACTGGTGTGAAGTTCCAAAATCCGAACCATTTGAATCCTCATTGGGAAGAGTAGATTGTCCCAATTTGGTGCTTAGTGAACCAGAATGTGCGGCTAATCCAACCTTACATCTGAGGATTTGGGGGCCAGGTAGCTGGGTATCGCCCCTCATGGAGGGAGCCAGAAACACGGCGTCAGCAATAATAGATGGGGCTGAATTAGCTGACACAATGGGGGAGGTGAATGTCTGGATGGGCTGAGTTGCATTCAACTGAGCAGACGCCATTAAAACAGCGTGGGTGATGGCCTCCTTGGTTGGAGGGGGCCCAGCGGGTTGGTGGGAGGCAGCACACACAGAGCTGTTAGGCGTGCAGGTTGCAGAAGTGCGATCAGGTGAACTGGCGCTAGTTGGAGTAGCTCCAGGTTGGGGGGTGGTGCCTGCTTTCATGGCTGCTGCTTGAGAGCGGGTGATTCTGGTTGACCCTGAGGTGGGTAACCGAGGGTTGCTTCGTTTGGGGGTGGTGCTGGCTCGTTTGGCATAGCCTGCGGGTTCTTTTGCGGGGTTTCCCGCCATATTTGCTAATATTTTTCGTAAATCTCTTTAGTGGAGCTAAATTTCAGGCTGAATTGATTTTCGAAAAGTGATGCTTAGCAGAAAGAGATGACATAACAGTACCAGTATCAATAGAGGCAATAGAGTATTCAACACCCAAACGATAGATGTGGGATCCACCAATGGATGCCACAAATAATTTCTCAGAGTGAGAAACTTACTTTTTAATAAAAGTATTACTAATGTTTTTATTATAGTTTTTATGTTTTTTATTATTTTTAAGTGGGCAAAACAAGGAAAGGTCCTTTCCTTGATACTAGTTTTCCTATTTAAACTAGTTCAGATTTTGAAACCATTGATATTTGAGGCAAAAGAATATAAAGCTCAGTTATCTAAATTGGGAAATATAGGCTTTTAGCCTATCAGATCAAAGATAAAATTTTTGAGGCAAAATGACCCATGTGGTAACGATTTGATGAGTCATATCCAATCATCAGCAAGTAAAATCTTTTCACCTTGGTGGTGGTCAAAACTGTGTGGTAATGATTGGTTAATTTTTGCCCTATCATCATCAAGTAAAATCTTTGCACCTTGGCAATGGTCAGATGTGAATGGTAATGATTGGGTAATTTGGCGGTGGTCAGACTTGGTAATGATTGGCTAATTTTTACCCTATCATCATCAAGTAAAATCTTTGCACCTCAGCGGTGGTTAGACTCGGATGGTAATGATTGGTTAACTCACACCCAATCATTGATGGGTAAAATCTTCTCACCTCATAGAGGTTCAGATCTGTGCAATATTATATCCTCAAATTTGGCCGAGAAGTTGGAGTAATCCTATTGTTAGTGTTTATTTTTTTAAGCCAATTTTTGTGATAAATCGTATTTTTCTGTTGGTTAGGATTCCACTAAGAATCCGCCAAGGTCTTTTTGCCAATGGTGCTTATATCATTATTAACCACAATCTTATTTGTTGATTGGGAAGGAGATGGGCCAATCATAATAGTAGATTCAGAAGCACTAATACTTCCAACGTTCTTTTCTTTAAGTCAAAAAGGTGAATGTCTGACATTGCCCCCCTCAAGAATGTTGAAAGGGGTGTAGGGTCAAAGGAAGCGGCCATGTACCCAGATTATGATAATTCTTGTAGCCAAAAACTTTATAGAATACTCATCTCCTCTCTTATGTATGAAGGTATATGGTCCTTCCCAATTTGATCCAAGTTTGCCATTTTGGGGAGTTGTGCAATTATGGTAATATAGAACCTTTTCTGACACTTGGTAAGAAGGTAGAGGAGCTTGGAGCTCATTGGCAGCTTGGCCCTTTTTAGTCACTGTTTTGGCTTGACTAAACTTTCCAGCATATAATTCTTCATCTTTAGTGCACAAAGGTTTAGACCAAGGTTCACGAGGGGTAGCATACTTAGAGGAGCGATTCTCTTAAGCCTTGGGATGAGAAATGGCTGTCTCCACAGGATTAGAGGTAGACTTCTCTTTTTAGGCTGTACTTTGAGAGTTGGATCTTTTCCTTTGAAGTCGCCCTCACTTGAGAGATTGAGGGGTTTTTGGGATCTGACTTTCATGTCAACCACTCATTGTTCACCATCGCTAGCCTCCACTGAATCATGTGATTTCTTAGTGTTGCACCTGGAGGTGACATAAGGCAAAGTGGAAGAGGGGTAATCTTGATTGGACTGCATGGTATGGCCATGTGTGATAGGGCAAATAAGGCGAGACAACACCTCATCTGCGTTGCTGGCAGTATCAATAATGATTGGCTCCCCTAGAGCTTGGCAGAGGTAAGTATCCTCGGGTATGGTGGCTTCATCTACTTCCCCAGCGTTTAGGTGATTAGGGACCTCCACTTCTGCGGGAGCTCCCAGCAAGTAGTACCCAACGTTATTGTAACCCCCCTCAGAGTCAGCCTCAGGGGTATTTTCAACCATGGGTAAGGTTGTAATTGAAGTGGGGGAGACAGCCACAAGAGGCGGGGTAATCAACTTTACTTTAACCGGCATTTTTACAACCCCAGTAGTTCTGTAGGATATACCCTTAAGGCGCGCACCTATCATCTGAGCTGAAAAAGAAACCCTAGTAGGGATCTCCGCTTTACGTGTCTGAGGAATGTCCGGTTTAAGTTGCACCAAAGCAGCAGGTTTGGTGGGGAGGATAGGCACAGGTGGCCTTACCTCTAACAGTTCAGCAGGCTCCAGCTCATCTAAAGGAATATGAGTGACGTCTAACAAGGCCTCTTTTATATCACGGAAAGTTGTGAAGTGGCACTTCACTGATATAATATGCCTAGTTAAGAGGGTTGTGAAGCTAACCCTGTTAATATGGCGGCGATGGAGTCATCCAGGGTAAGCAGGTTAGATGTAGCCAACCTTTGAGCAGTGAGATAGAACTGCTCAGCAAAATTAGAGAGGGGTTCACCCTCATACATGGTAAGGCGCATGAAAGCCTATTTTGCCCGGTGTAAGCTCTGCTTGGACCCAAATTCAGCCAAGAGGGCCTTCTTGACCTCTGGCCAGGTGTGCTGAGGATCCAGGTGAGGGACGATCAACTCTTGAGCTTGGCGGCTTAAACAGGGAAGAATGTACTGAACTTTTTGTTTGTCAGTAGCACCATCCATTGCAGCTTCATAAACTTAGAAGAAGGAGGCAACACTCCCTTCACCTGGGGTGTATCTGTCCTTCATAGGTAGTTTGAATGGCTGTTGCTCTAGCTCTTTGAGACGGGAGAAAGAGCTGGCTAGTTGCTTCTCGAGAGCAACTAATCCTTTTAGTCGCCAAGTCCACCTA
>JAKSZP010008881.1:0-15983 GCA_022478985.1 Massospora cicadina
TGAACCCAAGGTCTACCCAACCTCTGCAGATAGTATGGGCTGTAAGGTACACCACATGCAGAAAAAATTTTGTTGGGCTTTGCTGAACTTTTCCCACATTGTCAGTGTTTCTACTCCCAGGAAAACTCATATCCCATGTTCCACCAATGACAATGGTTGCAATTGGGATACTTCCAAATAGCTGCAATATTTTACTAAGAAATTGACAAAACCTGCAGGATGCACAACCTCAGGCTTTTTATTTTTGCTTAGATTTTCATTTGTACCTGTGCGCTTAGTACCTTTGGGTGGTGCAGGTCCAGGTCCGCTGCCCTTTACCGCGTTCACCCAACTCTTTACCTTATTGTTCATACTTATCTCGCCTGGTGTTGATTATCAAATTATGCTGTTTGAATAGAATCAAAATTACTAAAAGTGATAGTAATTGGAAAGAAAATTTTTCTAACACACTTAAATATATATATCAATATGGAGCAATTTCCCTGACAACACTTTTTTAGTTTATCTTAATATTTACAGAGAATACTTGCTACTCCGCTATTTTTCTTCTACTAATAATCACCCTCTCTTAATTGTCTCATCTCACTTAAATACCAACAGCTTTGGTCAATACTGCTCTTTTGGCTTAAACTATTTGGTTCCACAATATTCTAATTGGCTCCAGCAAGTATGGTATTCTTAAATTCCCTATTTCTTTGGTTCAAGGCAATCTACTCAATATCTGTCAAATGCTGACATTGCCTTATTGCCTTATATAGAGGTGATCCAATATCTTGCCCTTCCTGACCCAATATCACCTCATCCCAAGGCGCTCAAATATTTATACCTATAAATCATGGCCAGCGTATTTTATCCAATCTGAAATGTCTATTTTGGGCTTATTGTACAGTCACAATATAATCTTGACAAGGGCTAATCTGGCGCATTGTATGAATAATGTATCAAAACCCCAAAATGCAATTCACTGGAATGCAGGGCTTTTGAGAGCACTAATTTGAATGTTGCCCAAAAGCCTAAATTAGAGTTTCAATTATTTAAACTATTTCAAAAGTTATAAGATGAGGAAAATTACAACTGGGAATACAGTTTCATTTTCTCTGAAAATCTTAAATAAATTAACAATAGTTTTGCTTGCCATAAATCAATTTTAAAGTTATTCTAAAAATTATTAATTAAATCAACCAGAGTTCAATAGCTCAACCAGTAAGCTAGGCCAGGCATTGCCCTCATTTGCAGCCATGTCATGGGGACAAACGCTGCTGCTTGCATGCAGCTTTGTTGGAACTATGGTCTGTGAGTACATTGAAAATTCTGGTACTAGCATGCATGTTTGGGGGTAGTTCTCTACCAGGTTGTCAGTCATGTGGTTGGTGACATGGCTTGTACTTCACAAGTCCTTTGTTGCATATTGTCACCTTCCCTCGCATTACAGTCAATAAATAGGATTCTGCTTTAACTTTGTTGATAATGGAAAATTTTTTTGTTTGCGCACAGGGTGTCATTAAAGGCCCTGTAGATATGGGATCAGTGGTAAATTCTATGAGTTTGAAGCTGTCGCAGGATCTTGACTTAGACTTGGAGTGGGGACGTCTGTGCTGGGTGTGTCTTATGCTTCAATGGCTTCATACAAAATATGGCAGCACATGCCTTATCAGTGCACCAGTTCTGTTTCTGTGATTGGCTTGCTGTGGTGCCAAACCTGCACTTCCTGTTTTTTTAGGGCGAGGTGGTGGCGTTGGCAGCAGGTGAGTATTAACACGGACAAAAATATACTGTCCTTTACAAATACCCAGTTGTGGGAGGAGTTTCCCCTTATCAATATGCTTGCACCGGTATTAGGGGGAAGATCCATCATGCCACTCTTCTCTCCAGGTGGGTCTTCTACCATATTTTTCCCTGTAGTTAGTGGCATATTATGATATTTTTTATATTGTAAAAACTAATTGATTTCATCCACATTCCAAGTATAACCTAGCTTTTCATTTTGATAGTAACTGTGATCAACTTCAACTGTCCATTGTACCTTTAAATGACGCAGAATGACAAGATATTGGAAGTGTGGTTGGATTATATGCTAAAAAAGGGGTGGGTGTTTAAGGAAACCTCTCCTATCATGTCATCTATAGCTTTCTGTCATAAGTCCAATGGTACATTGTGCCCCTGCATTGACTATAGGCATTTAAATAATATCACAGTTCATGATCCCTACCCTCTCCCCCTCAAGCAGAAAATTAGCTAGGTGATCATTAAATCCATGTTATTTTGAAGCTCAATCTCATAAACATGTTTAACCAGATCTGGGAGGTGGAGGGCCAAGAGAGGCATATGGCGACTCAGACCAGAAGAAAAATTCCAGTTTAACATGATGCCTTTCAGCCTAAAGAATGCTCCAGTCACATTCCATTAGATGATCAAAAGTTTCCTTGGTGAGCTCCAGTTTACCTGTGCTTTGGCGTACATTGATGATATCCTCATTCACTCCCTCATTTCTGAGCAGCATGAGAAGGACCTAGAGGTGGTTTTGGCTGCATTGCATAAAGCGGAACTTTACATAAAACTCAATAAGCTGAGTTTTTCTGGAATGAGCTTACCTATCTGGTTACCTAGCCTTAAAAGATGATTATGCCATTTCCCAGAAAACTCAAGGAAATACTCATGTGGCCCACTCCTAAGACCCAGAAACAGTGTGGAGATCCTTGAGCATGATTATTTTTTAATAAAAAATTCCCCCACCCTCTATAAATTGGATGCACCGCTGCACTTCCAGACCAGAAAGAATTTTTCATTATGATGGACAGCGGAGTGCCAAAGGGTGTTTGACGCCATCAGGGAGGTGTTTTTGGCGCCTCCCATTCTCAAACACATGGACCCACAAGCCATTTATAATAGCTTGTGACAGCTCATCTGCTGCTGTGGGGCAATATTGTTGCAGGTGAATGAAGATTTTAAAGCCCTGATCGCTTATTTTTGTGCAAGTTTGCTTCATCTGAAAAGTCCTGAGCCATTTATGATAAGGAGTTGGACACTATGGCATGGTCTCTTACCCACTGTCAGTACCTTCTACAGAGGGAACAGCATGAGGTGACTGTGCGGATGGATCATTAGGCCCTTATGTTTTTTGGAAGCCACAGAAGCTGGCACATTATCAGTAACAGATGTATTGCAACCTCTATAATTTTTAACTTAAATATTTATATGTAAAAGAGGCTTTGAATGTTCTTATTGACTTTTTGAGTCGCAACCCTGCATTGAGTCTTGCAAAGGCAGATGAGCAGGAGTTACCCACATTAATTACGCCAATCCAGATCCTACCCATTTCTCAACTCACAATTTTGACGGCGTATTGGGCCCCAGATGTGCCTCTGCTCATTCAGGTTTTGGTGGGTCAAACATCCTGCTTGTATGGTTTGATGTCATTGCGCAGTTAGCACTTCTGATTCATAAGTGTTCTCATTATTTGTTGGTAAAAGGGATCGTTCTGTTTAGGTTAAGACTCTGGGTGTCACCCCGACTCTGCAACAAAGTCATTCAGGCTCACCACAAGCCTCCTGTAGTGGGCCACCTGGAAAAGAAAAAAAATGCTTGGATCTAGTTAAGTAGACGTACAACTGGCCAGCATTTCCAAGGATATTCCAGTGTTGATCACAAACTGCATGACATGAGTGTGGGACAAGTCAGATAGATCTGGTAAAAATAGTCCGCTTCATCCCCTGCAGCAGGCAGAGGGCCTATGGACCTTGGTATCCATTGATTTCATTGTTGAGCTTCCCATCTCCAATGAGTTTACTGCAATTATGTTAATCATAGACTGCTTTACCAAGATCTCATTCTTTAACTCTTATTTGTCAGCCATCACTCAAAAGAGAAATCCTAGCTCTTTGTGCAGCATGTATTTTCAATTTTCAGCTTGCAGCAGGAGTCATAAATGATTAGGGTCTGTTGGGATTTTTGCCAACATTCTCAGCCATCTAAATTACCAGGGGTCGCTAGAAGATAATATTCTATAGCGAAGTAGATTGGATATTAGTTGACCCCAATTTCAGGTTAATAATGTTTGTGGGATTTAGAAATTTTCCTGGTTCAGATCCATTGGGTATCAATTTGGGTGAATGCTTAAAATTTCATCAGGAAGAGTTGCCAATGAAATGGTGGCATCTGCTATTAATTGATAATTAACTATCAGGTGTATTATTTGGGATTGGTTGGGTTTTATCACTGACTGACTGGAATTTAAGGATCAAGTTGTGAAGTGAGTGATGCTGCCTACAACTATATAGTAATTCAATTTATAAGAGGTACACTGACCAGGGGACAGACAGTACCATACACAACACTCAAAATGACAAAATAAACTACTAACCAGGTGGGAAGCAGAAACTGCTAACTCACCATGGCAGAGGGTGAGGAGGGGTCGGGGGTTGGCTTTCAGAAAGACCCACCTCAATCAAGGGATGTTGGTTACAGTACCGGATCAGAGCAGAGAGCCAGGGCGTTGGGGCATCCGCATAGTGGAGGCTGAGGTCAGCGTAGTAGGAGTTTTCCACTTCCGCATCAAGATAATGATGGGAAAGTGTTTCAACAAAAGCTGCAAGGAGAACTTCAGCTTCTTTGCGGGCTTCAGGAAGTTGGGTGAAAAGGGAGATACTATGGCGGGTGATTTTAGCTGAGGGGTTGAATGAAGAAAGCGTTATGACATTCATAACAGCAATCTCAGCATCATCAAATAGTTTTGAGATGTCACTGCAGGGAGATTCAGGGAAGTCAAGGGGGAAGAAGAGGGTGGGCAGGCCATGCTGGAGCTGAGCCACTGACTGGGCCATCGCGGTGCGTAGTTTTGAGCAATGAAGAGAGGCCACCGCAGCTAAGGCGAGCTGGTGGTCACTTTGGAAGGGGGCTGTATTGGGTAGAGGAGCAAAATAGCGAGGGGTAGGGGTTTCATCAAAGTTGGGAAGGAAAAATTCTGCCCAACCATAATCGCCTTGGCAGAGAGGTTGACCTTTATGCTTACTAATGAGGACATTACCTGATTCGTCTGTTTCAGCCAATAGATCCCATGGATTTTGGTTCAATGGAAAAGTGGCGTTTAAATTTGGGTAGGTAGGATTGGGTGAATGGGCAGCTGCTTGGGTGCAAATGGTGGTCCAAGCATTGCTCTGATTGGATGGCGTAGATTTAGGTGGGAGAGTGAGGATGGAGGTTTTGGGGGGGCTGATTTTCCATGTGGGCCCACTGAACGAGATTGGAGGGTGGGAGGGGGCAGCAAAGCGCCCCATACTGAACCTCCAGAGGGGGGCTCAGAAGCTACAGCAGCGGATTTGGCCTTAGGGCATGCTCTTTTTGCATGGTCGAGGCCAAAGCAGAGGGAACAAATCTGCCTGCCACTATCAACCCGAGCCCAAAAGAAATGATCAGGCGCTGCAGCCACACTAGCGCAGGGTGGGATTTGTTGGGCTATGGTAGGGTGGTGTGGTATGATGGTGGCTGTTGCACGAGGAGCAGCAAGGCGCTCCGCACCAGATGGAATGGCAAAGATGAGGTTGGGCTGAGTGCCATAAGTCATGATCCCCGCGACCAACTGGTCATACAAAACCTGGGATGGAAGGTGGGATGGGAGATTTGCAAAGGATACCACTAGAGTGGTGTCTGAAGGGAGGCGAGTACGGGTTGTGGGAATGGGAGTTTTTTATAAATTAGAGGAGTTTGTGCTGTCGCTTCAGCATCCTCCTCAGATTGGAACCCAACGTCAAAGTAGCCCTTAAAAGGGCGGAAGTCTATAAAGCCAGCTGGCGCAAAGGCCGCAGTGGCTAGGTCAATAATTGCCTTATCAGCATATGGGAACAAACGCCCATAGTCCACTCTGAGGCAATAGCGAATGGCAGAGCGAGGGAGGGCGTGAGGATGGGGGCGAGAAGGGTGGACGCGTGCCAGGTGGAGCGCAAGACCAGTGGGGGGACAAAACGGTTGGAAGCAGTGGGCGGGCTGTTTGAGCCCATATAAACGCGCTTGCCCACAGGGTGGAAAACGCTAGGTGGGGGTGCACTGCTGTCCCACACTGGGGTGGCAGGCGGCAGAGCCAAGGACATCAAATAATAGGTTTGGGCAGACAGCTGTGGATAAATAAACTTGAATTTAAGCTCTCTCAAAAGTGACTTTGAGCGGTCAAAGAAAGTTATGCTGCTGCCTACAACTAGCAAATCAATTAGTTGGTTCATGAACTGCCTTAATGGGACCACAAGTCCCATTACCTAAGCAGGTCGCTCACCAAATGTGGTTGGTTTGCTGGGATTTAGAGGAAAAAAATTAGGGACACGTTTTCTGATTTTTTTCAATTTAGTCTCAAGGATGTCTGATGATGGATTTTTAAACAGGATGGGGAAGACCATCTCTTATGAGATGACATAGGGTAATTAAATGGCAAAGGCTGCTGCTTCATTGCTGAGGCGCCAACTGAGGGTTGGGCGCTGAATTTCCATTTTAAATCTCTTTAAGAATTCACTTAATAAAATCATTGTATAATTAGCAGATATTCGCTCAGCGTAACTTTCTGAGCAAATTATATGGAAAAAGTAAATCTTGATCACCCACCATAGTTTCGCTCCAATGTCCTCCTATTCCCCACTGGCTGCCCCAGTGTGGGGCAGCAGCAAAACTCCCTCTCCCCATCATTTTCTTTCTAACAGGAAAACGTGCTCAGACTGGTTCACCCAGTCATACTAAACCTCTGGGACAATTCGTTCCTCCCAAGGATCTCAACACCCACCTTGCTCAAACCCAAGCAGTGCCCTATTGCCCCCTGGTGCTCCCCTGAAGCAAAATGCATTTCAGCCTTAGGGTCAGCTATGGGAACTTTTCCCCTACCATAACCAAGCCATTATCAAAATGTCTCAGGCAGTGATGCATCCTGCCAGTTTTATTGACTTCCACTCCTATAAGGGCATTTTGATCTCAGCTTCACCTGTAAAGCTGATGCCGCCACTGCAGCAACTGTGCCCCTGGTTTTCCAGGGAATCCCTCTCCTCACAATTCAGACCTTGCTCCCAGCGGATATCACTTTGGTGGTTCAGTTCGCTGGTTTTCCCACCCACCTTCCCCTGAGGTGCTCCACCAGGAGCTGATGGAAGGTTTGGTAGTCTATGGCTCCAACCCCATCTTGCAATTTGTGGTCCCAAATGAGGCCACACGCCTTGCTGGACCTTTATGTATGCCACAATCAGCCCTGAATCAAACAAGATAACCCTGTTGATTCCCCCCTCACACTATTATCCTCTCTGCCCCCAACCATCCATTCTGGGCTCACATTGAGGGCGGACGGATGATCTGTCTATCAAGTTTTGAGTTGGACCACTCAAAATGCAAGTGCCCATCCTTAGCAGCTTCCAATGGCTCTGATTTTTTGTCCTCCAGTTTCTAATCCACTGCCCACTCCATGCCAGCTTCAGTATGGGGTATGATCCTACTCCCCCTCCCCCAAAGCCTGTTGCTGAAGCTGTGCCAAAAGCTTCCAATCAGCCTCCTTCTTGCCCCAGTGCCACAAATGCTCCGTCCAATCAAGCACAGGATTGGACCCCAGTTTGATCCCATGCATCCTCCAATGAGCCAACATAACCTCAGAAATATGCCAACTCCATAATTCAATTCAAACAAAATCCTTGGGATCTATTGACTAAAAATCGATGAGTCTGGGAATATAATTGAAGACTGCAATATAAAAATTGAGCAGTTTGTATTTATCAACCAAGACGGTGAGCTACCCCATCATTTATATGCCCCCAGCAAAACGCTAAAAACGTTCAGCGGCAACCACCAGCTTGCTGTTGAAGCAACGGATAAGCCAGATTATTGTCCTCACCGCAAAGCTGCCACCAAATTAGTGGCAATGCTCTCAGAAAGAATCCCTCCTCCCATTAATCTCTCCAAAGCCAATAAGGTTCAAAAAATATGTTAATCAAATCCCACAATTGCGCCATCGACGCCATTCAGCATGTGGCAGTGGTAGCACAAAATCTCAAATCAAAGATTACCCACACCAATATCGCCATGTTCATAAAGCTACCTGACACATGCATGAAAGCTGAACAAGCTTTGGCCGAATATTTTGGAACTCCTATGTATAATGGCTTATTCCTACTACCCTGAACATTAGAAATATATCTCCACATCCCGCTAACGCCCAACGCCCCTGCTCTACACTGTAGCCCATGCCCTGCTTTAGGATGACATAGAGGCCGAGGATGAGCCCCCTGATCCCCCCTAATCTTCCTCTATGATGGGATAAGCGGTTCCCACTGTCCCACCTGGTTGGTTGAGCTTGCGTTATGTGTGTCATCCGCACATTTTGGGCATTTTGTTCATTTTATTTGGTGAGGATTTATTTTAGGTTTTGAGTTTTGGTAATGACTGTCCCCTTGTCAGCTTACCTCGGTTAAATATAAAAGAGTAATTAGAAGAATTCACTTCTAGTTGTATTCATCTTCAAGGAAATTATTGCTGTGTGCTTTGATTGGAGACAATTTTAGGATAAAGAATAAAGAACGAGGATCCTAAGCTGAGAAGCTGAGCTGAGATGGGAATTGCTGCTGACTGTGTGTCACCAGAGAGAGGCTGTAAACAGGGATCTGAGCGTGGATCAAATTAGGCGGATAAGGGAACAAATCCCTATTGAGGACATCTTAAGTATTTTGAGGAGGAATACTGATCAAGCGTTTGACCAAACACTAGTGATCTATTGAGCTACGGATAATAGTCTTCATACTATTATCAATCAAATATATATTATCAGACAACGCAAAGGATTTCACAACATCAAACCTATGCAGTTAACCATCTGGGAACTATCAATTGGTGAAGAACCTAGTTTATAACAATTGGTGCTCACTACAGGGGTTGTAGTTGAGTAGAATTTTAGGACAAGATGTTGTACAAGGACAAGTTAAGAAAATTCTGGACGGAGTTGCAACCATCAACAAGAACGCCATGAATTCTGTGGATCATTGAGAATTCACTGCCTTGGAGGAGAGAGTTACCAAGATCTAGGAAGGGTTCAAAAGTGTTGGTAGTTTCAGCAATGAGTTACTAGGAAAAGTAACATCATTGAAGAAAAAGGAAGGAGAGTTAGTTCAAGAAGTATTATTCTTAAAGATGGAACGTGATGTAAATCATGTTCAATTATGTATATTCAGCGCAGATATAGAGCAGCTGATTAATCAAGTTGAGGAGTTGAAGACTCACAAATGTGAATGTGATCCATATGCGGTAACCAGCGCTAAAGAAAGAACTCCACAATCTCCAGTTGGGAAGGCGAATATTCCACAAAATATGCTAACCACTTTCACAGTCATTTTGGAGATGACTCCCAAAATTACTCCTCAAGTTAGTCTAGTAGCTGAACCAAGGGTGGTGGCTAGAGAAATTTTGGAGGAATTTAGAGCTACACCAGAGTTACCAACTTTCTATAGGGATAACGCCCCTGCTTTCTAATTATTTAACATGACAATGTTTGGTTAGATAATTCATCAAATGACTTTGACAGTGATGAATTGCTTGGATACCGCTTGTCAGAATTAAGTGTTGCCTTATATGGAGGGGACTTCTATTCATACTCAGCGGCCAAGGCAGCCATTATGAAAGAATTTTAAAGTCCCACGCGCATGTCAAAGTGCAAGCAAGAATTCATGGGAATTCAATTTCTAAAGGATGAATCTGGAGTAATCTTTGTCGATTGTTTCTACAAATACTCATAGATTTTGGTTAGAGAAAGTGCTGGATGCTTTTGATGCATGGATTGTAGTGCAAGTGGCCCTTCAGCCCTATCATGATTTGCATTGAATGATGTCTGATGTGTTTGCAATGGAGATTACCACCTCACAGATGGTGGATTATTTGTAAATATTGGTAGATACCTTTGATGCTCCAAATAGAGTTTCAAACCAAATCCAGGTGAAATTTGAATTCCACGAAGGGGACTAAGGGCACTAAGGAGTATAATCAAACTATGCCAGAAAACAAGCCCAAAGAGTTTAAGCGGATCAATAAGAAGGAAAAACTGTTATCAGTGCGGAGGAAAAGGACACTTCACTGTACACTGCAAGAACTCTAAAGAATAGATCAATGTGGTCCAAGAAAATAAGAGTCTAAACCACACAGGAGTCAGGAAAATGGCCTTCTGACAAGACAGGGAACAGTAGAGCTGCAGAAAACTCTGTTCCTTTTGATATTACGCATGAAGAATTGACATTAGTGATCTGTTTGTTGATGATGACGCGCAGGATCAGAAGTATCAAGTGATAAATTTAGATGTAAATGTGGTCAAAAAATCTGGAGTGAATGGGATTGGCCCCAATATAATTAAGAATGTTGCTCAGCCATATGCACGACAACTGGTGGACAAGATTTGAGCCATAGATAATCTAGAGAATTGATCAAAGTCAGATTAGATGAGGCAAACCTCTCAATCCCCCTTAGTGTGATCATGGAATTGTTTCCTGATCTATCAGCACAAATCATACACCATTGATTCAGCAAATAATGCCACTATACACTCAGTAAATATAATTGTACAATATTATGAGTGTATATATATAGATTTACTAGTTAATCAATTATAGGTGTAGGAGATAGTTGACAGTGGAGCGCCCATCAACACTGTTTTGACCACGCTGGTGAAGAAGATGAGGATCTCACCTGATTTAGAACACAAGAAAGAATATGGGACAGCTGGGCTGAATACCACCATCTTCTGTGGAGCGTATAGTGCTCTAACACTTAGATTTGGATCTTTTAGTGGTATCCACTCCAGCAATATATTTGGCCAACCAAAACTATATTTTTCTGATCAGGACGGAGTTTCTAAAAAAATATGAAGCTAAATGTAAATCCAAGGATAATACGTTGACCATATTAGGTCAGACGTTGCCATTGGTTTATCAGAAAGATGGGGAAGCTCCAGAGTAGAAGAAATAACTTCATCAATCTGATCTACAATGACAGCATTTTCCCAATTCAATACCAACTATTAAGCCAAAAGTGACGAGAAATGGCAATGAAAATCCTAGAAAATTGAGGAATTTCGCTGAGGATTAAGAACTCAAGGACCATACCACTTAGATCATATATTATGTTTAACACAGGGTTGAATTTGGAGATACATGAGCTGCTGTATGTGGAAGTTGGAAGCCCCTGGAAGAAGTCCAACGTAGAGCCTTGGGTGTCTCCTGAAATAATTATGTCAGGTCATGGAGAAATTTAAGTTATCCTGGTGAATTTTAGCAAAAACTTATGAAAATTTGAGAAGAATCAGATCTTCACATTTGTTCATCTAATCCCAATGGCTAAATTGAATAGATTTTAAAATTTTGGAACCCTAGATAAAATGGGATTACTGGCAGGGGTGACTGAAAGTATCGATTTTTTGGCCAATTAAGAGCAACTCTCTGATCTGACAGACAGACAGCAGGAGGAGGTGCTCAAATTATTTGACAAGTATCAGGAAGTATTTGCCCAGGATGACCACAATTTGGGATGCATGAGAGATGTAATTCAAAAGGTTGATATTGGGTGAACTTTGCCAATAAGAATGAGACCGATTTGACAGTTGAAGGTGGCTGAAGCAGTAGTTGAGGAAGAAATCAGAAAAGTAGTGAAGCATGGGCTTCTAGTTCTATCTTTGAGTCTCTGGATGAGCCCTATCCTTATCGTGAAGAAGAAGGATAGCTCTAATTGGGTAATGATCGATTATTGGAAGCTGAACAATATTACAAAGAAGGATTTGTACCCACTTCTAAGAATTGATGATGCACTAGATTGATTGGGAGAAGTGAAGTATTTCTCTGCAATGGATCTAATATTGGGATATTTTCAAATCAATCTGCCAAGAGAAGACCAAGAGAAATGTGCAATTATCACCGCAGGGGCTTTATCAACCAACAAGGATGTCCCAGGGTCTATGCAATAAGCCTGTGACGTTCCATTGATCCATGGACGCCATACTAAATGACCTGAAGTTGTCATGCGTCCTGATGTACTTAACTATATAAATGTGTTCAGTAGGACATTTACTGACCATTTGCACAACTTGGAGGAAGTTTTCAACCGACTATTTGAGGACAACCTGTAGATCAAGCTGAGGAAGTGTCACTTCTTCAAAAAAAGAGTTATAATATCTAGTATTTGTAATCAACTCTAGTGGACTGCAGCTGCAAGCCCAGAAAATCGAAGCCATAGAGCAAATGGCTGTACTAAGAAGTGTTTAAGGTATCCAAGTGTTCCTTGTAGCGGTCAGATACTATAGAAGATTCATTTGGGATTTTGCAAGCATCGCTGAGACCCTCTTCCATTTACTGAACTATCTGAAAAAAGATTTATGTGGAGTGAAGAGGCCCAGAGTTCCTTCAATGAGTTATGCCAGTATTTAATATATTCTTCGTTTTAAAATATATGAATTTTGATTAAGAATTTATAAATACAAACTGATAATTTGTTAATAGCAATTGGCACCATACTGAGCCAAGTAGATGAACTTGAGATGAACATCTGGTGGCGTATGTGAGATGAACACTCTCAGCCGCTGAGAGGAATTACACCATGACTGAGTGTGAATGCATTGCAGTCATTTACACCTGTAAACAGTTTTAGGTGTATATTTATGAAATGCACTTCAGAGTGGTGATGGACCACATCTCGTTGCATTGGCTACACAATTTAAGAGAACCAGAAGGGTGACTGTCCCAATGGGCACTAAAGCTACAGGATTATGATTATGAGATAGTCCACTGAGCTGGAGCTTCTCATCAGAATGCAGATGGCTTATTGCGGTTACAGAAAGTCCAGGTGGTATACCAATAAGTGGATGAGCTATTCCGGAAAATAGTCAATGGATAAATTGGGAATGAGCCCTAAGAAATCCAAGTTGCACTTCAAAAAGCACATTGAAAACACCAAGACCTTGGATGGACAAGTTTTCAAGATGATCAATGGGAAATGATTACTATTACCAAAGCTTGTCAGAACAAGCAGCTATCATTCAAGCCACTCATAAGGTTGTCAGGCTTGGAGGCCTGAGGAAGATGACAGATAATATTATCCAGTATTACTAAAGGAAGTCCATCAACTATAATGTAGTGGACTATCTGGCTTGTTGTGTGGAGTGTCAGCTGCACAAGCCTCACAAGAACATGACTATATACTGACTGGTCTTCCCTGGATTTGCTTTTTATACAGTGTCCATCGACGTTATGGGACCACTGATGAGCTCAAGGGGAGTTAAATACATCATAGTTGCAATTGACCACTGATAAGATGGGTCAAGATAAGGCCCTGGCAAAAGTAGATGCTAAAAGCAGAGCAAAGTTTATCCTAGATCAAGTAGTATACCAACATGGATGCCCAAAGGTCTTGCTGAGCAATTATGTAACGAATATCATGTCTCATGTGATCCCACAATTAAATGAAATAATGGGGTCAAGTAGTCGAGTCTGTACCATACCAGCCAGAGATGAATGGACTGGTAGAAAGGGTCAATGGGATGCTGGCCATGACGCTGAGGAAGCTGGTTGCTGGGAGAGCTTCCACGTGAGGAATGTACCTTAGTTTAGTGATGTTCACCTACAATATAAGTCATCATATGACGACGGAAAAATGACATTTGAGTTGCTATATGAAAGTAAGGCTGCGTTGCCACCAATTATATATTTGATGGTGGAACCAACATAAGGATGAGTGCAAACAGTACATGAACCAATTGATGAATATCATGATTGAAATACAATTACAAGCACTTGATATAACCATAAAGAAAAGGATCTGAGCAAAAATGATGGATGATGAGAACTTACTGGACCTATAAGAATACCAAATAGGTGAAAGAGTTGCCTATTGTGATACACATGGTTTCAGGAAAAGAAACAAGCTGGATGCATTGTAGTCAGGTCCATTTGAGATTATTGCCAAGACAGCGACAGACGCCTATTTCATTAAGTACCTCTTGGATGGATGAATAGTAAATCAAGTCCATACTGAGTTTTTAAAGCAGTGTATCAATGAATAGAATAATAAGAAAAGTGTTCCCAAAGGACTTCTAAATCATTGAGTTGAATATACCTAATGATTTTCATTATGTCCAAAAAAAGGACCGCTGAATCAAACTAGATGTTTAAGTCTTGAAAAAGAAGACCTCAAACCATAGAAAATTGTTAGGTTTAAGTATACCTAGGAACCAGTTTGGGGGAATAAAATAGAAAAGATGGACCTCTGAACTGAGAAAAGGTCATGTCCTATAGAAAAAAGAAGAAAAGAATAAAAAGATTGATTAGGATATAGTAAAAAGATAAAAAACGCATGAAAATAATATGTTTTGATAATTTTTATTGGTTACCCTCAACTTGAGGGATAATTCAGCCTATGTTGCCTATTGGGGGAGGGAGGATGGATCGCAGTAGGAGTAAACAAACCATCAAAATCTATGTGAGATTGGATGCTAGCAAGGGCTAGAACTACTCAAAGCCAAGTTTTCTGAGCGGAGATGAATCCCTGTGAGAATGCAACTAAGGTAAGAGAAATGGAAATTTCAGTACTTGCCAAATGTGATACCCTAGATCAGAGAGGGAAGCAACAGAACAAGAAGAGGAAGTTGGCAAATAACCCCAAATAATCCTGATATGGCACTGGAGCCAGAAGATTGGTCTTGAGTGCTTGCTGATGGGCTTCATCAAGAACATTGGACATATGGGCCAGCATCAAGCAAGGGATACTAAGTGGGGGTTGTCAAATAATGCCCCTATAAAAAACCATCAGAGGAAGATACTGATGGGATGCACCAGAAATGAGATAGTCTTGCAGGGTGCGAATGGCATCCTGCAACTGACAATTATGAGCTTCTTGAAATCAAAAGCAGAATGAGTGATGGAAGCCAGGAGAAGCTGGAAGCTTCATGGCCCAACTTCAAAGAACTTGGCCAGCAAAGCAAAGAGCATAGGCTGCAATGTATCAATCTAGAATGTTTTTGAGATTGGAGGGGTTCAGAGCTATGGTAGAGCCTCACTTACTCAGATCCTCAGTTCTGCAAAGGGGAGTTTGAAATGCTTGCTGTTTCTGATGGCTAGTTTGGTTGACAGAACAGCTGGTTTACAATACTGGCTGAGTTGGAAAAAGAACTCTGGAAGAAAATCTGATCCAGTGAGGAATGATCAATCAAGAGTAGAGGTATTTCTTCAGGAGGTTCAATGATGATGGTAGGAGAATCCGTAAAAGGATCCAAATCTAGTAAAGTTTCAAAATCTAACTCAGGAATCAATGACAGAGAAAAAATGGTCACAGGTCATTTGAGACAATTGCTGACCTGGTTTCTTTGGGGTTGGATACCATTTCTGGCAATTCCATGGAAGGACTGTGTCAAATTTTGCCAAATTCTTTTGTCCCTGGAGATTCTACTCCATCAATTTTCATGGCTTCATTGGATTGAGAGCTTAATTTATCTCAATCTATCAACATTAATAAGAATTATTAGCCTCATCCTGATCGATTAATTGAAGATTTGTCTGCACAGAGATTAATTAGCACTGATAGATCACAAACCAAATCAAAACCTATAAATATTCCATCATTTCAACAATAAAGAATTAGGTCGATTTTTTAACCTATTTTTGCTTTAAGTTGTCACTTTTTGTAAAATCCACTTAAAGTAACTTCAAGTGAAAATCTGCCCCATAGGAGGTGTAATTCAAAACCTCTAGAGTGGTGCTCACTACAGGGGCTACTCTGAGTTATGCACCATGAACACATCTGTCACTATTATGGATTCTCAATTTTCACCTGAAGAAGCTCAAGACCATGAGCATGGCAGTATTTTATGATGGGTCCGTTTGTCTAGAAAAGAAATCCTAAGAGTACCATCCACTTTGGAATTCTGTGCCAATTTGTAATTTTATAATCCTAATATCAGTTTTACAGCAAATTATAAAATCCCTCCTGAGGCTTTACAAAATATTATT
>JAKSZP010008882.1:0-15908 GCA_022478985.1 Massospora cicadina
GTAGCTATTGGCCACTTCACTAAGTGGGTTGAAGTTGTGGATCTCCCTTCTCAAACAGCTAAGGCCACCACCACCTTCTTACATCAACAAATCTTCACCCGTCACAGTTGCCCCAAGTACTACTCTGCAATAATGGTAAGAAATTCACCTCCAGAGTAGTCAAAATTCTGACCACATCTATGGGAGCACAACAACTTTCCTTGGCTCCTTATAACCCCTCCACAAATGGAACTGTGGAAAGAGCAAATGGTACTTTGGTTTCCATTCTTCGAAAACTGGCCTCCTCTGGTCCTCTTCACTGGGATCAATATCTACCTAGTGCTCTTATGGCATACCAGATTAGCTATCACCGGATTTTAATAATGTCTCCATTCCATGTCTTGCATGGGCGGGAACCAGGCATACCTGCCCCCTTGGCTAAGGATGTATTCTCTTCTTCAATTGAGGAACTGGAGAGAGTTATGATAAGATTGGCTCAGCGCATAATTCAACTCCAATCTGAATCTATGAACAATTTAGCAAAAACTGTAACAAAAGAAGGGCAGGCTGCAAATGAGTTCTAAACTCCCTACCTAATTTTTAAGTATCTGATATGGTGTTGTACTACCATAACCACATCACTCCTAGAAACGCTAAGCTTGGATCAATTTGAGAGGGTCCTTCACCATCATCTACAAGAGAGGAAATGAGTACTCTATCATAAATCTAGCTATTGGCATCACAATTAATCGCGTACATGGCTGTTTCCTCTGGTCCTACTTGCCCCCAACATTCTTGAGGTAGATGACGTCTGACATTTGCCTTTGTAGCTTAAAAATAAGAGTGTCTTAGGTTGAGTTCCGCTGAAAAGGGGAAATGTCAGCTATTCGCAATTTTCCAATGCTATAAAGAGTAATTTAATGGAAATATCGATGAGATCAGCCAAAAGACCCTAGCCAATTCTTGGTGGAACCCCATAAACTGGGTAGCGCCAGTTTGAAACCCACATGGGCACTATTAGTAAAATAAAATGATCAGATTTCACTGATCTCACTACAGACTTTGGGGAAACCATAGGAAATTACTCTCCCAACCATCACCAAGTCCTTCACCACACCTGCGTGGGGGTCACCCCCTTTTATAGGTGAGGCGGTGGGCCCCCAAGGTGAGAATAATTTCTCAAGCAGTGATCAGTTGAGGTACATCAAAACCTTGCCACATGGGTATATTCTGCCCCAAAACCCCAACGTCCACTTTACCAAAATTAATTAACTTTCCTTAAGATCTGATAGGATAACACCCATATTACTAAATTGGAAAAGATTGAAGCTATTCCAAACCTATCCCCAATTTCCCTCTGACTTTTTAAAATAGTATAAATACTAATTGCTTAAAGTTGGAAAGGAAACCTTTTTGTTCTTACCCCCACGCTCATATTAAAGATCATAAAATCCAATTTTATAGTTTTCAAACTTTTATTCTATTATAATCCTTTGTGGAATCCAGCTTAACTATGCTCGCTTGATGATGTTAAGCTGGATTCCTACAATTATAAACTCCTCAAAGTTAAGATTGAAAGATATATTCTTCTGGGTTCCCACTCTGGTTCCTCCACACAGACGCCTTCCTTCACACCTGCTCCATAGCGAGGGAAACCCCCTCAGAGTAGCGCACCAACCCCCACAAGCCTGGCAGTCCCACTAGCAACAGGGGTAACCTGAGTACCCCAGGGTGCCCAGTTTTATCTATCTTCATTTTCCACGCATACTTGGTAAAGCCCGTCCCCTGGTCGGCTTTCCTCAGTTAAATAAAAGATTTACTCTTCTGTTACTACTAAAACTATGGCTACCTGCCTTGTGATTCTCCTTATTGAAATAGTAATAGTTGATATAATATAACTAAAAGTATCAATACTTTGAGTTTATTTAATAAACTATGATTTTACTCCCCTTTCTTATTTCAAGTACAAGGGTTTAAATAGGGTTACTAATGATGCTAGCTCAATCTTCACCCTAAACTCCTCTTCTTGCACCACCACTTAAGCAGTGGCTCATGGTCAAGGTCTTTGAGGTTCTTCTCCACATTTGAGGCTTCCTGATGTACACCCAATTCCACCTATGTGGCTAAATTATTACTTACACCAGGAAACAATTCTATTATGATGACTCTTTTTGATGCATCTCAAAAGGCTAAACCACCATTTCTCTGAACAATAGTAGCAAAATCTAATATAACCTGGCGAGCATTGCATCAAGCATTGCACTAAACGGTGCACCCAAGGGCAAGAAACGCCCTGGACAGGGACCAGGAACCCAATCCGCCAAGAAACCACAGACTCAGACACTGCCCAGATTTATGATTTTTACTATAAAACAAGATCAGTACATGTACATCCAATGCAACCAACCCCTTTCAAAGGCGGAACATGGGCTCTGACTCTTCCTTGGGGATGAGTCCCTGACCTTGTGGGAGAAAATATGTGAGGCATAACCCTCTTTTTTCCCTCACGCGGTATATGTTACCACCAACAACATGGGCCACAGCTAGATCGATATTGTTTTCAAAACAGCCAATAAAGACAATGCCACAGCAAAAGTCTGCGTTGAAATTGCCCTCCCCGAGGGCAAAAAAATAGTGCGCACCATGCGCACCAGATGGAACAAAGCAAAAACTTTGTTCATTTCATTTGACTCGCTCCCTAACAACCTTCCTCTTAAGGTAATTGAGGAGGAGCTCTGCAAAGGCCTTGTAGCCTATGGAGAAATTATGAAACTTTAATTACAAAGATTTCGCCTGACGACCACCCTGTTCATAGGCAAAGCTATTGCTGTGATCAACTCATTCCCCAAAGTGGAAGATTACTTATCAAGAAACCCCTGCACAGCTGAGTTTCACTTTGCAGATGGGGGACAGTCATCCCCATTATGAGTTACACCGGAATGTGCACCGCCTATATGCAACCACTGCAGTTCATTAGGACACAAGGAACACGCATGCCCCGTGAAGGAGGGCTTAATGGAAGCAGACTACTGTGAGGAAGCCATGGACAAAAGTAACGAAAATTTCTCCAGAATGATCAATGGTCACCACCCATTCCACTGGGGTGAAGATGTACCTTACTCCATCGTGGACCCAGTTACAAACAACGCAAAGCAGCACAAAAAGCCTGCAAGCAGGCAGCGGCCAAAGTGGCTTTGCACGTGGAATCATCCATCGACCCTGGACAAATTCAGGAGGACATTTTGGATATACACTGAGCCAACCAATCAGAACAATATGCCCAGGTTGAGAATTTCACAGCAACTCAACTGAGTCACCAAGCGACATCAATTATGCACACATCGAGGAACAATTCAGCCACAATATGGATGAAAATGCGGTGCACAATTCTCCAAATTTGAACCCCAAAATTACAGAACCCAATCAGCACCCTGCATTGAACCATCATGAGACACGTGCAGGAAAAGATAACGCAAATCCAAAAAGCTACAATTCCTGCAAAAAATTGGGTCAGATCAAGGGAACTGTCATTGTCACTGAGAGAGTTGGAGTACAGACGTGGAGCATGGCCAAAATGGACCATAATGGGATAGGGCCAGAGGGTCCTCCCAACCACTCCTGAGACGCTGCGGGCACCTCAGTGACAATAGGAATGCTAAATATTGCGGGAACTAGGGCTCAAACGTCCCAAGCCAAAAAGCTGGATTTCCTGTGAAAACCCCTTGTAGACATCTTGGCCATCCAAGAAGCCCACTGTTTACATGAGGAAGAAGGATCCTGTTCAGCCAGGGTCTCACCATCACAATCAGTATGGACGTCCCACTGTGAGGTGATCATCCAAAATAACAAAAAATTTAAAATTAAAGTTTCATCTTCATACCTTCACAGTTGCATCTTGGTAGCAATAATCACATGTTAAGAGGAAACAATCTCAATAGCATGCATCTATGCACTGTGCACCGCAAATGAGAGAAAACAATTTCTCATAACTGTTCCAACTCTCACCCTCCCACTAGATACTATCCTATTGGGCGACTTTAACTGCTGGGATAACCCTGACATGGACCGATGGCCTAACCCCAGGGGATACCCACCAGGGCACATCAAATTCTGCACAATGAAGGCATCCCTTGGCCTACAGGATGCCCTCCCCCAGTTCACCACTCCTTCCCCATATGACATGGCCCAACATACGCAAGGGAGCGCTCATATCAATGAGCCACATCAAACACATCCTTGTCCCGCAATCCCACTGATCAAGATTTTCCAAATTTCCAAAAAAAAAAGTATATTTATTTGACCACTGACTTGTTATGGTGCAGCTATCGCCAACCTGAACCCACGCACAGGAGTCAACTTGGAGAAAACTTCACCTGAAAAAACATAAAATAACACAAAACTATCTGACTGGGTTGAACATGAGGCTACAAACCCAAAATTCACAACCCCATTCACCTCAGATCCCATCATAACATGGGCTAATTTTAAAAAGGAAATAACAAAACCTGACATCTCGCATCATGTAAGTACACCACTGACACAGCCACAATCAAGCGTACCTTGGCAGAACTGGACCACCTTGAGCTAAATACCCTGAGATCTGGCTATAGCCCCAACTGGGGACGCAAATGGGCGGAAATATCCGCCTGACTAAACACCCTCATCTTTGAACACCAACACAGAATCAAAGTATCAAACAAATGTAAGTTCATAAAGGAAGGCGAAACCTGCTCAACATATTTCTTCCACCAATTCCACTCCCACGGCAACCCGCCCATGTGCACACAGGTCCACAAGACTGACGGCACTGTGGCAACTGACCCTGAGGAGGTCAAGGTGGAAGTACACCGCTATTACACTGAGTTAACCGCGATACGCTGACTGACCCACAAAAAATCACAAAATTTATACAAACTGCTGGAATACAAAGCACACCGCAGAACTACAATATTCTAAATCTACTTACATGGGAGGAGCTTTGGGATACAATCCCCGGTGCACCACGTAGGAAATGCCCAGGGCCTGAGGGATTCCCTACAAATTTTACAAAAGATACCTTTAACAAATTGCCCCCCTCCTATTGACATCTATGAACCAGTGCTTACTGGAAACACGCCTCCTACTTGGTGGCCATGAATCATATGTCATAACCTTATATAAAAAGGGTGACAAATTGGACCTGGCCAACTGGCGTCCAATCGCACTATCTAATACTGACACAAAAATTCTAACGAAATATTTAGCAGCCAGATTAGGCTCAATTGCCTCTGACGTCCTGTCACCCAACCAGTTTGGGTTTATACCAGGGCACTCAATCTGGAACAACATACACCCTGTTGCAAACATATGTCAGTCCAAAGCAACTGGAGCCCTAATCTTTTTAGACCAGGAAAAGGCATATGACCGCGTTAGCTGGCCATACCTAAAGGAATGCCTACGCGCTTTCAAACTCCCACCCAGATTCATAAACTGGGGATGCTCCTCACAGAATCTGCAACCATGGCTGTATGCGGCCCTGGCTTCCTAACTAACAAGATCACACCACACAGAGAGCTCAAACAATGGGACCCCCTCAGTTCACTGCTGTATAAATTCAGTTTTGGCCCACTCCTCCGCGTAACTGACTCACGCCTCATGGGCATAAATGCACAAGGACAGCCAACAGTCAAGATACTAGCCTTTGCAGATGACTGCGTGGCAGGTATAGCTAGTAATGATGATTCCTGACATCTGGAACGCACCCTAGTGGAATACTCCATGGTGAGCAACGCATCACTCAACAAAGGGAAAACAGAAATCATTCTCTTAGGCAAGTACACTAACAACTGGGCTCTAACACCAGAACCTCATACCCCCATATGAAGGAAAAACCCACTCATTTTACCCTTTGCAACACCTCCCACCACCACTCCTGTCCGCCACCTTGGGATATGGGTGGAAACAGGGGGATATGCCAATGAGACAATGGAAAGAAACTTGCTACAACGGATATCCACCCGCGTCGCCTCCCTCAAGGAAAGATCCCCCAGGACTAACGGGGCGAGTAACAGTGGCTAACTCACTCATCCTCCCAATACTATGGTACCCTGCACATGCGATCGCCATCTCACCTAACTTCATAACTTCAATCCGCGCGCTCATCCAGGGCTGGCTATGGCCCAGCTCCCACCCTCCCATACGGATGGAAACACTCTTTGGCCCATGCTCAAGCGGAGGCATAAGACTAATAGATTTTGAGAGCCACGCCAACCGCATTCTGGGAACCTGGATAAAGGAAGTCCTTGCCCCAGACCTCCCACAACAACACTGGTCCAGGGCAGCGAGGACTAACTTCGCACAGGCGCTCAAATTAACCAACCCACATAGCCACTCAGACTACTATCATACCTTGCTAAACACCTTACAGCAACTGGTCTGCATGAAACCTCCCCTCACTTCAAACGCATCCTCTGAACCATCCGCTTCATGGGATGGACCGTAGAGAACACAGGCATTGTGCAGGGAAGGGGACGACCCAGCCCCCACTTCAAATTAAGAAATCCAGAAAACCACCCCCAGAGAGACATGCTTGCTACAACCCCAACCATTGCTAGAATCAAATACCTAGATGTGTTGGACATTCCCTACGACTTAACCACACAGAAGGCAGTGTGGAAAATGGCGCATCACCCACTCCTACAACCGAGAATAAGAGCCAACGCCTGGCGCTGTCTGAGAAGGACCTATAGGATGGCGGGCTGCTCCAATTCCCTCCACACAACCTGCGCAGTATGTGGAGGGGAGGGCTCCCTACATCACCACCTAGAAACATGCCCCCCATCCAAAGCCATATGGAAGGAAGTCGTGCGCCTGCTTAAGATCCAAAACAAGCAGGAATTTTCTATATCAAAGAGCCTCCTCGTGCTCCAGATTGAGTCACCAATCCCTTTCTACCCTCCACTCCCTAATGATACCCATTGCAATGTGGACAATCCACACCATTGCCTTAGATGCGTTCAGGGGCACAGTCCCAACCATTCATGGGGTTATCAACAGGATCCACGTCCACTTATTGGAGCACTTCCAAGCCTGGCTCCATGGATATATGAGGCCAAGGCAACAGGCGCTCATAGAATCGTGGTTCCCACTCTGGTTCCTACACACAGACCCCTTCCTTCACACCTGCTCCATAGCGGGGGAAACCCCCTCAGAGTAGTGCACCAACCCCCCATACCTGGCAGTCCCGCTGGCAACAGGGGTAACTTGAGTACCCCATGGTGCCCAATTTTATCTTTCTTCGTTTTACACACATATTCGGTAATTCCCATCCCCTGGTCAGCTTGCCTCGGTTAAATAAAAGATAATAGGCCTCCTAAATTAATGGATGATGTTTCATAAACTTAGAACTTAATTATTTAGGTGTGAAGCCTTGATATTGAGTTTGATTTAGATGAATAATAATCTTATTAATAGGGGGTGGAAGGTGAGTCAGTAAGGGCGTATGGCTACCAACCTGAAGGTTGTGAGTTCAATTCCCGCCCTTTGCACATCAATCAGGGTGCCAGCCAAAGGAAGCTATTGGCGGTTAGTAGGTCTAATAACACGAAAACCTTACCCATGATGTAACCAGAAAAATTTGAGTCCCAATCTGGAGGTGGAAAAACTTTCTTCGATGGAGTTGACCCTGTTCAGGTTTCATGTCGTTTCTTTCTTTTGGTAATGCCTGTCCCCTGGTTGGCTTACCTCAGTTAAATAAAGGTAAACTTATTAATAATCCAATCAATTATTGGACACTTCCCCAGCCTTGACTAGATTATAAGCAAAGGGTTTAATCTTTTTCTTTTTGCTCCTTTCTCTTCTGAATGCAACTTTTCTAAATTCAATCAGTCAAGGGTGGTTAGCCTAGCAGGGTAAATTCTTGCTTCCATTCTAGTGCAGGTTTTTTTAACTCATGTTTGAAACCTGTACTAGCTACAAAAACTCGGTGTGGTATATTTGTCCCAAGGTCAACCCACCTCAATTAATTTAAATTCAATCAGTCCCTTTTAATTTCATTCTAGTGACCCTCCCTTAGTCAATCAGTCCAATATGCTGGTGTTATTTCTTTTCTGGTCTAACCTATTCTCAATAAGGTTTTGAGGGGGACTATGGTATAATTACCAACGTTTATGGATTAGATTTTCTTATCATGTATGGTTAACCTTATGTTTTAATCATTTTTTTCAATAAGGTCTTGACAGTTAGGACAAAATTTGAGTTTCTTCTTAAACACTTCATAAAAAAATTCATTCGTTAGCTTGGCGGTGACAAGCTCTCCTTCCCCTTGAAAAAGAGATATTTGACACAAATAAATGTATCCCCTAAGGCCTTTATCATTATAAAGTGATAAAATTAAATCTCTTTTCATCTTTTTTTACTTGTGTTGCTTAACCCAAGAGGTGGTTCCTTCATTCATCTTTATTTGTGGGGTGCTAAACAAACGGATGGTTAGATAAAAATCCTAGAATGATGCCATAGCGTTAGCCTAAGCAACTTATACTAGAAGGAGAAGAAGGGGGTTAGGGGATTTCATCTGACGCTGGCTTCATGTGGCAGGTGAAGGCAGATAAAAAGGGGTGGGAGTATCAGTGGCATGCAGCAGAAGTAGAAAGTGACAAAGGTTCTTAACATCAATGAGTCCAGAAGTGTGCATCATCTTGACATATTTAGCATGTTGAAATTCAGCAAAGGTTATAAGGTCAGGAACACATGTGAAGGATTTAATCTGTTGGTGGGTTTGGGAGTAGTTGAGATTGTATAGCAAAGATTTCGCTGCATTGATGCATGTGCATCTAGATGCAAAAGCGAGTTCTTCATTACAAAATTTGGCATCCTTTGGGAATTCTAGAGGTAAATTAAGTATAGGGAAACCCTCACAAAGTGGCTTGATTGCCATATGGAGGGCTTGGCAGAGGAGGGTTTTGGTGGGGGTAGCAGCTATATTTATAGCCCTTTGATAAATATTTTTTAAATTTGGAAGCCATTGTGAGGATAGAAATGACGGCGGGGAGTTGAATTGGGGTTGTGTAAAGAATTCCAATTAGTCAAAGTTGGGATTGATTCTGTATGGGCAGTCTACATCATCAATCCATTCAAGAGCCTCAAAAGGATTTGACATAACCAGCGCTGGATCAGCAACAGGAGTCGGTGGGGTGGCAGCTGATGATTGGCCACACACAAAGGGCCATAGCAATTCCGCTGGCGCATGACTGTCATCTTCTCTGGAGTGGGTTGGGCAGTCAAGACATGGTTGGGTGGAGAAGTGGGAACAGCGCCTGCAGCAATCGAGGGTGGGGTTGGAGGACTGATTCCCAAGCTAAAATTTAGTAAAAGCAGAGGAGGGGCTTATGCAAGAGGGAGGAGCAGCAGAAACACCTTTAGCAGAAAGTGCTGGGCACTTGCACTTTGAGTAGTTGAGAGTGAAGAACATGGGGAATACGGTGCAGCCATTTTTATCATGTGCACAGAAGGGATGATCAGGGGCGGATATGATCACAGAACGTGGGTATCACGAGGTGGGTGTCATGTCAAAAAGGGTTTATTATCACAAACGCGTGAGGCCCAAAGAAAATTGGCATGATTTAGCACCAAGAACTGCAGCACAGGGTCAGCGTGATATGCAGCCAAGCCCTCTGTGAGCTCATGGTGGAGGCGTTTGGGGGAGAGGTGGTAAGGCAAGCCAGCGAACTGGACCACCAGTGTGATCTCATATGGCAAACGAATTCTGTAAGTTGGCATTGGTTATTTATATAAATTAATGGCAGCTGTTCTGCCACCATAGCGTGGGCTTCACAAGAGAAGCCAAGATTGGAGTACCCCTTAAAGAAGCGGAAAATGATTAATCTGGCAGGTTTGTAGACCGCCATAGCCATCTCAATGATGGCCGATTTCGCATTGGGAAAGAGGTTCCCATACCTGACCCCAAAGGCCAAAATGCAGGTTGCTCCAAGGGAGCATCAAGGGGCTTCTGAGAGCCGCCTGGGAGCGTGCAAGGTGGTGGGCTTTGTCCTGAGATTTTAAGTAGCAAATTGTATTATTTGTGGGGCCAGCTGAGACATCCTGGGGGCGTTTTTGGTGGTGGATAGTAAACGCCATGAGGCGGCACATCGTTACCCTGCATGGGGTCAGCAGGCGCCAATCTAATGACATAGGCTAAATTTTGGTGTGTGTGAGAGGCAGTTGAGATTATTTTTTATAAAAATTTGAATTTAATAAAATAAGTGATCAAATTAAAAGAAATAGTAACTTTTTTTATTTCTTAATAATTAAATTGTAGTTTATCAATATGTTTTTCTTAGTTATTTTTTATCTTAGCATTTTTCTTTTTGCTTATTTTATTTTTTTTATATTTTTATCTCTTTTTCTAAAATTGGTTCATTTAATATTATTTTTTTAATAAAGTTGAGTCCAATGAATCCTGAGTGTTTTAGAGTATTTATGATACTCAGACATTCATTGTTTGTATGTAGTGATGGTCATTGCTATGTCAACACAATTCAGCCTTAAATTATTGCTGTTTTGACTTTGTCTCTCTGGTGGCGTACTTTCTATATTCCGTTGTATATTTGATTTAGCAATTATTTTGCTCCCTCCAGGATCATGTCCTCCCTCTGAGAATGAATCACTGTAAGAAAATCATTTGAGACTATATGATGAGCATTACAATGGTTAATTACAATAATTTCTATCTTTGTTTACATGGCCATCTTGCCTGTATATTCATTAAGCTCATTAGTCTGATAAGTCAACTCTTCTATTGAGTCTAAAAAAATTAGTTTTGATCTGAAAAATTGATATGTATTGGTGTTGCACCCCTTCTCAATATGTTCATCACCTGCCATCCCAGCCATGAGAGCCACTATTGAAGTTTTTGCTACTCCAGATAGCTGTTTCATTGTTTGCGGTAAAGATAGAATTTCAGTTGTATATTGTATGAAGATAGTAGACTGAAAGTTGTGTCTCATTAAATATAAACTCCTCAAAGTTAAGAATGAAGTTTACTCTTCTGTCACTACATTAAAAAGATGGCTACCCACTTTATATTGTTCCTGATTGAAATAGTAAAAGTTGATTTAATATAACTAGAAGTATCAAAAGAATTAAAAGCTTTTCTTTCTCGATGCAATCACTTTTGCAACCTATTCAATTCAAGACTGAATCTAGTTTGATAATATCACAGAGGAGATTAGTCTGCACCCACGTCAGGGAGCAGTTAGGCAAGCAAGGTAAGAGGAGCAGGTGGAAGACCCGCGGCCTCCAACGTTCAAAAACGCCCTGGAGAATCTGGCGGAATTGACAAAAATTTTAAAAAACTGGCGGTCACTATTTCCCCAGAGATACTCGCATGGCAAGCACAATGCAACCAGTACATCAACACGCCACACTCCCAGCCACTTTTATTGGTGGAATTTGGAGTCCGCGTGTTTCTGGACATCCAAAAAATGGCTTTATGGGAAAGATTTTGTGAAGAAGTGCACACAATTTTCCCAACTGCAGTATACATTGCACCTCACTCCATGTCACGCGGTTGGCTGCACCTAGGTTTTGAAAGCAAAAGGGCAGCAGATGAGGCTGCAGCAGTGCGCGTAGTGGTTGACCTCCCCGAAGGGCAATGGGTCATCAAAACTAATGCACCAGATGGACAAAATCAAACCAATTTTCCTCACATTTGACTTTTTGCCTACTATAGTAAAACGTGACATTTTGGAACAACACCTGAAAGATGGTCTCACCGTGTATGGCGAAATACAATCTTTTGAAATGCAACGCTTCATGCTGATGCCACACCTGTGCACCAGCAAAGCCATCGCAGTTCTGACCTCAACTGAAGAGATCGTGAAGGACCTAACCCAGATCCCTCACTCCACTTTTATTGATATTGCAGGGCATACCACCCACCCATTCCGGGTGACAGTGGACAGATCGCCCCCCATTTACACCCACTGTGACGCGTTCAGCCATAAGGTGCATGCATGCCCCATCAAGGAGGGCGTCACATTCCAAGAGCACCCCTCAGTGGCCATGGCCAGTGGAGAGGCGCACTACAAACCAATTGCAAGCACCAAGGAGGCTTTCCCGTGGGGAGCACAAGGCTGCTACCTACTGGTAAAGCCTATCTCCCTGCAAGAACAGAAGAAGGCCAAGCAGGCCCGTAGGGCCACAGCCAAGGAAGCGGCCAAAGCCACCACCGCTATCCCACACTCACAACTCCAGGAGGACATGGAAACCTTCGCGGCGGAAGCAACTCAGGAATCCATCAACCAATCAGATTGGGAAACCAATGCCAAGCAGGCCACTCAATCTGAGGATCTGATGGGAGATTTAATCTCACAAATCGTTGCACCCAAGCTCCGGTCAAAACTGACTTGGGACCCATCCCAACTGAAAAAATTTTTTTGACCTGCTCAATGGTGCACCGAACTCATATGCACCACAAAAAATTCGTCCGACGTCAGGAAAACAAAAAGTGAAGGCTAAAGCCAACATGACTCTTTCCACCAAAATCAACAAAAACTCTGATAGCGTTGCTGCTAACACCCATGCTGCTGTGAAGGCCCGTGGGGAGCTAGAAGAGGATGGTGGGCCCAGGTGCCCACCCCCTCATACCTAAGGTACAATGGGGGAAACCTTCACCATAGGGACGTTGAATATCGCTGGACTCAAGGCCTCCCCATCCCAGGCTAGGAAACTGAGTTTTTTACAACACAATTTACCTGTGGACATCCTAGCCATCCAGGAGTCTTACTGTCCACAAGTTTCCAAGGAAACTTGGAAAGCAATGCTCCTCCCATCCTTATCCTTTTGGTCAAAGCACTGTGGGGTGCTATTTCAGAAAAATATCTTTTTCAAATTTTTATCCTCAGAAACATTCCTAAATGACCGAGTGCTTGTTGTCACTTTTTCGTGGGCTGACATAGCGCATGCAATCATCAACATCTATGCCCCAAATGGTGCATGCAAGCATCAGGAATTTTTCTCATTGGTCAAATCCCTCCTGATACCCCCAGACTCTTTCCTAGTCGGCGACATGAACTGTTGGCTAAACACACCAATGGACCAGTGGCCTTCCTCACCCCACGCCCCCTAGGGTCATGTAGAACTACGCGTTCTAAAGGCCACCCTTGGGTTAATAGATGCACTGCCGCGACACGCCCTGCTGCTCGAAAACATGATGCATCCCCACGTCCACTATAGCCAATTAAGGTCCATGACCCGCATTGACCTTATTCTAACGCCGGCGAAATTCCAACCCCACATCTCTCACTTCAAAACAACAAAAATGGAATTCTCCGATCATCAGCTGGTCTCACTAACCTACCACCTACCTGTCACAGCTGCTAAGGCCCCATATTGGTGCAAAATCCACCTCCCTGAGCTTACATCACCAGGATTTTCCACATGGGTGGAAGAGGCAACTTTGGAAAGAAAGTTTGTTTCACTGTTTTGTGCGGACCCCATTTCTACATGGGCAACTTTCAAAGATGACACCATCCGCCACTATCGCCATCTCTCCTCCAGATGCTCAAGAGCCACATCGGCGGTTATCTTGCGCGCTCTGGCAGAATTGGCACATTTGGAGTCCAACATCCCAGTTACAGGATACAGCTCTGCATGGGGCCAGAAGTGGGCGGAGGCAGCCACCCACCTCAATGCACTTGAAAGACAACACAAACATCAGGTTTGGGTTCAGTATAGGGCCACATGCATCACAAAAAGTGACAAGTGCACCGCACATTTCTTGAAAAAAATTTGCACCACGCCAGAGCGTGGCCTGCACACAGGTGCGAAGATTGGATAATTTCATTGTGGACACACCAGCTGAAGTGGCAATTGAAACGCAACAGTATTACTCTGAGTTGTACCGCTCCAACCCAATTCAGCTGGCCAAAGTGGCGGAATTTCTCAACTGAGCCCACATCCACTCCATTTTCTGATACCTGGAAATAATGAATTTAATTACTCCGAACAAATTGTGGACAGCCATTCACGAAGCACCAAACTGAAAATGCCCAGGCCCAGATGGCATTCCATATGAGTTCTACAAAAAATATTACAAATATATATCCCCATTGCTGCTCGCCTCACTTAACCAAAGCCTGATGGAAACGCGCCTCATACCAGGAGGACATGAGGCCTTTACCATCACACTCCTCAAGAAAGGGGATAAAATAGACTTAGCCAACTGGCGCCCCATTCCTCTAACAAACACAGACACCAAAATTTTAACAAAAATCATGGCTAACCATTTAGGGACTGTAGCATCTGCCACCTTCTCCCCAGAACAATTCGTTTTCATCCCCAGAAGGTCAATTTGGGATAACGTGCACTCTGTGGCTAATGTATGTCAGTCCACAGCCTCTGGGGCACTTGTATTTTTAGACCAACAAAAGGCCTATGATAGAGTAAACGGGGAATACTTTAGGGCCTGCCTCCATCAATTCCGCCTACCCCCTCGCTTCATCAACTGGGTGATGCTGCTCACAGAATCTGCAACAATGGCAGTGCGTGGCCCAGGCTTCCTAACGGAAGTAGTCTGCCCTCAAAGGGGCCTGCGACAAGGGGACCCCCTCATCCCAAACTTATACAACTTCAGCCTTGACCCACTACTGCGAAATGTGAACGCCCACCTCACTGGGGTCCATGTGCCAGGCCAAACCCCAGTCAAGATGATGGCATTTGCAGATGATTGCGTGGTGGGGGTGTCTAATTATCAGGATGCACGCGCGCTTGAAGCTCTCATCCAGGAGTATTCCTGGGTAAGTAACGTGGCACTGAATGCATCCAAAACCGAAATCACGCTCCTTGGTCAGTTTCACAACTTCTGGACCCCAGCAATTAGTTCCCACCTGGCCCTTCTGCTCGCCCACATCCTCGCCCTACTAACTCAACCCACACCGCTCCACTGATGCTCCCCTTCACGCCACGACCTACCATAGGACCAGTACGCCATCTGGGCGTGTGGATGGAGGCAGGCGGATATGCGTCAGCAGTGATGGAGTGCCATATTCTGGACAACGTGACAAAGCGAATCGCCTCTCTCAGAGCCCACCCTACTACCCTCACTGGCAGGGTTGTTCTTGCCAACTCTATGCTTCTATCCAAAGTCTGGTTCGGAGCCCACGCCATACCCTTCTCCCCAAGCTTCTTCAAATCCCTGTATGCTTTGCTGCAAGGATGGCTTTGGTCAGGCCGCCCTCCACCAGTACGGCTAGAGGTCATGTTTGGCCCTCATTATCATGGTGGCATGGGCCTGCTTGACTTCAAAGCCCATGCTGCCAAGATCCTGGGCACCTGGATTGCGGCCGTCACCGCCCCTACACTCCCCTCCCAACACTGGTCCCATGCAGCCTGCTCCAACTTCTCCCGCGCCTTGGGCCTCAACAATCCATTGAACCCCCACTCCTTGTTGAAGTACCTCGCATCACACACATCAGCCACAGGTCCTCACGGGACTAAAACCCACTACAAACGAATCCTACTCTCCATGCGGAGCGCTGAGTGGAGAATTCGTATTAGTGGACATACAACCCAAAGAGGCCGCCCCTCTCCTCAGTTCACACAAGAGGTACAGGAGCTACCCATCCATGATGGCGTGATCCCCATTCGGCCCCATGTCCTATCTAGGGTGGACTACCTGGACATGATGGACATCCCTTATTCCATTGAGACCCAAAAAACAATCTGGAAATATGTACATCACCCTCTGTTGCAGCCTCAAGTCCGCTCCCACGTGTGGCGCAGCCTGAGGTGGGTGTATCATACAGCTGAGCGCTCTAACGCTTTACACTCATCCTGTGTCGTGTGCGACCAGTCTGGAACGCTGTTCCACCGCCTGGAGAAGTGCCCCACCTCAAAAGTGATATGGCGCGAAGTTCAACGTCTGCTGGGCCAGGATCAAACGCATCCCTTAA
>JAKSZP010008883.1:0-15833 GCA_022478985.1 Massospora cicadina
TAGGGCTACAGCATTTACAATATGCTTAACAAGGGTACCCTATTTTTATTATTGGTCCAATCTTTAGTTTTATTATATTTATGTTAAAGATTTGTGACTCTTTCTCGTTCCATATTTAGGATTTCTCTTTATCGGCCCATTCAAGTATAATTCTGAGGGGTTAATTGGGGTACTATGATACAAGCATTGGATCCTGCTCCATTCCTTATGATATAATTTATTACCTAGAATATCTTATCCTCCCACTCTTGGTTATACGCCTAACCCATTTATTGGGTTTTGTACATTTCTTTACTTTTACTCTAAATTCTTTTCTCCCCCACCTATATTATTTTATTCTACATCCTAAATTATCCCTTTACTCTACCCCTTCTATTTTCATTATATGTACTTGGTTATTAGTTATCTATTGATTTGATTCTGGCTCCCCTCTACTCTCCTTTGTCTTTCTTAAATTCTTTTATCTTTAAATTTTCTAAACTATTGGAGGTTCCCCAAATATAGATTATTATAGTAGAAGAGACATAACAAATGGTTTAGTTGTTGGGACCCATACTTTTATACTTATTTATAAAGCCTTTGGTATAATCTTTAAATGTGACTGGCCATCCAAGGTGGTAAGGGATAGTTCTCTATTAACATCCCTATGGTTTATGAGGGATGTTCCCAATAAACAACATATTTCCTATAAGCGAGTCTTGTATTATTTAATTGGAGATTAAGTGGATCTATTTAATATATGAAAGGGTTAGCTTACTGGAGTAGGGGGTTAATGGTATAAATTCTTTATGGGTATAAAGAATGAAACGTATAAAACGTAAAAGGGTATTAAGGTTTAGCGGCTATAAAAGATTTATAATCAATAGGGATGAGGAAGCCATTAGATGGGAAACACTTAATAATAAATAAAACGTATAAAAGAAACAACATCCAATAAGAGGTAAAGGTAATATAAAGAATCACCCAAAGGGTTTTTTAAAAGTTTCCATAAATACGAGAATATATAAGAAAACAAAGAAGGGGTAGGGAATAAATGGTTTATTAAGTAGGAAGGGTAATACATGACAGTCAATTATCCACCCTCGGATAGTCTCACTTGACTTTTTATATGACTCTGATTTTTTATTCGATTGTGTCCCCTCTCCTAGGGAGTTTTACCTGTGAAATGATTGTTGTTTCAAAGCTTATTGGCTACGATGGTTTCGAGTTTTTCTAATCTTTCGTCTTTGATAGTAAGTGAATCTAGTATAGGAGGATGAAAACTAGGCAAGGAAAAATCAAAATAACGGATAGGTTATTAATAAAATAGTGAGAATAATAAAAAAATGAGATCATAAAAGAGATTGGGGAAATAGAATAGGAAAAGGAGTGTAACAAAGAATGTGTACCAAAATCAAGATAAAAGAGGGGCTTAAGGAAGAGGGTAATAAAAAGAGTATAATATAAAATAGGTATAAATGGTTTGGAATTGATTTTTATAAAATAGACCCCCCTAGGTTTAAGGGCACATGAACCCTATGGGTTTGCAGTTTAACTTAACTATTATGCTTATTGACAAAGAATTTAAGGGTAGGGGAAAATAGGTTAGGGATATTGGCTATGAAACCCCAAATAGGTTAGGATAAACTAGAAGGGACTATAAATTAAAGACTAGATGGCACGAAAATTTAAAAGGTAACCCCCTAGGATAGGGAAACCACAAAGGAAGTGAGAGAAAGAATGAGGGAAAGGATAGTCGGAGGATAGAGAAAGAGGAGGAAGAATGGAAAAGGTTACTACCTAATTTAAGAAGTGAATAAGAAAAAGAAGGTTAGGACAAATAACATAAGCCTGTGTAGATAAACGTTTTAATTTAAATCACCAATTGGGTTGGGTAGAAGTCGTCAACTGTAACTTAAAGAGGGAAAACCAAGTAGAAAACTCTATAATACTTGATAAGATTAGGAAGGCTTCAACCATTATATAAATCCTAATTTGGAATCCTTACTCAACTTTTCAACCCTATTACTATTTGGTCTTATTAATTAGTTACGACTATTCTTTTATTTTAACCCTTTTATATTGGCTAGAATAAAGTTATCAACAAGGTATTGGCACTCAGGCATTATTTTGTTGCGTGTAAAACAAATTTGGGGGATTCTTTCATTCTCCCTTCTAAAGTTTTTTTCTCCCGTCCTTTCTTATTTTGTTTTACTGATTCCTTTTATTACTCCTAATCTATAGGTTATGCAGGGTATACTTCTTTCCCTATCCTTTTGATATGCTTTCCCTTCCAATTCTTTTTACATCCTTAAGTTATTTATCAAATTTATCCTTTTTTGTCCATACATACCCTCTATCATAGTCTATTGATTAATTGGTAAGCCTCCTCACCTGCTAGGTTGTCTCTCATTATACCCCCTTCTTTTTGATGTATTCTACTTGTCCCTTATTATTGGTTAAACTTGTTTTTAATTTTTATTGGTGCTTTGTATTTAGGTATGGTCTTCTATTTTCCTTTCGTCTATCTATACATCCTCCTACTGGTTGTAAAATAGGTCTATCGACCTATCCCCCTATACGTTTGTTCAACTAACCCGTGATACTCCTAATTATCAGTCTACGGAGACTTGTGATCTATTGGGGCTCTATCTTCAAATAATAGAGGAATCTAAAGATAAATACAATAAATTGTAAATTTTACAAAGACTAATAGAAGTGTATAAAAATATAATAAGTGCAAAATGAGAAGAGGTCTAATGGAGAGAAAAGTTAAGAAAAATGAAAAGATGAAAAAGCAAAGGCAACCCATCAAAAAAATAGAAGGAGAGACTAAATCGACAAAAGGGGAATAAAGGATAGGAAGTAGAAAGAATGAGAAAATGGTTTAGTGGTTGTATAAAGAAATAGATGGTAATAGCTTGGAGGGAACTAGAAAAGATTAGAATAAATAAGGCCGTCTATAAAAATAACTCCACGTTAATATACGATAACTCTAAAAGTTATAGAGGCGTAGGGGCCCAGGGAAAGCGATAGGCGTATTTAGGTTATGTATGAGATAGGTTGGTTGGATCCCTCTTCCCAATTGCATTTACCTCTATTCTTCACTCCTTTTCCTTACCTCCTCCAACTCTTTTACCCCTCTTCTTCCTCATTCCTAATCATTACTAACCCTAATACACATAGGCTACGAGTCGCTATTAGTTATAGTAACTTACGATCCCTACCTATATTATAGGGTGGCTTATCTATATATGTGGATTTCTCCCAATCTTTTATACTCTTATAGACCCATTAATTGAAATTGGATAATTTATATTCGTTATTAAAAAATCATTAGATATATAAATAGGGATCCACTAAGAATACGAAAAGGAAACCCGAATAGGATCACCCAGCGATAATAAGGATTTAAGAGGAATAAAAGAGTAAAGCAGAAAACTAAAAGGGATCGAAGGGGGAATGAAAGCATATAAAAAGATGTGAAAAATATAAGTAAGTCTTATAAAATGGTCTAATCCTATTTAACAAACTTCTTATAAAATGGTTGCTAATAAGTTAGCTTTTACTGCTACATTGATCGGAGCTTGAGTCTTTTCTCATTCTATACCCCTATTATATTATTATTTCTTTTTATAAGTTATAAAGTTTTGTTAATTTTTATCCAAGTATCTATAAAGGTTTGAGCCTTTTATTTTCTATTAAATTATTATCCTAATCTAACTATTTATATGCTCCCAGTCTTTCCCTTTACCCTTTGTTATTATATCCTTGTTTCAATTTTGTCTTGGGGGGATGGCAAGATAAAAGATGAATCCTATATACACACATAGACTTATTCTTATAATCGTTACTGGTTATAGGTATTTCTTATAAGTTGTTAGCAACCATATCTGTTTATGAAAAAATTTTTTCCAAAAAATTAAAAAATTTGGTTTTTTTAAAAAAAATTTTTTTTAAAAAAAAAAGGGGCCCCAAAAAATTTTTTAAATTTTTTAAAATTTTTTTTTTTAAATTTTTTTTTAACCCCAAAAAAAAAAAATTTTTTTAAAAAAAAAAAAAAACCCCAAAAAATTTTAAAAAAACCCAAAAATTTTTAAAATTTTTTTTTTAAAAAAAAAAAAAAAACCCAAAAAAAAAAAGGGGGAAAAAAAAAAAAAAATTTTAAAAAAAATTTTTAAAAATTTTAAAAAATTTTTTCCCCTTTTTTTAAAAAAAAAAAAAAACTTTAAACCCCTTTTTAAAAATTTTTTTTTTTAAAAAAAGGGTTTTTTTTTTTTTTTCCCAAAATTTTTAAAATTTTTTCCTTTTTAATATTTTTTTCCCCTTTTTTTCCCCCTTTCCCTTTTTTTTTTCCCCTTTTTTTTTTTTCCTTTTTTTTTGCCGGGGGTTTCCTTTTGGTTTTTCCCCCCTTTTTTTAAAACTTTCCTTTTAATTTTCCCTTTTTTAAAAAATTGGTTTTTAAAAAGGGGGGAAAAAAATTTTTTTTAAAAAAAAATTTTTAAAAATTTAAAAAAGCCAAAAAAATTTTTTTTATTTTTGGGGAAAAAAAAAAAAGGGGGGAAAAATTTTTTTGGGGGGGGGGGGGAAAAAGGGAATTAAAAAAAGGGGGAAAATTTAAAAATTTTTTAAAAAAAAAGGGCCCCCCCCCAAAAAAAAAAAGGGGGAAAAGGGGAAAATTTTTTAAAAATTTTAAAAAATTTTTTTTAAAATTTAAAAAATTTTTTTTTTTAAAATTTTTTTTATTTTTTTTTTTTTTTTTTTTATTTTAAAAGGGGTTTTTTTTTTTTTTTTTCCCCTTTTTTTTTAATTTTCCCCCCCTTTTTTCCTTTTTTTTTCCCAATTTAAAAATTTTTTAAAATTTAAAATTTTTTTTTTAACCAAAAAAATTTTTAAAAAAAAAATTAAAGATAATCGTTAATAGGTTGGATATACTAATTATGAATAATAATATAAGGATCCCCAATAGTGCTAATGACAATATGTCAGCGGAAGGGGGAGGACCGACGTGAAACAATTGACAGATTTGAAGATGAAAAGGTCAGATAAATATATGACTATAAGCTTATAATTGTAATATGGTTATATTAATATTCGTTGCTAGATTATTTTAGTATAAGAGATGTATAAATATGTTGGTTAGTCCCCCTTTCTCTTTCACCACTACGTTTACATTTATGTGAACCCTCCCTTTACAATATCCGCCTACTCATTAACGCCAATTGGTCTTCCAGTAATAATTTTGTATAATTAGAGAATTCTTATGTAACCAATAATAAATCAGAGGAATAAGGGAAAAGGGGAGAGGGGGATAAGAAATAAGGGGAAGATAATAAATAATAAGGAGTGATTAACAAAGTAGAGGGTAGTGAGACGAATGTAAGAAAATGGTAGAGCTCAGATAGCTGAATCAGTAAGGGCCTATTACAAGGTACTCGTATTAATAGAGTAAGGATAAATTTGTAGGATAAGATAATTAAGCATAACGATGTTGAGGGTCAGTAGATAGGAGCACATAAGGAAAGATCAAGAGTGGTAAGAGAATAAGGAGAAAGATTACCCCCTATTCAGGGTATATTACTGGTCAGGTTAACCCCAATAACCCACCTGACTCATCATAAATCTTTTAACGTGTAGAGATAGTTGGAAGATTTTAGTAAGATAAATCCCGAACGACTTGTCTCCCTAATCACTAGTGTTCTCTTAACTTTATATCCTAATAGAAAATTAATTTATAAGAGTCCTGAACTTATCTCTCTTGCAATCTCACATACCCAAATTTGTTAGAGGTACCGCATAAAGACTTTTACTTTAATGACTTATAAACCGATCTTGAACCTCGTGATCTTTATTATCTAGCCAATTATTTATATGGTGAATTATTCTCACCCGTGAATTCTTTATAGTCATTATCTTCCCAATCCTTTTATTCTATTGCCCCTGACTCCTTTTTTCTTGGTGGTTAGATGGATTTAGTGGTGATTGTTTCCCTTAGATCTCTAGATTGGAGGGGTTGTCGATAACCTTGGCTTAACTTGTCATGACCTGTATTTGGATACGGTTACCTTTCTTTGGCTTTCTTTTGTGTGGGTTTCTCATTCTGGTCCCACTGAGTTGAGGATTATCCGCGCGATGATAAAATCGTTTACAGTTGGATAAAATTATCTCTAGTATGGTATTTGGTTGCTATCTTTTGATTTTCCGTATATTTATAAACCCTTTCATCTGATATAAGACCAAATTTGGTCCCTTAGCATTATACCTATCTTACCTTAAGAATTAGAACAATACTCCCCCGAATCCCCCACTTTTCTGAGGGTGGAGATATGGAAGTCATTAGTTGCTAATTATAATATTTAGATATGAGAGGATCCAGCAGTATGGCCCTCATCTTTTATTATAAAAGTTAGAGTTAGTTTTCCCTATTACAAGTTTTCTTCCCAGAGGTTATCCATTATCTGATCTTTATGTCCTCCTACTTTTACCAACCCCACTTACTATTTATCCCAACCACCGGCGATTATTCGTGATCACTCTTGTAACCTAATCCCAGACTCACTAAGATAAGATGGTGACTGGTTTCAGTTATCATTATTATACACCTATTGGGGTTTATCTTAACCTCTAATTTGATTAATATCTTGTGGGTATGCAAGACTGGATGCCTGTACAAGATTACCAAGACTCACTCTCAATAAGTGAGAGATTAGTGGGCTTGTGGTAGAAAACCCTCTTATTGATTCACTTACAACAATGGTTCTTATCCATTCGAGTCAATGCTCCTCCTATATATGCACGTTTAGTTAGTCCTCTTATATTAGAAACCTTAGTTTTTTCTTGTATTATTCCCAACCATTCCCTATCCCTACTCCTTTTTCGGATATTACAAATTACTATATTCTATAAAATGTATATTTTCTCATTCTCCAACCATCTAACAATCAATAGACCAAAGAAGGGGAAGATGAACTAAGATTTGTCACCCTTGGGTTGTATAGGATAGGCTACCTATTATAGATAAGGTTTAACTGACAACCCTCTGATTTTATCACTTATATACAATTTTGTTTTAACAAGTCTATAAAGCAATTCATCTGGTTACTCGAAATCAGGTTTGGTAAACATACATTTGTATCGAGATAAATTTGGAGAGGTTCGTAATAATAGACAAGGGTAAAGGCATCAATCACAAAACCAAAGGGGGGTGACACTTTAGGTGTTTAAGTTAATAACCCTCTAATGGTTACCACAATTGGTTTAATACCCAGTCCAGTGTTGACTTTGTGGATTTGGGTTTTATGTAAGTTGAAATGGTACTACATATATAACCCAGTACTCCTAGCCTCCTTCCTGATCCTTGTCTTCTTCCCCTTTTTTATTTCTATCCTTTCTCTTTTTTCCCTTATATACGTTTTAGGGTTTTTGTGTTCTTTCTTCTCCTACTTATCCCTTTTTCTTTTTCTACCCATTCTAGTTATCTTTTTCTATCTCAAATTCTTTCCCAAAGTTTTTTTATTCATATTCTTTACCACCTACTAGATCAGGTATAAGATCTTTTATCGTAAAAGCATTAGTCTTTCCAATCTCTATACCCCAAACTTATGAAGCCTAAACATATATTGATGTTTCTATTACATTGTCCTTCTTGGCTTTATTCTTTTCACTTATAGATCCCCAGTAAACTACTCAAATCTTATAATAGGGGTTCAATTTATTTACCTTATGCCAGGTTATATATTCTAGTATCAACCTTTTGTAGGTTTCAAAATGCGAATACTAAAACAAACCAACTATCCCTACCCTATTAAAAGTTATTGTGACTAAAACTCGTAGCCTATTACAGGTAGTAAAGTGTAGTACTGTGATATAATTGTGATTCTTTCACTACCCTCCTTATCCCTCAAGACACTAAGACTATACTGATTAGCCTCTTACGACCTTGAATCCTCCCAGGATGAGATTTATACTTTAGTAGTTCTATACTTAACTTATGCCCCTTTCTATATCATTCGCTACCCTACATTACATATATCCTCCCAAACCCATTACTACAATCTTTAGTTACCTAAATTTTAGGTATGTTAACTCTTTTATAATTGATACTCCTACCATTCCTGGTTCATAAACATGATAAGGATAAGTTACATAAAGAAGGCGAATATGGATAGAAGACAAATATTATATTAACACTTTTACAAATACAAGACTATATTGGTTTACATAATTAACTTAATAGTAGGTTGCTACCATAGATCTTCTCTTAATCGGCTATCATTCTCTGCAGTTAGGAACTCTAGTATTTATCTCTTCTTACTTATGTAGATTATCTGGGATCCTAGTTTTAGTGTTAATGTGGTTGCTACTAGTCACCGAAAGCAGGAAGGCTAATCATTTATAATCAATCTAATCATAGGTTACAAATTAGGGGAGAGTTACCAAATTACTTTACTAATACAACTCACGATCCTAATGTAAACATTAGTTGTTTTATTACTCTTTATAAACCACCCCTACACGGTTTATTACTCTTTCCAAGTTTTATTCTTCCGCATTTACAAATTTGGTTATGTAAGACTGTACTCTTTAAATGTTTTACTAGCTGTCCATTTATCACTCTATTTACTCCCCTACTCTTTTCAATTATTATGAATATTGTTTTACACCCCAGATATGAGTCTTGTCGTTTTATATCAATTCTATCCCAACAATTATCCTTAGCTTTTTGATACTATTCTTGTGCTCCCTCCCTTGGGAGGAAATCATTACTACAATCAGGGATTACTAAAAATCCACTCTTAGTTAGTTCCCCTATACTAACTATTATTAGCACCTTGGGTATTACAAGATTTACAACCAATACACTGAATAGGGTTTATATTCCCTATTCTTTATCAGTCCTAGTTAAATGACATCGTTCTACACGAGGATGTACTGAGAATTGAGTAGGGCCTTTTAATATAAGTAACAATCAACACTACCTAGAAAATCCAAGGACTAAACCAATAGTCACACAAGATAGTAGTTGGGCTAGCTTATACTATATAAGAAGGGTGGGAGTCAATTCTGACTTGGTATATTAGGCCTGGGATCCGAGGATAGCTAAATCAGGATGTTTGTGGTTACAACCTTTTATCAGTATAGGAAAAACCAAATATTTAGCAGATTTGCAAATCCCAAATAGATAAAGGTTATATAACAATAACTTGTAAACCAATAAACCAGCATTGTACATTTCTTAAGCCTTTATACAAGGTCTATACTTTTACAATTAACCTATCAACTATCCCAAATTTATTATTCTTATAAATATTATTCTTTATAATCCAAATTTATTATTTAAGATTACCATCCCCTTAACTTTATACTCTTTCCATTATTCATTCATTTACGTTACAACATCTAACAAGTATACGTCGATAAAGCCTTATCTAAGAATCATAAAATAGAGGCCAAATTCCTAGCCTTGTGATTTGCTGACCTACGCTTTCTCTATTTACCAAACTTCTTATATGAATGTTGACAATATAATCTACGTACCAACGATAAACTATTAACCAACCATACCCCCTATAACACGGGGACCAAGGATCATCATGACAAGTTTTACTATATGTTAGCAGCATCTCGAAATCTTATTCCCCTACCTCTTTCAAACTTCCTTTCTTTAGATATTCTGACCTCGGCTTATGTCACCTATTTGGTTTAGACGTTACGTAAGACTATTTTAAATTATAATCTTCCTTTATATTACTCAAGTATAAATAGTTTTCTGGTTATTTTTATATTTCCCTATTCTTTGACCTTATGACTGGTTAATCTTTTAAATTATGTGTAGGTAAATTTTTACCCAATCAACCTTTACTTTTATAAATATTCCACTAAGAGAGTGTTATTGGTTTAGGTTTCTTTCACACCTTTAGTTCCTTGCTCCCATCCTATTGTTCCCCACCTGTCACTTAGGAGATTCCTCTTCTCTACATTTATTCTCACTATTCCTTATTCTACTTACTATTCTTTTTCTATTCACCTAGTTCTCTTTGTGTAACGAGGGTTTAGTTTCTCTTCCATTCTCTTATTATTTTACCTCCTACGACTCCTCTACTTATAGTCTCAATTAGTCTTAAGCTATCGACGAACCAACTCTATCCATTCCCGAGCCCCATATATATACCTTGTAAATTTATTCCTATGGGGCCCAATTACGCTTGTTAACCTAGTTTTATAGTATCAAAAAGTATTGAATAATCTCTGCAGGTTTATAAAAAAGTTACAAGGGAATAAGAGGATAAGGGGGATAAAGTAAGATTAACTCACCATCAATAATAGGGAATATATAAGAATAACAAAAAAAGACTAGAAACGAAATTAGAAAAATATATAAGTGGAGAATGATATGAGCCACATATATTTTTCTGTAACAAATTTCATATATATTCCTATTATTGATGGTGAGTTAATCTTACTTTATCCCCCTTATCCTCTTATTCCCTTGTAACTTTTTTATAAACCTGCAGAAATTATTCAATACTTTTTGATACTATAAAACTAGGTTAACAAGCGTAATTGGGCCCCATAGGAATAAATTTACAAGTATCGTAGGAGGTAAAATAATAAGAGAATGGAAGAGAAACTAAACCCTCGTTACACAAAGAGAACTAGGTGAATAGAAAGAATAGTAAGTAGAATAAGGGAATAGTGAGAGAATAAGGTGAGAGGAATCTCTAAGTGACAGGTGGGGAACAATTCTATGGGAGCAAGGAACTAAGGTGTGAAAGAAACCTAAACCAATAACACTCTCTTAGTGGAATATTTATAAGTAAAGGTTGAATTGGGTAAAAATTTACCTACACATAATTAAAAGATTAACCAGTCATAAAGGCAAAGAATAGGGAAACAAAAATAACCAGAAAACTATTTATACTTGAGTAATATAAAGGAAGATTATAATTTAAAAAACTCTTACGTAACGTCTAAACCAAATAGGTGACATAAGCCAAGGTCAGAATATCTAAAGAAGGAAGTTTGAAAGAGGTAGGGAATAAGATTTCGAGATGCTAACATATAGTAAAACTTGTCATGATGTAGTTACATGTTATGGGGGTAGGGTTTGGTTAATATTTTATCGTTTTACGTAGATTATATTGTCAACATTCATAAAAGGGTTTGGGAAATAGAAAACGTAGGTAAACAAAATCAAAAGGGTAAATTTGGCCTCTAATGATTCTTAGATGGGCTTTATGGGCGGTATATTTGTTAGAGGGAACAAAAGTAAAAGGGAAAGAGAAAAAGAAGGGGGATTTAATTTTAAAATAAAAAATTTTGGGAATTAAAAAAGAATAATAAATTTGGGATATTAAATTGGGTTTAAAGTAAAAGTATAGACCTTGTAAAAAGGCTTAAAAAGGGTACAATGTTTGGTTTTTTGGGTTTTTTAAAGTTATTGTTATAAAACCCTTTCTTTTGGGTTTGCAAATCTCCCCAAAATTTTTTTTCCCTTTTGAAAAAAGGTTGTAACCACAAACACCCTGATTTATTCCCTCGGATCCCGGGCCCAAAAACCAAGCCCTTCCCCCCCCCTTCTTATATAGTATAAGCTGAACCTTCTTGTGTGAAAAATTTTTGGTCCTTGGTTTTTGGTTGTTAACTTATAAAAGGCCCAATAATTCTCAGTACACCCTTTTAAAATTTGTTTTTAATCAGAAAAAGTGGGGGTTAAAACCCCTTTTCCCTTGTAGGTTTAAAATGTTGTAAACCCAAGGTGCTAATAATAGTTAGTAAAAAGAGGGGTTTTAGTAATCCCTGATTGTATTTTTCCCCCAGGGGGGGAGCACAAGAATGTATAAAAAGCTAAGGTTTAAGGGGGAAGGATTAAAACGACAAGCCCATATCGGGGGTGTAAAACAATATTCATAAAAATTAAAAAGGAGGGGGAAAGTAAATAAGTGATAAATGGACAGCTAAAAAAAACTTTTAAAAATTACAGTTTTAAATAACCAAATTTGAAATGCGGAAAATAAAATTTGGGAAAAAAAGTAAAAAACCCGTGTAGGGGGGGTTTTTTATAAAAGAAAAACCAAACTAATGTTTACATTAGGATCGTAAAGTTGTAAAAAGTAATTTTGGGAACTCTCCCCTAATTTTTAACCTTTATTAGATTGATTATAAATGATTAGCCTTCCTGCTTTCGGTGACGTAGCAACCCATTAACACTAAAACTAGGATCCCAGGTAATCCACATGAAAAGAGATAAATACTAGAGTTCAACCGAGAGAATGATAGCCGGGGTTATGGTAACAACCTACTATTAAGTTAATTATTAAAAATATAGTCTTGTATTTTTAAAAGTGTTAATAATTTAAAACCCATCCATATTCGCCTTCTTTATGTAATTTTTCCTTATCATGTTTATGAACCAGGAAAAAGGGTATCAATTATAAAAAATTAACAATAAAATTTGGGTAACTAAAAATTGTATTTAATTTTGGGGGAAAAGTTGTAGGGTAGCGAAGAAAATTTGAAAGGGGCATAAGTTAAATAGAAATTATAAATCTCATCCCGGGAGGATTCAAAAATTAAAAAGGGGGTAATCTAAAAGTCTTAGTGTCTTTGGGGGGGATAAAAAATCACAATTTTATCCCGTACCCTTTACTACCTGTAATAGGCTACGGTTTTAGTCACAATCAATAGGGTAGGGATAGTTGGTTTTTTTAATTCGCTTTTTAAAAAAGGTTGATACTAAAATATAAACCTGGCAAAAGGAAAATAAATTAAACCCCCTATTAAAAAGGGACCTCTATAAGTAAAAAGAAAAAGCCAAAAAGGGAAACAATGTAATAGAAACATCAATATATGTTTGGGTTTCATAATTTTGGGGTTTATAGAAAAATTTGGAAAGACTAATGTTTTTACGAAAAAAGATCTTATACCTGTTTAAAAAAATTTTTTGGGGAAAAATTTGAATGAAAAAGATAATAAAGGGGGTAGAAAAAGGGGAAAGGGAAAAGGAAAAACAAAAACCAAAAAACATATGGAAAAAGGAAAGGATGAAAAAAAAAGGGGAAAAAACAAGGATGGAAAGGATTTGGGAAAGTACTGGGTTATATATGTATTCCCTTTTAAAAACAAACCCAAAATAACACGGGAAACGGGGAAATTAAACCAATTTTGGAAACCCCTTAGAGGGTTATTTTTAAACCCGTGTCCCCCCCCTTTTTTGTGATTGATGTTTTTTGTCTATTATTACGAACCTCTCCAAATTTATCTCGTCTGTTTTTACCAAACCTGTTTTCCCAAACCCAAAGAGTTTGTTTTATAGTTGTTAAAAAAAAATTTTATAAAAGTGTTTAAAATCAGAGGGTTTAAATTAAACCTTATCATAATAGGTACCCTTTTCCCTAAACAAAAAAAAGGGTGACAAATTTTAAAATTTTTTTTTTGGTTATTGATTGTTAGATTTGGGAAATAAAATTGCATTTTATAGAATATAGTAATTTTAATATCCAAAAAAGGGGTAGGGAAAAAAGGGAAGGGTTTGGGAAAAAACAAAAAAAAACAAAGGTTTCAATATGGGGGACTCTAAACGTGCTTTTGGGGGGCATTGACCCCAATGGAAAAGGGAACCATTGTTTAAGTGAATCAATAAGGGGTTTTCTACCACAAAAACCCCACTTATTAAAATGGTTTGGTAATTTTTGCAGGCTTAAAGTTTGATAGAGGTTAAAAATAAACCCCAATAGGTGTAAATAATGATCGAAAAAAGTCACCATCTTTCTTAGTGAGTCTGGGATTAGGTTACAGAGTGATCCGAATAATCGCCGGTGGTTGGGATTTAAAAAGTGGGGGGGGTTGGTTTAAAAAGGAGGACAAAAAATCAGAAAAGGATAACCTCTGGGAAGAAAAAATTTTTAATGGAAAACTAACTCTAACTTTTTTTAATAAAAAATTTAGGGGCCCTATCTGGATTTTCTATCTAAATATTATAATTAGCAACTAATGACCCTTTCCCCCGAAAAGGGGTTTTTTGAATTTTAAGGTAAAAATAGGTATAAATTTAAAGGGGCCAAATTTTTCTTATATCAGATGAAAAGGGGTTTTTAAATATACGGAAAAAAAGATAACAAAAATACCAAAGAAAAATTTTATCCCAAATTTTAAAAGATTTTTTTCTCGCGCGGATAATTTCCCCAGTGGGACCCGAATGGAAAACACAAAAAAACCAAAGAAAAGGGAACCGTATCCCAAAAACGGGGCATGGGTTAAGCCAAAGGGTTTTCCAATTTTTCCCTCTAGAGATCTAAAAAGGGGAAAAAATCACCACTAAATCCCTCTAACCACCAAAAAGGGGTCAGGGGCAATAAATTAAAAAGGGTTGGGGGAAGTATAAAGAATTCCGGGGGAAAATAAATTTCCCAAAAAATAATTGGCTAGATAATAAAGATCACGGGTTCAAAATCGGTTTATAAATTAAAAATAAAAATCTTTTCGGGTTTTTTTTAAAAAATTTTGGGGTGAAAATTTTAAAAAGAGATAAGTTCAGGGCTCTTATAAATTAATTTTCTATTGGGAAAAAGTTGGGGGAAAACTAGTGATTGGGGGACAAGTGTTCGGGATTTCTTACTAAAATCTTCCAACTATCTCTACACTTTAAAAAGATTTATGAGGGTCAGGTGGGTTATTGGGTTAACCTGCCCCGAAAAACCTGAATAGGGGGTAATCTTTCTCCTTTTTCCCACCACTCTTGATTTTTCCCTTTGTGCTTTTTAACCCTAAACATCTTAAATGCTTAATTATCTTATCCTACAAAAAATTCCAAATTATTAAAGTACCTTGTAATGGGGCCCCTTCTATTCATTCTGGCTCTACCATTTTCTTACATTCTCTCACTTTCCCTCTACTTTTTTAATCACTCCTTATTATTTTTATCTTCCCCCTTTTTTCTTATCCCCCCCCCCCTTTTCCCTTATTCCTCTGATTTATTATTGGTTTTAAAAAATTTTCTAATTATACAAAATTTTTTACTGGAAGAAAATTTCGTTAAATGGCGGTTTGTAAAAGGGGGGGTTCACATAAAAAAGTAAAACGTAGTTTGAAGAAGAGGGCAACCTTTTTATTTATAACAAAGGAAAGTGTCCCCTTTTAATACATCTCTTATATAAAATAATCTGGGAACCTTTAAAAACCCTATTACAATTATAAAAACATAGTCATATATTTAAACGACCTTTTCATCTTCAAATCTGTCAATTGTTTCACGTCGGTCCCCCCCTTCCGCTGAAACATTTGCACTTTGGGGTCCTTTTTATTATTCATAATTATTTTATCCCCAAAAAATTTAAAGGTTATCTTTAATTTAATAACAAGCATGTTGTGGCCGGGGTAAGGGGAAAAAAATCAATTGGCCCAGGGGGGGTTTAATTTGAGTTTTACCTAAAATAATTAAGGGAAATTTACCTTTTTGGAAAACTTTGCAATCTTTATCATAATGGGTACGTGATCATAAACATAAAATGTTATTGCCCCGTAAACTCATAAACAATATGGTTTCCCCCCAACATAAAAATTTCCTTTTAACCAAAACGATTATAAAAAATAAAATCTATTTTGTTTGGTTTTTTTCTTGCCATCCCCCCAAAAAACAAAAAACTACCACCCACTAAAACAAAATTGAAACAAGGATATAATAACAAAGGGTAAAGGGAAAAACTGGGGTATAAATAGTTAGATTAGGATAATAATTTAATAGAAAATAAAAAGGGTCAAACCTTTAAAAGATACTTGGATAAAAATTAACAAACTTTATAACTTATAAAAAGAAATAATAAATAATGGGGGGATAGAATGAGGAAAAAACTCAA
>JAKSZP010008884.1:0-15778 GCA_022478985.1 Massospora cicadina
TTAAACAATAAAAAACATAAAAAAAACTTTAACAAAGCATTGTTTACTACTTTATTTATAAGTAAATCTCTCACTTTAACAAAGAATTTGTGGCATCTGTCGGTGGATCCAGCAGACTTGGTTGTATTATTTTAGTCTTCTTTTTTGTGTTGGTTCAAATGATCCGTTTACTTGTCTTGACTATTTTATTTTACTTTAGTTTAGTTTTCTCTTTTAAGCTCCAGTAATGTCCATCCCCTGGTTGGCTTACCAATATAAATTTGGAAGTTTAGAGTAGCCAAGGTGAATCTTATCATCTTTATAGTCAACTTATGGAGATTGTCAACATTCTAAAAAGATTTGTAAGCTATCAACCTTTTAATAAATCAGGTAATTACAATATTAAGGTAAAATACTACTTAAATAGTTATAGAAACGAATATAAATGATATCTCTAACAGTACATAGTATAGATGGGACTTTTTAACATAAATCCATTTTTACTTCCGTTGCAAAACCCACTTTTTTATAACTTTTACTATATAAAAACACGTGATCTAGTCAAAATCTGGTCATCTGAGCAATAAGCTAACCAACTAGCAGCTCATCTCGATACTATCAATTGTCACCATGGCAGCGCGACCATATGCTGGAATGATCAATCAACCTAGACAATTTTCCCACTGCTGTTAATTAAATAGTAGCACAATTAACCAATATTACTTTCTTAATGACTTTCTTGCCTTCTCATTAATGAGCTTATGTTATAATAATATTAACTTGGATAATCTGCTTTCCTGCTAAAATAGGCACTCTTAGTTTTGATTTCAATCACTTATTTAATTGAACTCAAAGTTATTTAAAAAAGTTTACGCTCAACCAGCCTTTTTACTGATGCTATACAAACCCTATTTAAACGTGATTGACGCCTGTTGCAACCACATGTGGTGGTGGAGCACCGCCTCCTGGCATTTATTGGCCCCCACTGAAACGCGCCTAGGATGGCCCAGATAGCACCCCCCCCCCCAAACACTTCCAGTTTCTACTTCCCACCTTGAGACCTAACCTACCACCTCAAAGCTCCCAAATGGTGCTACGAAGCCCCCAGTGCTCCCTCAGAGCAATCTGCATATCAGCTTTTGGGTAAGTTATGGGACTATTCCCCTACATGAGTGCAGCCATCTTAGAGTTAGCCGCAGCAGTGTACAAACCCGCCAGATTTATAGAATTGTGCCCCTTTAAGAAGTACTTTGATCTTGGATTCTCTTGTGAAGCCCATGCAATGGTGGCAGCACAGCTGCCCTTAATCTAAAAATACACCTATCCCAACTATCAGTACCCGCCTTCCAAATGAGTCCATACTAGTGATCCAGTTTGCCAGCTTTTCCTCCCAACTCTCCCCTGAATGTCTCCGCCATGAACTCTCTGAAGGTTTGGTGGCCTATGATGCTGACCCTATGTTGCAGTTTGTGGGTACCCTATGGTGCCAATTGTCTTACCAGGCCACAAGCATTTTTAATGGTCTTCCCTTCTGCCATGATACCCATCTTACAATACCCCTGCTCTGTGATTAGATTTTCCCCCGATCATCCCTTCTGGGTACACATCAATAATGGTCATGTCATCTTTCTTTTGTGCCTTGACCACGACCATTCAAAGTTCAAGTGCTCAGCATTTTCCACTGAAGCAGCTTCCACACTCCTCCCTGTGGCGCCAGCCCCATTGTTGCCTCACTAAAGTTTTCAAATGGGAATTGATCCTCCCTCCCCCACCTTTGACCGCCACGGCACTGCTCCAATTAGTCCGCCCAACCAGAGCTCAACTGCCAGTACTATTCCTGAGCAGATTGCAGCTCAGATGCCAGCAGAATTGCCATGGTCAATTGTACATGGCCAATCAGCTCTTGCCACCCATCCAACTCCTGTTGCTAGCCCAGCAGTGGCCAAATCAAACCCTTCATAAGCTCTCTTTTGGATTAACAATGAAGAACAATCATAAGGTGTAAAGGCCAATTTTATGATAGAGAATTTTTCATCACCACCAGATTTGACTTCCTGCCGCTGTTTCTGTCCTTCCAATGGTTTCCAGTCTAAAAATTTACCAAAGGGACTGTCAAAGCAGCCGCTGCCTTCACCAACTCCCTCCTCCACCAAGCCCTCCATATGATGTTAAAATTTAGGGGCTTTGCTGCTCGTTCACTAATTTTAACCCCTAATTGATAACAACACAGGTTTGTTATGTGCACTTTTGCATTGTCTGATGATATATGATATTTGATTGATAATAGTATGAAGACTATTATCTGTAGTTTAATATAAAACAAGTTTTGGTCCACTGCTTGAGCTGTATTTCTCCTCAAAATACTCCTGATGTCTTCAGTAGAGATTTATACCCTTATCCACCTAACTTTATCCACGTTCATACCTAAGTTTATGGCCTTTCCTCTGGTGACATGAAGTCAGCAGCAATTCCCATCTCAGCTCAGCTTCTTTTCTAAGGATCCTCAATCCTTACTCTTTATCCTACTAAAGAGTCCTCAATTAAAGCACACAGAAATTTCCTGAAGATAAATAGAATTAAAACCAATAATGAATTCTGCTAAAGTTGAGTTTGAGTTTTTTTTATTAAAGTTAATACTCAGGAGATTTTATAGAGGGAATTCGGCGCCCAACCCTCAGTTGGCACCTCCTCAATGAAATGGCAGCTGTTGCAGTTGAATTACCTACTCTCATCTCAGCAGCGATGGTCTTCCCTATCCTGGCTAGGATTCCATCATTGGACATCCTTGAGACCTAAAGCGGACAGAGTCAGAAAACGTGTCACTAACGTTTTCCAATTGATCCCAGCAAACCAACCATATTTGGCGAGCAACCTGTTTAGGTAATGGGACTTATTACCCATTATGGCAGGTCACAACCAACTGATCAATTTGCTAGTTGCAGGCGGCATTAATCGCCTTGCAACACGCTCCTTAAATTCCCAATTGGTTGGTGATGAAACCTGACCAATCCCAATTGGTACACCTGATAGTTAATCATTGATCAACTATTAGATGCCCCATTTCATAAGCAACTCTGCCCAATGAGATCTTAAGCATTCATCCGGATTGATCACTGATGGACTGAACCAGGCAAATTATCTAAAATCCCAAAACATTATTAACCCAAAATTGGGGTCAAAAATATACAACTCACTCGCCAAAGGGAATTATCCCCTAGCAATCCATGGTAAACTAGATGTCCGGAAAGGTGGGCAAAAATCCCAACACATCCCCCCTTTTGCCTAGATTTTTCAGCGTGAATAAGATCAGGACAGGAGAATACCGCTTTAGACACCAGGTCAAATATTTCTCAGGTTCTAGAGGAGCACAGTCAATCTGCACTCAATGCTGCTAAGGACAACCTTTGGCATGAAGTTCTCTTCCTATTTCTCTTCACTACCACCTACTCTTAGCGCAGTCCCCATTACCCTCTGTCATACTGGGCTGATTGATTTAATCATGATAATACTAATCCTTGGATCCAGTATCCCCCCATCAGGGCATATGGCCCAATGTCATATTAAGGGTTCTTGGTCTGGCGTCCACAATTTCCTGATCTTCCTCCTAGTCCTTGACAGGAGGTCCCTGTCATTAATGTTCATTTCATGGCACAATTAAGTATGCTCATTTATAAATGCTCTAGTTATTTTCTCATATTAACTTCTTGGCTCATATCATTCTTAATTCTTCTCTGAAGAGCTTATCTCATTAATTTTGAGATTAATTTCTCACAAATATGAGCTTAATTGATTCTTAAGTGTATAATGTTGACTAATATAAAATTCTGACATCCCCCCTCTTATCCATCTCATATGTCGAATTTGGAATCTTGGTACTAACAACTGCTTGAAAGCATGTCTAATAAAGATATTTGGCTCTTCCAACTGATGAGTCAATATGCGTGACAAAACCTCTTCTATGGTCCCCCTAGGACTCATACTCCCAGTCAAGTACCCATAGCCAGTCCTTCTATGGAATTACTGGAATTAGTATCCAACCCTGATGAAACCAGGTTAGTGATTGTCTCAAATAACTAACAACCAATCCTCCCTCTATTGTCAATTCCTGAGTTAGATTTGAAAACCCTCCTGGATTTGGCTCCATTTTCAGATACTCCTAAAATTATTGTCAAACTTCTTGAAGCAATGCCTCCGCTCTCAATAAATTATTCTTTGCCAGATCTGACTTGATTCTGGAGTTGCTTGTCTGACTTGGCCAATTTTACAAACCAGCTGTTCTGTCAAACAAACTATTCATCAGAAATTGCAAACATTTTGAACTCCCCTACACAGAATTGAGGACCCAAGTAACCAAGGCTTTATACATAGCTCTGAACCCCTCCAATATTGAAACCACCCTAGATTAAGATGTTGCAGCCTATGCCCTTTGCTTTGCCAACCAAGTTCTTCAAAGTTAGTACACAAACCCTCCGCCTCTCCTGGCTTTCATCACTCATTCTGCTTTTACTTCCAAGAATCTTCTAGTCGTCATCTGCAGGATGCCATCTGCTCCCTGCACGACTATCTATTTTATAACATGTCCCATCAGTACCTTCCCTAAATGGCTTTGATTGAGGGAGTGATTTGGCAACCCCCATCTAGTATCCCTTTATCCATGTTGGCTTATATGTACATTGTTCTTTATAAGCCCATTGGCAAGTACTCAAGACCAATCTTCCAGCTCCAGCGCCATATCAGGATTACTAAGGGTTATTCGCTAACTTTGTTGTGAATTTGATATAATTGGATGATCAGCTGGAGGTCATCATGGCGAAATGAATGGAATCCGTTGGAATCAAACCAGTAATGGTAATTTAAGCACTTCGAAATGAGGCGATATTGGGTTACTGGGGATCGGCCAAATTGGGCGGTCATGTATTAATATATGAATAATGAAAGGAACCAATGAGTTACGGCGAAGTGAATTACTAAGCCATGAAAGTGGTACCATCTGAAGTTGCTACAATACCAGCAGGATAAGATTATCAGGAGGAGGTTGTTAAGAATTGAGAGTGCGCAGAACAGAAGGGAGCCGTGACGTTATTACTTTTTATTTAACTGAGGCAAGACGACCAGGGGACAAGCATTACCGAGTATGTGTGGAAAAAAATATATAAAATTGGGCAACCCGGAGTGCTCAAGTTACCCCTGTTGCCAGAGGGACTGCCAGGTATGGGGGGGTGCGCTAGTCTGAGGGGGTTTCCTCCGATAGGGAGCAGGTGTGAAGGAAGGGGTCTGTGCAGAGGACCCAAAGTGGGAACCACAATTCTATAAGCGCCTGTTGCCTTGGCCTCATATTCATAGAGCCAAGATTGGAAGTGCTCCAATAAGTAGACGTGGAACCTGTTGATAACCCCATGGATGGTTGGGACTGTGCCCCTGAACGCATCTAAGGCAATGGTGTGGATTGTCCACATTGCAATGGATATCATTAGGGAACGGAAGGTAGATGGGATTGGTGATCAATCTGGAAAGCGAGGAGGCTCTTTGATATAGAAAATTCCTGCTCGTTTTGGATCTTAAGCAGGCGCGCGACTTCCTTCCATATGGCTTTGGATAGGGAACATGTTTATAGGCAGTGATGTAGGGAACCCTCCCCTCCACATACTGCGCAGGTTGTGTGGAGCGAATTGGAGCGGTCCACCGTCCTATAGGTCCTTCTCAGACAGCGCCAGGCGTTGGCTCTTATTCTCAGCTGTAAGTAGGTGGACGTCATTCTCCACATTGTCTTCTGTGTGGTTAAGTCGTAGGGGATGTCCAACACATCTAAATATTCTATTATAGAAATGGTTGGGGTTGTAGCAAGCATGTCTCTCTGGGGGTGGTTTTCTGGATTTCTTAATTTGAAGTAGGGGCTGGATCATCCCCTTCCCTGCACAGTGCCTATGTTCTCTATGGTCCATCCCATGCGGCGGATGGTTTGGAGGATGCATTTGAAGTGAGGGGAGGTTCCATGCGGACCCGTTGTGGTAGGGTGTTTAGTAAGGTATGATAGTAGTCTTGGTGGGCTATGTGGGTTGGTTAATTTGAGCGCCTGTGAGAAGTTAGTCCTTGCTGCCCTGGACCAGTGTTGTTGTGGGAGGTCTGTGGCAAAGACTTCCTTTTTCCAGGTACCCAGGATGCGGTTGGCGTGGCTCTCAAAATCTATTAGTCCCATGCCTCCGCTTGAGTGTGGGCCAAAGAGTGTTTCCATCCATATGGGAGGATGGGATCCAGGCCACAGCCAGCCCTGGATGAGCACGCGGATTGAAGTTATAAAGGTAGGTGAGAAGGCGATCGCGTGGGCCAGGTACCATAGTATTGGGAGCATGAGTGAGTTATCAACTGTTACTCGCCCCGTTAGTCCTGGGGATCTTTCCTTGAGGGAGGCAACGCGGGTAAATATCCATTGTAGCAAGTTTCTTTCCATTGTCTCATTTGCATATACCCCTGTTTCCAGCCATATCCCAAGGTGGTGGACAGGAGTGGTGGTGGGAGGTGATGTGAAAGGTAAGATGAGTGGGTTTTTCCTTCATATGGGGGTATGAGGTTCTGGTGTTGTAGCCCAGTTGTTAGTGTACTTGCCTAAGAGAATGATTTGTTTTCCTTTTGTTGAGCAATGCGTTGCTCACCATGGAGTTTTCCTCTGGGGTGCGTTCCAGCTGTTGGGCATCATTGTTGTTAGCTATACCTACCACACAATCATCCGCAAAGGCCAGTATCTTGACTGTTGGCTGTCCTTGTGCAGTTATGCCCATGAGGCGTGAGTCAGTTACACGGAGGAGTGGGTTGAAACTGAAATTATACAGCAGTGGGATGAGGGGGTCCCCTTGTTTGAGCCCTCTGTGTGATGTGATATCGTTAGTTAGGAAGCCAGGGTCACATACAGCCATGGTTGCAGATTCTGTGAGGAGCATCGCCCAGTTTTTGAATCTGGGTGGGAGTTTGAAAGCGTGTAGGCATTCCTTTAGGTATGGCTAGCTAACGCGGTCATATGCCTTTTCCTGGTCTAAGAAGACCAGGGCTTCAGTTGCTTTGGACTGGCATATGTTTGCAACAGGGTGTATGTTGTTCCAGATTAAGCGCCCTGGTATAAGCCCAAACTGGTTGGGTGACAGGATGTCAGAGGCAATTGCGCCTAATCTGACTGCTAAATCTTTTGTTAGAATTTTGTGTCAGTATTAGAGAGTGCGATTGGACGCCAGTTGGCCAGGTCTAACTTGTCACACTTTTTATACAAGATTATGACATATGATTCATGGCCACCAGGTAGGAGGCGTGTATCCAGCAAGCACTGGTTCATAGACGCCAATAGGAGGGGAACAATTTGTTGAAAATATTTCTTGTAAAATTTGTAGGGTATCCCATCAGGCCCTGGGCATTTCCTACGTGGTGCACCACGGATTGTATCCCAAAACTCCTCCCATGTAATTGGGTTTAGAATATTGTAATTTGGCGGTGTGCTTTGTATCCTGGCGTTTTGTATACATTTTTTGTTTTTTGCGGGTCTGTTGGCATATCACAGTATAGTTTGGTGTAATAGCAGTGTACTTCCACCTTGACCTCCTCAGGGTCAGTTGCCATGGTGCTTTCAGTCTTGTGGACCTGTGTGTATGCGGGCTGGTTTCCGCGGGAGTGGAATTGGTGGAAGAAATATGTTGAGCAGGCTTCGCCTTCCTTTATGAACTTACCTTTGTTCAATACTTTGATTCTGTATTGGTGTTTGGAGATGAGGGTGTTTAGTCGGGCAGATATTTCCGCCCATTTGCATCCCCAGTTGGGGCTATAACCAGATCTTGGGGGTGTTAAGCTTGAATTTATTGTGGGGAAGGCTGACCATGGGTCAGACGCTTCCGAATATGACTCAGGAAAGATAAATTTAGTACCAGGGGAGGCACCCCAGAGAAGCGATGCTATCTCTTGTTGCCAGCGTGAACGCCACTTATGGGGAGGGGGAGGGAACGTGTGAAGGGGCCATAGCCACTATTGAGCACGTGTGGAGAAAGGGGTCTGATTTGATGAACCATACTGGGAACCAGGAAGAGACCAGATGTCAGCGACGCAGTGGGAGGTATCCAAACATCCACACTTGAAAGTGGTCCACCAAATGGGACTGGAATCTGTGGACAGTTTCTGGGAGGGTGGGGGTGGAGCCTGCGATGGCATCTAAGACAATCGTGTGAATGGTCCACATGGCGATTGCAACCACCAAAGCACAAAGGGAGGGCAGAAGGGGGGAGGCCATTGATAGAGCGAACATATCTCTTGACAGACTGAAGGGATGCGTTTGATCCTGACCCATTAGACGTTGGACTTCGCGCCATATCACTTTAGAGGTGGGGCACTTCTCTAGGCGGTGGAACAGCATACCATACTGGCCACACATGACACAGGATGAGTGTAAAGCGTTAGAGCGCTCAGCTGTATTATACACCCGCCTCAGGCAGCGCCACACATGGGAGCGGACTTGAGGCTGCAACAGAGGATAGTGCGTATCTCCAGATAGTCTTTTGGGTCTCAGTGGAATAAGGGATGTTTATCATGTCCAGGTAGTCCACACTGGATAGGACATGGGGTCGAATGGGGATCACGCCATCATGGATGGGTAGCCCCTGTACCTCTTGTGTGAACTGAGGAGAGGGGCGGCCTCTTCCGGGTTGTATGTCCACTAATACGAATTCTCCACTCTGCACTTTGCATGGAGAGTAGGATTCGTTTGTAGTGGGTTTTAGTCCCGTGAGGACCTGTGGCCGATGTGTGTGATGCGAGGTATTTCATCAGGGAGTGGGGGTTTGATGGATTGTTGAGGCCCAAGGCTCAGGAGAAGTTGGAGCGGGCCGCGCGGGACCAGTGTTGGGATGGGAGTGTAGGAGCGGTGATGGCCGCGATCCAGGTGCCCAGTATCTTGGCAGCATGGGTTTTGAAGTCAAGCAGGCCCATGCCACCTTGATGATGAGGGCCAAACATGACCTCTAGCCATACTAATGGGGGTCGGCCTGTCTAAAGCCATCCTTGCAGCAAAGCATACAGGGATTTGAAGCAGCTTGGGGAGAAGGGGATGGCGTGGGCTCCAAACAAGACTTTGGATAGGAGCATAGAGTTGGCAAGAACAACCCTGCCAGTGAGGGTAGTAGGGTGGGCTCTGAGAAAGGCGATTCGCTTCATCACGTTGTCCAGTATACAGCACTCCATTACTGCTGACGCATATCCGCCTGCCTCCATCCACACTCCCAGATGGCGCACCGGTCCTATGGTAGGACGTGGCACGAAGGGGTGCACCAGTAAAGCGGTGTGTGTTGAGTTAGTAAGGCGTGGACGTGGGCGAGCAGATGGGCAGGTTTGGGAACTAATTGCTGGGGCCCAGCAGTTCTGAAACTGACCAAGGAGGATGATTTCAGTTTTGGAGGCGTTCAGTGACGCGTTGCTTACCTGGGAATATTCCTGGATGAGGGCTTCAAGCGCATGTGCATCTTTGTTATTAGACACCCCCACCACGCAATCATCTGCAAATGCCATCATCTTGACTGGGGTTTGGCCTGGAACATGGACCCCAGTGAGTTGGGCATTCACATTTTGCAGTAGTGGGTCAAGGCTGAAGTTATATAAGATTGGGCTGAGGGGGTCCCCTTGTCGCAGGCCACTTTGAGGGCGGACTACTTCCGTTAGGAGGCCTGGGCCACGCACTGCCATTGTCGCAGATTCTGTGAGCAGCATCACCCAGTTTATGAAGCGGGGGGGTAGGCGTAATTGATGGAGGCAGGCCCTAAGGTATTCCCAGTTTACTCTATCATAGGCCTTTTGTTGGTCCAAGAATACAAGTGCCCCAGAGGCTGTGGACTGACATACATTAGCCACAGAGTGCATGTTATCCCAAATCGACCTTCTGGGGATAAAAATGAATTGTTCTGGGGAGATGGTGGCAGATGCTACAGTCCCTAAACGGTTAGCCATGATTTTTGTTAAAATTTTGGTGTCTGTGTTTGTTAGAGAAATGGGGCGCCAGTTGGCTAAGTCTAGCCTATCCCCTTTCTTGAAGAGTGTGACAGTAAAAGCCTCATGTCCTCCTGGTAGGAGGCGCATTTCCAACAGGCTTTGGTTGAGTGAGGCTAGCAGCAATGGGGATATGTATTTAAAATATTTTTTGTAGAACTCATATGGAATGCCATCTGGGCCTGGGCATTTTCAGTTGGGCGCATCACGAATGGCTGTCCATAATTCACTCGGAGTAATTAAATTCATTATTTCTGGGTATCAGAAAATGGTGCAGATATGAGCTTGGTCAAGAAATTCTGCCATATCAGCCAGCTGAATTGGTTCAGCTTAGTATAACTTGGAGTAATATTTTTGCATTTTGATTGCCACTTCAGCTGGTGTGTCCGCAATGGAATTATCCAATCTTCGCACCTGTGTGCAGGCCACGCTCTGGCATGGTGCGAAAATTTTTTTAAAGAAGTATGCAGTGCACTTGTCACCTTTAGTGATGTGTATGGCCCTATATTGGACACAAACCCGATGTTTGTGTTGCCTTTTGAGTGCAGTGAGGTGGGCAGCTGCCTCCGCCCACTTCTGGCCCCATGCTGGGCTGTATCCTGTGGCTGGAATGTTGGACTCCAAGTGGGCCAATTCTTCCAGAGCGCGCAAGATAATCGCCAATGTGGCTCGTGAGCGTCTGGAGGAGAGATGGCGATAGTGGTGGATGGTGTCCTCTTTGAAAGTTGCCCATGTGGAAATGGGGTCCACGCGAAATGGTGCAACACACAATTTTGCCAAAGTTGCTGATTCCACCCACATGGAAAATCCTGGCGATGCAAGCTCGGGGGGGGGTAAATTTTGCACCAATGTGGGGCCTTTGCAACTTTGATGGGTAAGTGGTAGGTTATCGAGACCAGTCAGTGGTCGGAGAATTCCATTTTCATTGTTTTGAAGTGGGAGATGCGGGGTTGGAATTTCACTGGCGTTAGGATAAGGTTGATGCGGGTCATGGACCTTAATTAGCCGTTGTGGACATGGGGACGCGTCATGTTTTTGAGCAGTGGGGCATGTCACAGCAGAGCATCTATTAACCCAAAGGTGGCTTTTAGAACGCGTAGTTCTATGTGACCCTGTGGGGCAAGGGGTGAGGGCAGCCACTGGTCCGTTGGTGAGGTTAGCCAACAGTTCATGTCACCAACTAGGAAAGAATCAGGGGGTAGCGGGAGGGATTTGACCAATGAGAAGAATTCCTGACGCTCGTGTGCACCATTTGGGGCGTAGATGTTGACAATTGTGTGCACAACGTCAGCCTACGAGAAGGTGACGATGAGCACTCAGCCATTTAGGAATGTTTTTGAGGATGTGAATTTGAAAAAACTATTTTTCCAAATTAGCACCCCACAGTGCTTTGACCAAAAGGATATGGATGGGAGGAGCATTGTTTTCCAAGCCTCCTCAGAACCTCATGGACAGTGGGACTCCTGGATAGCCAGGATATCCACGGGTAAATTGTGTTGTAAAGAACTCAGTTTCCTAGCCTGGGACAGGGAGGCCTTGAGTCCGGCGATATTCAGCATCCCTAGAGTGAAGGTTTCCCCCATCACACCTTAGGTGCGTGGGGTGGGCCCCCAGGCCAAACAGCCTCTTCAAGGTCCCCACAGGCTTTCACAGCAGCGCAGGTGTTAGCAGCAACACTATCAGGGTTTTTGTTAATTTTTGTGGAAAGAGTCGCGTTGGCTTTGGCCTTCACATTTTTGTTTTCCTGACATCAGACGAATTTTTTGCGGTGCAGATAAGTTTGGTGCACCATCAAGCGGGTCAAAAAAAATTTTCAGTTGGGATAGGTCCCAAGTCAGTTTTGACCGGAGCTTGGGTGCAGCGATTGGGTGAGATTAAATCTCCCATCGGATCCTCAGATTGAGTAGCCTGCTCAGCATGGGCTTCCCAATCTGATTGGGTGGTGAATTCCTGAGTCGCTTCCACCGCGAAGGTGTCCATGTCCTCCTGGTGTTGTGAGTGTGGGATGGTGGTGGTGGCCTTGGCTGCTTCCTTTGCTGCGGCCCTATGGGCCTGCTTAGCCTTCTTCTGCTCCTGCGGGGAAATGGCTTTACCAATAGTTAGCAGCCTTGTGCTCCCCACGGGAAAGCCTCCTTAGTGCTTGTGGTTGGTTCATAGTGTGCCTCTCCGCTGGCCATGGCCGCTGAGGGGTGCTCTTGGAATGTGACGCCCTCCTTGATGGGGCATGCATGCACCTTATGGCTGAACGCATCACAGTGGGTGCAAATGGGGGGCGCGCTGTCCACGGTTACCCAGAATGGGTGGGTGGTATGCCCTGCGATATCAATAAAAGTGGAGTGCAGGATCTGGGTTAGGTCCTTTGTGATCTCCTCAGTTGGGGTCAGAACTGCGATGGCTTTGCCAGTGCACAGGTGTGGCATCAGCATGAAGCATTGCATTTTGAAAGATTGTATCTCGCCATATATGGTGAGACCATCTTTCAGGTGTTGTTCTAAAGTGTCACGTTTTACTGTAGTAGGCAAAAAGTCAAATGTGAGGAAAATTTGGTTTGATTTTGTCCATCTGGTGCATTTGGTTTCGACGACCCATTGCCCTTCAGGGAGGTTGACCACTATGCGCACCGCTGCAGCCTCATCTGCTGCTATTTTGCTTTTGAAACCTAGGTCCAGCCGACTGCATGACATGGAGTGAGGTGCAATGTACACCACAGTCGGGAAAATTGTGTGCACATCTTCACAAAATTTTTCCCATAAGGCCGTTTTTTGGATGTCCAGATACACACGGACTCCAAATTCCACCGATAAAAGTGGCTGGGAGTGTGGCGTGTTGATGTACTGGTTGCATCGTGCTTGCCACGCGAGTATCTCTGGGGAAATTATGAGCACCAGTTTTTTGAGATTTTTGTCTATTCCGCCGGATTCTCTGGGACGTTTTTGAACGTTTGAGGCCGTGGGCCTTCCGCCTGCTCCTCTTGCCTTGGTTGCCCAACTGCTCCCAGACATGGACGCAGACTAATCTCCTCTGTGAGATTATCAAACTAGATTTAGTCTTGAATTGAATAGGTTGCAAAAGTGTTTGCAACGAGAAAGAAAAGTTTTTTTGGGGGGAATGTTAAGCTTGAGGTGGTCCAGTTCCGCCAAGATACGCTTGATTGTGGCTGTGTTGGCAGTGTACTTATGTGATGTGAGATGTCAGGTTTTGTTGATTAGTCCTTTTTAAAATTTGCCCATGTTACAATGGGATCTGAGGTGAATGGAGCTGTGAATTCTGGGTTCGTAGCCTCATGTTTGACCCAGTCAGATATTTCAGGTAATTTTATATTTTCTGGGTGAAGCTTTCTCCAAGGCGACACCTGTGCGTGGGTTCAGGTTAGTGATAACTGCACTGTAACAAGTTAGTGGGTGGAGAAATTAACTTTTTTGTTGTAAATTTGGAAAATCTTGATCATTGGATTGCAGGATGAGGATGTGATCAATGCGGCTCATTGATATGAGCTCTCCCTTGCGTATGTTGGGCCATGTCATGTGGGGAAGGAGTGGTGAACCATGGGGGAGGGCATCCTGTAGGCCAAGGGATGCCTTCATTGTGCGGAATTCAATGTGCCCCGGTGGGTATCCCCTGGGGTTAGGCCATTGGTCCATGTTGGGGTTATCCCAGCAGTTAAAGTCGCCCAACAGGCTAGTATTTGGTGGGAGGGTGAGAGTTGGAACAGTTTCAAGAAATTGTTTTCTCTCATTTGCAGTGCACAAAGCATAGATGCATGCTATCAAGATTGTTTCCTCTTGGCATGTGATTGTTGCTACCAAGACGCGACCATGAAGGTGTGAAGATGAATTTGCAATTTTAAATTTTTTTGTTATTTCAGATGATCACCCCACAGTGAGACGTCCATACTGATTGTGATGGTGCGACCCTGGCTGACCAGGATCCTTCTTCCCCTTGTAAACAGTGGGTTTCTTGAATGGCAAGATGTCTAAAAGAGATTTTCACAGGAAATCCAGCTTTTTGGCTTGGTACGTTTGAGCCCTGGCTCCCACAATGTTTAGCGTCCATATTGACACTGAGGTGCCTGTGGCGCCTCAGGAGCGGTTGGGAGGACCCTCTGGCCCTATCCCACCACAGCTCATTTTGGCCATGCTCCGCATCTGTACTCCAACTCTTTCAGAGATATTGTCAGTGCCCTTGATCTGACCCAATTTTTCGTGGGAATTGCAGTTTTTAGAATTTGCATTATCTTTTCCCACACGTATCTCATGATGGTTCAATGCAGGGTGCTGATTGGGTTCTGTAATTTTGGGGTTCAAATTTGGAGAATTATGAACCGCATTTTCGTCCATATTGCGTCTGAATTGTTTCTCAAAGTGAGCATAATTGATGTTGCTTGGTGACTCAGTTGAGTTGCTGTGAAAATTTTCAGCCTGGGCATATTGTTCTGATTGGTTGGCTTGGTTTAAATCTGAAATGTCCTTTTGAATTTGTATGGGGTTGATGGATGATTCCGCATGTGCTGCTGCCTTGGCCGCTGCCCACTTGTGGGTTTTTTGTGCCGCTTTGCATTGTTTATGTGTAACTGGGTCCATGATGGAGTAAAGTACATCTTCACCCCAGCGGAATGGGTGGTGATCGTTGGTAATTCTGACGAAGTTTTTGTTACTTTTGTCCATGGCTTCCTCAAAGTAGTCTGATTCCATTAAGCCCTCCTTCACGGGGCATGCGTGTTCCTTGTGTCCTAATGAACTGCAGTGGTTGCATATAGGTGGTGCACGTTCTGGTGTACTCAGAATATGGATGACTGTCCCCCATCTGCAAAGTAAAACTCTGCTGTGTGGGGGATTCTTGATAAGTCATCTTCCACTACAGGGGAATGGGCTGATCACAGAGATAGCTTTGCCTGTGCACAGGGTGGGCATCAGGCGAAATCTTTGTAATTTGAGTTACATAATTTCTCCATAGGCTATGAGGCCTTTGCGGAGCTCCTTCTTAATTAACTTATGAAGAAGGTTGGCAGGGAGCGAGTCAAATGAAATGAACAAAGTTTTTGCTTTGTTCCATCTGGTGCGCGCAGTGCGCACTATTTTTTTGCCCTCGTGGAGGGCAATTTTGATGCAGACTTTTGCTGCGACCCTTTCTTTAGCTGTTTCAAAACCAATATCGATCCAGCCATGGCCCATGTTGTTGGTGGCGACATATACCATGTGGGGGAAAAGGGAGGGCTGTGACTCACATGTTTTCTATCACAGGGTCAGGGACTCATCCCCAAGGAAAAGTTGAAGCCCATTTTCACCTTTGAAAGGGGTTGGTTGCATTGGATGTACATGTACTGATCTTGTTTTATAGTAAACATCATAAACCTGGATGGTGTCTGAGTTTGTGGTTTCTTGGCTGATTGGGTTCCTGGTCCCCCTCCAGGGCGTTTCTTGCCCTTAGGTGCACCGTTTACCGCACCACTTGATGCGATGCTTGCCCATGTTGTATTAAAACTATTATAAAGTCGCCCATCTCTCCTGTGTGATTATCAAAATTGCTGTTTTAATCTAATCATAGTAACTAAAGTGATTGTTATGGGAAAGAAAAACCCTAGTACATCAATTCAACTACAGATAATAGTCGCCATACTATTATTAATGATTATATAAACTACTATCATACAACACAGATCTTGCACAAAACCTTAACTTGTGCAGTTAATATATTTATAGGGGTTATTAACCAAGAATAATCAGAAACCCTATAAATTTTAACAATTGGTGCTCACTAAAGGAGTGTAGTTGAGTAGAAAAGATTATAACAT